>CM019753.1:5561769-6161769 GCA_009761765.1 Phenacoccus solenopsis
CATTTGGAAATTTTTATGTTTCATGTTAATCTGTAGTGTTTTGATTTTTAAAATTACTAGGGGGCTCCGTCTCATAGCCGTTTCGCGGCCCAACCCTGGCGACATTCCTCGCTTCGCTCAGATTGCCTCCTCGCCCCTTCAGGGCTCGCAATAAAATTAAATACTGCACAACTCAATTTATTCTTATTGTTACCCCTACTAAGAGTTATTCTTTTCAGGAAGGGCTCGCCTCTTTATACCTTTGTACATACCTGCCATTCTAAACAATTTTACCTTTCATTAAAATTTACAACCTTCTTTATCGTTTGTGTATACATGATATCCTTATATACCTTTTATACCTGCTATTCAAAACAAGGATGCGCGCGCATCTCAAAACCGATTTCATTTTAATTTTAATATATGTATAGAGAGATAATTGTACGTAAATGGGATAAAATTAAGAAATTTTCAGCTTTTTTTTTGGGGTGATGGGTCTAGACTTCTTCCATTACCTTTTCTGGGCTACGTCAATGAGCGGAATAAACTCAAGGACATATCGAAAAATTCAGGCTTATGGATTTCTTTAATTTATTATGTGCAAAGAATTGATAGAGCAAAAGTATTGCTTTTGTAATGTTGAACTAGAGGTGTGGCTATACGTTATTAGTGGACTTCACGATAATGTTTAGCAATAAATGATGTATATGTAAAAGTAAAACTCTAAGTTCAAAAAGCTTAACTTTCTATGAACTTTAATGGGAAATGTATGGGAACCAAAGTTGTGGAGAATAAAATTTCCTACAACTTTTTTCTTATACATTTTTTTCTCAAAATCCTTTATTTCCGAGATATTTGTAAAAAAGTAAAAAATCTTTGGAGTCCAAAAACTCAACTTTTAGCGAAGGGGTCGACTTGAAAAACATTGGAACGTTTACGCTTCATACCATGTTCCTATCTTCCAAATTTGGAGTCAATCCATCATATTTTACTCGAGTTATCGTGGGAGAATGAAAACATAGAACTTTCAGAAAACAAAATGTACCAATTATTGAACTTTTTATTTTAAGTTCATTTTTCGAGAAAACTATGAGCTTTCGTAAAAATTATGTGAGAAACAAAGTTGTAGAACTTGAAATTTTCAACCACCTAATTCCTATACATTTTTCTCTCCGACGCTTCGTTCACGAGATATTTGAAAAAAAAAAACTAAAAAGCTTCGCAGTTCAAAAGCTCAACTTTTGATGAATATTCATGAAAAATAAATGGAACCAAAGTTGTAAAAAATGAAATTTCCTACTATTTGGTTTTCATATATTTTTAGCTGAGTTTTCGATTCAAAAACGACAGCTATTACAGCCTACCTGATTGGGAAAAGGAAGATCGGGGGGGGTGAGGTCTTCAAACGTTTCAGGCCATTCGTAATTATCTGGGAAATGTCCAACTTTTTGGTATACATATACACATTTCTTTTTTCGTCCACACGTAGCGCGAGCGGGAATTCATGAAATTCGCTCAAAACTTGGTGAGAAACTCTACGTAGAAATCTAATAAAACAACATTTTTTATTTTTTCGAAAAAATTCAAAATGGCGGATCATTCAAATTTTGAGGAGAGCTGGAGAAGGGGCAAATACCTCAATTTTTTGTTTTTGATCTCATATGAAAGAGTGAGTCATGGACACCAACATATCTAAATTTCAGCTTCCTAAGTGCATTTGGAGGGGAGTTAGAGCAAAAAACGGTTTTTTGAGGAAGTTTTGAGTCATGAAATTTCTTGAATCTTCCATATCTCCTCACCAAATCAACCTACAGAGGTCAAATTTTGAGGGTAGGGTTAGTTGGTGACCAGAATATGACCTCTTGAATTTGAGTCATAATGGATCCAAAATGGCTGATCATAAGGATTTGAAGATAATTTGAGGAGGCTCAAGTTGTTCTAATTTGAGAAATATGTGTTCAAATGATTATTTCGAGGAAAGAAATACTACGTTTGTTCCAAATTCAACTTCTTATGTGGTTTTGGAAGAAATACAATAGAGGTTTCTAGACTTGGTATTGGGGTGGCCTATAGTCATGAAGGGTTTAGCAACGTTATTATTACCAAACCTGAACAAGCCCCAGTTAAAAACTCAGCTCCAGTAATGCGGCATGGCTGCTTACGTTTTTTTTCTTTACAACCCTTCATTTTAAAGATATTTGCAAAAAAGTGAATAAGCTTTATAGTAAAAATTGAGAAGTAAAAAATGTATCTATAAAATTTTTCATATTTTATTTATTTATCTTTAGTCTAATTCATGTCTTCATTATTATTATTTTAAAATAAATAACTGTTTCAAATTTAATAATTATATATTGTTGAATTAAATTAGAAATTCAATAATATTTTGATATTTTATTGTATTATTTCTTTGCAAATATGTAGTTTGAATGAAAAAAAAAAGATTTCCACGTTCATTTTATTATCACTATGCATAATTTTTTTTTGTCGTATTTTTTGCTAGCGTTTAAGCGAGAGGTTACTTGTATTTTGGTTCTAAACAGAACTTATTTTCTCGATATTAGATCACTGTTGCAGCTATTTATGATGTTTTTGATTTTGATAGAAAAGCGTTGAGCTCAGTAAAGAAGATTAATTTTTTCTATTGCGTTTGTTATTCTATATTATCAATCAATTGAATTAAAAGTTGAGAAATACAAAATCGAAATTATTCGTTCAACATTCGGCATTCGATAGCGTACGATTGGATCGATCGACTTGCAACGAAAGACGAAAAGTGGTAAATTTTTCGAATATTATTTCAACATTACATCCACAATACGTTCCGATTCATTTACGACTCCGTCGTCAGGATCAATCGTCTTTGAATAGTGGCATTTCGACGTTCCATACATTTCGGTGGCAAGATTAAACGTATTTTCGTTTCATTTCTCTATTTGCACGAAAAGGCGAACAATATGGAGAAATTCGATAAATTATTCGCCTCGAGTGTAATTTACTTTTCAACGTATACAGACGAAAGGCATAACATAAATCTTGTATTTTTGCGAAGCGTCGCCGCGACTCGGTTGAAATTTATCGATGTTACAGGAGTTTATGAATACACCATTGCAAATTCAATTAGACGAATTTTCGCCGTTGGCTGAAATTTGCATTCGACGTGGAAAAGACGTCGGTCGGGCGAAAAAATCGCGCATTTGCATATTGATTGGTTGGAATTAATTTCAACGACGTTAACATTCGGTAATAAGTGAAATTACTGGAATGACGCAATTTACAGTGACGCTTAAAAGGTTGAAAATTTTTAACGAGCTCGGTTTAATCGTATCGTCGAATTATTTTAATTACCTGAAAGCATTTATTGTGTATTTTTTTCACGCTATCTAATTGAAACGGTTATTCGCGAGGTAATTATTTAACGTATACGGTACGCTGTAATTTTCGTATCAATTTGATGAAGCTTGGGTAAAAGAAAGGGTTTATTAGCGATGCATTAACCCTTCCGTTGCGAATGCGGAAACGAAGCGTATACGGTTAATCGGTTGATAGCCCTTTTTAGTTATGTTGACCCGGTGTAATGTTGGCATTTCGAGTCCGTCAGAGGGTGTAATTTTTTGGAATACTCGATCCAGAAGGTATTTAGACGTATTTTGATCGCATGCAGTACAGAAAATGATTCGATATGTTGGAACCTTTCAACTTAGTTCAACTCGATTCGATATTTTATATTACGAGAAAATCGCCCATCCTGTCCATACCTCATTGAGCACCGCACGAAATATTTTCACCATCTAATAACAAGTGTAATACGAGGGAATTATATGGAAACGTGTAAACGAAATTATTCGGCTGGTTGCGAAATAAGCGCAGCATAATGAAAAGCGGGGACAAGTTAAACAATATTCGACCCCATACTTTCAAAGAGACCATCAGTACTCCACTAAATGGTATTAAAGTAGTTGAACTTTTTGTTAAATTATATGGTTGAATCACAGCAAGGGTACTGTGCTCGCTGTACTGCGGTGAGACGCACTTTCGGTGGTGATTACGAAAGATAGGGGGGACCAGCTGCACCAACAATGAGTCAATACTTCAATACGCTACCCTGTTACAATTCGCTGGTTAATTACTATACATAAAACGAACGCCGGTCGGTGGGCGCGCTGCTCGTGTGTGCCGGAGTAATAGATTTATCGATGCGTGGGTTTGCATTTTCAAAGAACGATTGCATTTTCAGACTCACGAAACGCTCATCTAAGGTGTCGATGAGCTTTTGGCGACCATGTTGAGAGGTAGTTGGTGTGGAAATTGTTCTTCGTTAATTTAATCTTCAAGTTCGAATGATTATAGTATTCGTTACGCATTGCCATAATGCAAAAAAATTTAATTTTCGTAAATGAATCGGAGAAATATAAAGATAGCATTGAGGTTATCACGTCGAGTCTTCGTGTGGCTTATAATGCTCTTGAGAAGCTTCGAAAGCACTAGGATTCTTAGTAGGTGCACTGTCTCACAGATAACTAGGATTCTTAGTAGGTGCATTGTCTCACAGATAATTTCGTAAAGTCGAGAAATATATTTAATTGTATTTTCAAGCACCTACGCATGCTGCTGAGAATTTATACAAGAAGTTATAAATCTTCGACTGAAATGAAATTTTCTTTTGATATTTTTTATTCGTGGAGTTAAACTGAACGAAAAAATTTAATTTGCTGTTTTTAAATGCTCGAAGCAGTTCTTTGAAAAAAAGTAAACCACCTGTAATTTGGTTCACCTTCTTTTAACTTTATTTTCTTCTTCTTTCCCTCCAGTATTAATACTTACTTTGTGTATTATAAGTGCTGACGTAATTGGTAGGGAATTGAATCTGTGTTGAATTTTCGCGAATGAAGTTGACCGCCCACTTGAAACGTTCACGAAGGCGGTCTTGTACGTATAACAGGAGCTAATAATAAAATGCCTACGTCTTCATTTACGTAATCAACATTTCGACTGAGAGATAACGTTTTATTTTCGAGTATCGTTGTGTATGAATAAGAGAATGACCTGGGAATAGTATCTAAGTTAGTTTGAATTTTAAGCGAGGTTTTTTATTACAAACGATAGATGTTACAGTTTATCTGATTTGGAAAGGAGAAGTCGGGGTAGGGGGACTGGACGGGAGACAAATACCTCAACATTTTTGTTCATGAAATCATATGATAAAGTGAATCAAGGACGCCAACATATTCAAATTTAAGCTTCCAAAATGAATTTATAATAAAGTTGGAGCAAATACTGCTTTTTGAGTAGGTTTTGAGTCACGACATATTTTATATCATTCATACACTAAGTGGAGCAAAAACCCTCAATCTTTTTTATGCAGAGTTATTTGAGAACCAGAATATGATCCTTTGATTGTGAGTTATAATAGATCCAAAATGGCGGATGATCAATTTTGGGGAAGGCTTGAGAAGTCTCAAATGGTTCAGATTTGATAAATATGGGCTCTTATCTCTCTATATATTAAAATCAAAATGAAATCGGTTTTGAGATGCGCGCGCATCCTTCTTCTGAATAGCACGTATAAAATGTATATAAAGAATAGCAGGTATACAAAGGAATAAAAGGTTGTAAATTTTAATAAAAGCCTTGTACATGTACAACGGTCAAGTCATAAATTTGTTTTGAGTAGCAGGTATAAAAAGTATAAAGGATAGCAGGTATACAAAGGGAAAAAATGAGATAAATTTTAATAGAAGCTTTGTACATGGGTAAGAGCAAGGGGAAGTTGTAAAATTGTTTAAAATGGTAGTATACAAAAGTATAAAGGGGCGAGCCCATCCTGAAAGGAAGAACCCTTGGTGGGCGGTAACAAGGAAGAATAAATTGGGTTGTGCAGTTTGGAATGTAGAATACTTGTCTGATAAAATTACTTTTTTTGTGGTTTAATTTTTATTGCGAGCCCCGAAGGGGCGAGGAGCTACTAGTGATTACTGAAAATGAAAAATATATACTCTGTCACAAATTCACCTTCACAGGTGATGTTAGAGGGGGAGTGAGTGGTTATTCCTTCAAAATGTGTTTGGTTTTAGTGAAGGTTGAAAATTTTTTATTTCATTGTCATACAACTAAATGAGTCTAAGTGAGTGTTATATTCAAATTTCAGCTTCCTAAGCGAAATTGTAGGGGAGTTGAAGGGGAAAACAGTGTTTTGAGGGGAAGTGAAGTACGAAAACTTCATGAATCATGAATATCTCTTCACCAAATTGATCTAAATGCTCATACTTCATAAATGGGCTTTGTGTGTGACTAAAATATGACTCCTTGAATTTGCTTTAAAATATAAATTCAAAATTAAATCCTATTCGCAAGAAGTCCTGCATATATCCTTAATTCATCTTCTTAGGTACTGTTTTGGAAAGGATAAGTGGAATTAATAGAATTGATACTTGTGGTCTGTGGGCATTGTAGTAATTTAATTATCTCTTTTTTGAATTTAAAGTTCATAATCTCCTAAATTATTCGTTTTCATTAACAAAAAAATTGTGTTTCGAAAATCGATTCAAAAAAAAATTAGTGGTGACGCATCGAGGTTGAAAAATTAGTATATCATATAACATGATAATTACTCCAAAAATAGAAAACTTACTTAATCATAGAAAAATAAATTTATTTAAGGAAATAAATTTAATTTTAGAATACAGTCGATATAATTTGCCATATAATATAGAGGCTAACATTTCTAAAGTTTGAAGTTTTAAATCAATTTGGAACGTATTTTAAGGGAAAAAAGCTTTTCGAGTAATTTTTGACTCATGCGATTATGAAGTTGAAATTCAAAAAAAGGTGAAAATTGAGCCACCCCAATTTATGGTTGGTTGGGAACCACAATATGACCCTTAAATTGGATTCAAATACATTCATAACTTTAAATAGTCAGATTTCACGAATGTGGTTGAAGCCTCAAAGAGCTCAGAATAAATAACCGATTTCAAAAGTAAAACATATGTTCCCCTCGAGACGTTAATGAACTTCGGAAACTACACCTCTGCGACGCGAATTCAATATTCAAGCAAGATTCGAGTCGTTAAAAAGTTCACGTTTTCGTTCGAAGAACCAGATAATTCACGGACTTGGGGTGAAATATCAGACAGCGCCGATTGATAATGGTAAAGAAGATGAAGACCCTCATATCGAAGACGAGGGAATAATTAGGCAAACTATACGAATAAAAGAAGGAAAATAAATCTGTAAAGTTTAGCTCGTCGTTGTATACCACGATAGAGAGCTTTTCGTTAACGGAAGTGACGACACGAAGTTCACCGTTCACCGGATTCGGTGATTTGCAACCCTACAGTGGAATTGAAAGATGATTCACGCGACCACGTTTTCGCAATCGGTATAAATATTTCGATTTTCCTTCGCTGCGTGCGTTTGTCAAGTTTTAGGGAATTTTTACACGATGGTGGACGGACGTAAATAAAAATTCTATAAAAAGTTTACGTGTTAGGTTGCGTAAGGTTTCGCCGCTCTGTATACCATTTTATGCGAGTTTGATTGCTGCGAATATTTCTGGTCGAATGGTACAGCTAGTGGTTTTTATTGGTGTGTGAACGATGGTATCGAGCTATACGAATAGTAATGTGGGAAGTTTTAGGAATTTCTATTATACCGCTGAGACTAATTTGTAATTCTATTGCCGACTTGGAGAGTCTTGGAATTTATAATACTTTTAAAATGATTGGAAACCTAATAAAAATGACAAATTGGAATGAAATTTTGTTGTGACGGTACCATGTTAACAATGATTTAGTTAAATCTTTGAGAAAATGATATGCATGATTCTCTATCATATTTTATTTGTTCGAATTCTGAACCATATTTATTTCATTCTCCAATAAAAGGTCATCGGATTATTAATGAATAGAGGGGAAAAAGTTTATGTTCTTTCTGGAGATTTTGACCAATAAAAGTTTTTCAACAATAATAAATTAATGAGAAAACTAGTTCAATACATTATATTTTGTGAAAAAATATTCATGCAAATGAAAATTACGGAAATTCATCTTCAGAAATTCAGCTCAAGGAAAACCATTACACAACATTTATTGTTAGTGACTATGACCAGGTGAAAGCAGTGATAGTTTGCATGGGTGCCTGCCCACAGAGGCATAACTGGAAATGAACTTGCAGATACTGCGGCAAAGCAAGCTTCCACCATTTTTCCTTTCCCCAATGTACCAACACCAATCGCAGACTTCAAAACCTTGATTAAACATAAAGTTTCAGAAAAATGGTGCAACATCTGGTCACGTACTCCTACCTCTAATAAACTGCGATATGTTAAAGCAGATACGCTTTCCTGGCGCACTTCAGTGCGTGCTTCCAGAAGAGAGGAGGCCCTTCTGTGTAGACTGAGAATAGGTCACACTCATCTCACTCATTCTTACCTGCTTTCACGTACCCTACCACCATCATGCGACCAGTGCACACTTCCAGTATCTGTGAGCCATATTTTATAGGATTGCCCCCAATACATCTCTTCACGTCGCAAATTTAAACTTCCTCCGACTCTTCCCAACCTCTGTTTCTCTACTTCTTCAATTTATTGAAGAAACCCGCCTCTTCCCACTACTCTAAACCCAACCGATCTCGTGCCTCTAGCCAAGTTGCTGTAAATGGCACGTTAATTAAAAAAAAAAAAAAAAAAAGCTTCGATTTTAAGAGTTACCAAATGACCCTCATAAGATCGTACAAAAAATTTCAATCATTAAAGTTACTGGAAACATTGCTCAAATGGGGGTAAATTTTTCAAAAATTAAAAAATTTCAAACTAAGTAATTATTTTTGGACAATTTAAAATTTTTCAAGTTCAATTCTGTTACATAAATACTGAAAAAATATTAAGTCGACATTGTTTTCAGAATTTTGACGTTCTATCTTTTCTCATTTTGTGTAAAAAGCGAGAGTTTTGGGTATTAAAAAAAATAGAATAATAAATGAATAATTTTTAGTTTATCTGCATAGTGCGAGCTTCAGATCCGTGGCCAGAGAAGGCTGAGTCCCCTCTACAAACATTTTGTATTCAATACAGAAGTACCATTGATCGAAAAAAAAAGAAATCAAAGCCTTTCTAGGATTTGATCAGCACCCTTTTAAATAACGGGCTGGCTATGTGTCTGATAGGCTTTGCTTCAGATTTTTAGGACTCCGAAAACAAAGTATGTCCGATTTTCTGTGCATAGGCTCTCAAAATATTGCAAATTTGTTTTAAAATTAACATTTTAGGTGTTTTCTTATTGTTGTGACCACTCCTTTCGATCTATACTGAATTTTCGGTTTTATTCCCTAATTTTGATATTAAGTAATGTAAATTATTATAATTATTTGTTTTAATTTTGATTTCATTATTATTATTAGGTTCATTCTCATTCATTTCTTATCATGATCAACATTGGCTTAAAATTCTACGAAATATTTGAATCCATTAAATTTTAAAAAATTGAAGAATAAATTTTTTTGGTCCTAATACGACAAAATTAAATCTCTGGACTTCAAAAAATTTCAAATTGCTCAAAACAAAATTTTTTGAGATTTAGAAATTTTTGATCAATTTTTTCTCATTTAGAGAATATTCCTATTTTGTACATTCTTTTGGGGGATTATACGTTATACTCTGACATGCTTCAAAAAAAAATTCATTTCACCTTTGTGTCTTAACTTCGACCATAAAACTGTTATTTGCTAATGGTACTCGTTAAGAAGATCAGAAAACTTTATATGTACTCATTTAATCTAATCTCAAGTTTAAAGGGAATTATAATTTTTTGTTTACTTTTTTTGGAAAAAATTCAGTTGTCTTTGCATGAAAAGCCTTGATAAGTGGTAAAACTTAGAGAGACAAACATAACTGATATGCTCTCATATAGCCTAATCTAGATAATGAAGGATCTCCTTTAGTAATAATATTGAATATTTACTTTTTTATATTTTCTGGGTATAGTATCTTCTTTGACTGTGAGTTTAGGGTATTTTTTTACACTTTACAAATTAGCTGGAGTTTTCAACAGAAACTATTGAAATGCAATAAATAAATAAATAAATAGGTAAATAAATAAAACTAATTTCATCGACTTCGACACGTCCTATCTCCTTCATTGTTGAAATTAGGCTATATGTGCACTGGTTGTTTTTTGTTGTTCTCAGTCAAAGTGGTTTGACCTATAACAGGTTAAACCATTCCGGCTGGCCACCAAGAAATTTTAATAAATTTCTATTGGTTCTCCCAGCCTCAAGAATCTGAGATGGTCGGAGAACAACAACCAATGAAAATGAAAAATATTTGGTTCTGAATGACGTCAATATGAGCAGCTAAATGTACATGTGGACTTCTCACTTTTGCGGTGTAAGAGGAGAGATCGAAATTTTATCAATACTCATTGAGACTGATGCCTTATTGGCTGTTAATATTATCAACTCACAGTTGCTCATATTGACGTCATCAGTAAACACTGCGCTTGAAAAAATAAAGTTGAAATTTTTCACGTGATCTCAAATGGTGTAACCTGTTATAGGTCAAACCACTTTGGTTCTCAGTAAGTACTATCACTTCGCGATAATTTTCCTATTGAAATGAAACACCTATACATTTATCGATGGAAGAGTTCATTTTTGGACGTATTAAATTATTACGTATTTCAATTGTTTGAGTTATTTCCTTTCATTGTGGGTATTATACATGAACTTACATTGGAATTTGTAGCTGTTTAAAAATATAATTTTTTTAGGTGAAGTATTTTTCTATTGGTTAAATTGGTAAACTATTCAAGAGTTTTTGACGTTGCAAAATCTTCGAGAAGCGACCAAAAAAAAAACAGCGAAACAATTTAAATATGAATTGTGGGTGTAACCGATTGACCCCATATACCTATAAAGATCCAAATATTAAAGTTTTTTGCTGAAAAGCGTTTAGATGTAGGTGATGAAAAATTTATACGTTTCGAATCCGAAGCATTGGAACGGAACAGAAGGGAAGAAATGAAATCTCTCCGCTAATGGACGAAAGACTCGAGAGGGTTTAAAATTTAAATCAGTTAACCGAGCGTATTCCATTTATCACGAAGCAGCGTGATTAGTATAAGGACGTACGCTGGCAATTAAACGTTTTTCGATCGAATTAGGCGACAAGTGAAACGAAACCAAAATCACGAGGCCGAAGCTCGTTCTTCAATGACACATCTCGTTAACGGGTGTGTAAAATTAACAAATAAGACGCGAGCTCGAAGGAGCACGGTGATTTACCAAAATAACGATATCGTATAACGATAATTTAATTTTATACGATTTAGAGTGAAAAAGTCCCTCGCGAATTATTAGCGATGTTGGCGGGCGCGTAGGGTGATGAGCCGCTTCGCTGTTAGGGTGGTCAAATGATGTAGCGGAAACACTTTGCTTTTTACTCCCTTTCGCGAACGCTGATGCTTTCGCGATTATTGAAAGACACAAGACAACGCATAAAGATGCGCGTCGTAAAGGCATTCTAACTTCTCACCCTTGCTCGAGGTCTGATTCGAAGGGACGTAAGAGTATTCGGCGTGACAAGGGGTGCGAAAAACGACGACCGTTTGTGTATATTTAGTATAAAGGTTTTACGAAAGTGTAGACACGGATGCATTCGATGTATGGTATTTCGCGAATGTTCGAGTACACGTGGGCACGTAGTGATTTGCTAGAGCTAGAGCTCATTTTATCATTACGTTGGAGAAGTAATGGCGAATTGACTAGTGGTGTGTTTTTGGGAATCACTGGCGAAATCTAAAAGATTAGGGAGTTCTTTCTTAACCCCTAGTTTTTGCTGTTTTTATTGTTTATGACATTAGTGTCATTTGATAGATAGATACTAGGAACTAAATCACTCGCCGAGAATACCGACTTTATCGACCGTGCAAAAAGTTATGAATGAGTCAGGCCGATAATTATCACTGCGACCCGGGCAACCGATGAAATACGTCAACTTATGTTATACGAATTCATCGGAAGAGATGATGATCGAAGTAATCGGCGGAAAATGGAAAACAGCATCGTGAAAACTGTTTTGCATTTTTGGAATCGTATTTTACTTGACAGTGAGATTCTCAGTCATCTATCTTGATAGATTCAAAAAAATTGCGGAAACTGTGAGCTGGCAAGAGGTTTCTCACGACGGTCGGTCGATTTCAACCAATCAAATGTTATTTAAAAGCGGATTAATTGAGTTTGGTTATTTCATTCTCAAATTTCAGCTGCCAGACTTTATTTCGAGAGGAGATATGAATTACTCAACATTCCCAAACACACCATATATCACTAACACAGTATGATTCATGTTTACAAAAACACAAGCTACAAATATAACGTACCTAGACCTACATTAGGGTGCCACTTATTTTTCGAAGTTCGACTTTTTGGTGAGGAACCCCCCTTAAAATGTTCCTTTGGGCTTCTAATGAAGCCCTAAAAAATTTCAGCCTGAAAAAATAATTTTAACCCGTGGCGACTTGAGCTCAAAGTTTCCAAAAATTTGAAATTTTTCAAAAAAAAAAAAATTATTTAACTTTTAACACATCACTCTTAGAAGGAAGTTTGGCGCCCGTAATTTGGTGTTTCACCGAGCCCACCAAAAAAATACCCTGTCGCCGTCTCGACATTTTTCAAGAAATAAAAGCTAAGAAATGAAAGTCCCGCAAGCAAAGTATATCAACTTATTGCATAGTTGTAAAGAAAATGGGAAAATAGAAAATCTCTCGGTAGATTCGTGCGATGCGATGCAGCTGTAAATAAGCCAGATTGTTTCGATTTGAAGGTCATTGCTTATCGCAACACAGGACAACTACAACGCAGGTGAATAACTTATGCGATCGACAAAACCAGGGGTGTTAAAACCTTTACTAAAAATATACATTTTTTATGCATAGCTCATTGCATTTCGATTATCATCAAATGAAGATAATAAAAATCATACTTGACTCGTGAATTACCGAATTTTCAATAAATTCATAAAAATACATAATATTATGTACTTTTCATCAAGATGAAAAAATTTTGGTAACCCCCTAATTTTGGAAAAAATTGTTCTGTTAAATTTTTGGGGGTCTTTAGTACGCCAAGCATATGGTTTAAACAACAACAAAAAAAAAAAAATGGATAAATAATTTTTTTTTTGAAAAATTTCAAATTTTTGGAAACTTTGAGCTCAAGTCGCCACGGGTTAAAATTATTTTTTCAGGCTGAAATTTTTTAGGGCTTCATTAGAAGCCCAAAGGAACATTTTAAGGGGGGTCCTCACCAAAAAGTCGAACTTCGAAAAATAAGTGCCACCCTAACCTACATAAGTTGTCATTCAGTTCGTACACAATTCTTATCATTAAATCGGGACTACTCAAATATTTCAAACCACAAAAGTGGTATTCCATTCCCTCAAAAAGACGAAGTGATAGTTCATTCCATAAGAATATATCATATATCGATTCCATCACAAATTCAGCAAATTAATATAGCTTTGAAATATGTGAGTACCTGAAGAGAGGTATGATTTTTGTGATCTAAATTGTGTGATTCATATACTTGTATCATGATATATGTTGTAAATCATAATATTGTATGATTGTATGAGTGTTATACGGTCTATTTAAAAATTTTGAAAATTCGTATCTCCTCCTCGAATAGAGTTCAGCAGCTGAAACTTTGAAGACAAGATATCCTATAAATTTACACTTAAATAAAATGTTGTTGCTCGAAATTGACATGTTTGGCCTCGAAACCTTCTGTTATGAGAACGAATATTTAAAAATAGTTGTGAAAAACTGTAAAATAAGGCAAACAGTACCTAGAGAAAATTCTGGTATTTAATTTAAGTAATTAGGCATCTATTATTTCTATAATTAATTTATGAAAAAAAAAGATTTTCGTTTTTTTCTTCGTAAACTTCACCTACATACTTTTTCTTGTACTAGGCCGCAGCCAAAGGAGGTTGGGGCCCATGACCTTTTTTTTAAATTATGTAATATCAGTTGTATATGTATAAATTGTATATTTCGTGTACATAAATGTTGTACTTGTGGAACGAAATATGCCATTCACATTCAACAGTAACACGCATAATTATTATGTACGCGCAATATAAATGCGGAATTAAATCTTATAGAGTAAAAATCAGATTTCACTATTATAACCTTAATTGTAAATAAATAATTTTTTTATACGCAGGCTGTATTTAATTTTAAAAAATTACCTCTCTCCCCCAAAAATCACCCTCTTGCGATGTATTTTGACTGAGAACTGAAAATTTATATTCTATAAAAAAATTAACTCCTCCCCGCTCACTAATCATTCATTCTCACCAAAACTTTGCTCTTGTGATACTTGAATATGAGTTCAATTTTTTGGCAATTTTGAAAAATAAAACATATTTTTAAATTTTATTTGTTGTATAAGTGAGATGAATTCGCCCTTTTAAACAAAATTATTGTTTTCCTGAAAGGATCAAGACTAATGAACCAAATCTGAGGTAAACTCTGGTGTAATAGTCTCTGCAATTAAAGACGCCACTATAAATAATTCTAATTAGGAAACTGATGCGGTAATACTGAAAGTTTCGTAAGGACCTAAGAACTTAGCTCTTGAATAATATTATATAATATACAAAAATTTGTTCCACTTTTTGATGTTCTTACGAATTGCTGAAAATTTGAGTACTTTCCACCTGACAAGGTATTAGAAAATAGAAGTTTAAAAGATTAGTAAACAAACTGTGGTTTGAAAGTTTGAAGGCTGCCATGTTGTCATTTTTCAAAATTAATCATACACGAGTATTGAAATTTTAGAATGTACTATGTTTTTTTTTTCTTTTAGCTGAGTTTTTGATACAAATGATGGTAATTAAATGCTTTGCTATTGTTCGCTCATACTGTCAAATTGTTGAATACTAATCAAAAAATTCGGAGAATTTATATAATAACTTATACTTCATTTTTATCTTCAAGATTAATTTTTTTTACTTGAATTTTGAGGATTTTTTTTCTAAATTGACACCGTGTTGAACTATGGAGCTATAGATTTGTACTTAGATTGTAGAATGCATGAATCACAGTGCTAACGTGTGTGAAGTAAAATAGAGTGTAAAATCAAAGTAGGTTCTCAATTTATACAGGAATTTTTTCCGATATGAGGTTTATTGGGGTTGCGAAAAATAAATATGTCTACCGATGGCGTTTTTAGACGTCTTGTAAATGAAAAAATATTGGAATTACAACTACACCTTTCCCTTAGTCTTTTATCTTTGTCTCAAAAAAATAGAAAGAAAATTTAGTATCGTTGAAATGTTTCTACTTCTACATATTTTTTCCTTTTTGATCTAACGTTGAATATGAGAATTGGTACCACAGCTTTGAAAATACTTATTCACGGAAACATTTTGAGAGAATGAGAGGTGAATTTAAGAAAATATTTTTTTCAATGTTGAATGTAACTCTTCCTACCTGAAAAACAATTTATAATCCAGTGACTTCAGTAAAATAACTTGCAGTCCACATATCCTATTATCGTATCTATGTACTTGTTGCACATGCATAGTCAAATAGTGAAACTTACTGGTATTGCTATCTGTTGATCAATTGGAAGGAAAGACTTTCTTCATTTTGTTCGAGTAATGTGTATGAGCGCTGTACTATATCAGTAGTATGAGTTTGAATGTCTCATAGAGCGCGCCTCTCATATCGAAGGGGATGTATAACTTTCATAATGTTTCCATAGATAACGCACGGAATTCGGAATTTGACTTACGAAAGTATTTTTTGTAATTATAGCTTGGGAAAAAAATTTCCGAGATAATTTAGAGAAAAGGATAGAACGATTCTCGCTGATGTAAGTGTTTTTATGGTAAGTTAAACACGTATGGTGGACAATCAGTTGGAATCCTTTGATCAGAAAAGTGTCGCGTTGGCGCATTATCAACTTTTATAATCTTCGAAGGTTTCTTTTAGTATTTAAAAAATACCTACGTACAGTATTTATGCGCTTTTTAGAGACGTAGCGTTCTAAGCAACAATAACGCGGAGGTGAAAAATATTTCACATTCCTTTCATATATGGAATTGTGAAGATTTTTAGAGCGTTACAAATTTCTACGCAGTTGTATTATTGTCTTATAGTGATGTCGCAACATTAGGACATGGAATATAATATTGAACGAATTTTTAAAACTTCTACGATTCCTCAAAATATGAAATCAACTACTATAATACAAACATAATATGTTATATACTATTTATGCGGGAGTCGTATGAAATTAATTTAACTTACGTTTCTATTGTTAGTTAATGGAATAATTTCCTTATTAACATTTGCTGCAGGATGTTTAAAAAGTAAAATTATATCGAATAGATTTCTAACGTTTCGATTCCGATAGGTAGTACCTACCTTGATGTTCGTCATGAATATTTCGGGCTTTTCTTCAGTTGTATTTTTATTATCATTGGTATCGGTGAATTTATATATTTTACATAATTGCGATTCCGATTCCTGTCTCCCCAGTGACAAACAATATGCTAATACGAGTTTCTCACAAGTAGTACGATCCGCTGAAAGCGTCAAGATAGTGAAGAAGTATCCACGTTCGAAGGAAAAATACGAAAAAAATTAAAAGATTTGATGAACCGTGTTGCCTCTCTGGAACAGCCAGGTAATTGGTATGATGATTTAAAGGTCATTCGCGGCTTGCTGACGATGGAGTGTGAATTTTGCAATTCCAGTTTGGGCTATTTCACATGATGCTGATAGGTGGAATCGCGGTTGCGAAGGTCCGTGTAATTGTCATCCTGCTAAAAATATTTTATCTTGTTGGAATGCCGACTTCTACTCAATTCCTTCAGAGCAAATTGTTCCATATGATGTGAAAATATTGTAAGCTTATCGAAATATCTTTTTATTATTAAATTTTTTTTTTTTTTGAAAAGTGTAAGAAAGAGGAAACAATAGATGTCAAATAAGCTCAATTCACAAATTCAATTTTAGTCCTTAGCAAAATGGGAAAATTTCTAAAAAAGTAATTTTTGAGTAATTTCAATTTTTTTGTGTCCATGGACTATATTTTATAACGTAAAAAAGAAAAAAATGCATTTGTCAATTCAAGAGTTCTACATTTTTTTTTTTTTTTTTTTTTTTTTTTTTGAAAAAACACTATTTATTAGATTTCGCCTTGAAACAAACAATGCTTAATAAGTAATGAGGGATTTATTTTAGCCTTCAAAACTCAAGATTCAATTTACATGGAATTTTTATATTTCAATGATTCCCAGAAAAAGACGCAATCCTGAATGATATATTGTATTTATGTATTTTATATTCCACTTTGACTCTAAATGAGTGATACTTTTAGAACTCTTGGAGGGCAAAAATCGAGTATAGTATATTTTTTGGTCTAAAAAAATTAAAATTAAAACCGTAATTGTTTATTTAATAACTATTTTTAATTGACCATATGTAGCCTTTTTTTTAAGTGTAAAAAGTCTTGCATTTCTTAAATTTTAAATAAATAAACTACAGTTCCTAGTCTCAAAAAAAGATTGAAACTCCTCAAAAATGAATGTTCTAACTATTTCTTAATAATTTCAATTTTCAAAGCTTGGTCAGTTCTATCTTATTTTGGCAATGTTGAAACTGAGTTCCGGTGTAAAAATTTTAAGGTGATCTATTTGAGAACATTTCGTATCTATTGCATACTCATCCTTTCCTACGAGAAAAAAATAAAAAAAAGAAGAAAAATAGACCCAATCTAAAATGGAATCAATAAAAGGAATTTCTAATGATGCGTGTTACATTAATGTTTATTTTGCGTTTCAGAGATTTAGCTATGAACGAAATCGAAACTTTCCAAAAAGATACGTTCAGGAGGTTAATTGAGTTGACAGAGCTGTACGTGGTAAAGCATATTGAATTTATTATTTATAATAATTATAGACTATTTAGATTTTGTTTACACATCCTTTTCAAACGATTGGGGTGACATTGAACAAATAACAGCTTGTTGTCTGACGGTTCTGTGTGAAAGGTGTTTAAGTGAAATTAATTTTCTTATTACTTATTCTTATATCTTTTTCTCTTTAGAATAAAAAATTGATTTTTTTTACCTGAGTTTTTCATTAAAAACGTTTGCTATTACAGTTTCTCTAATTTGAGATGGAGAAGTGAAGATAGGAGGTCTTCGTATCCTCGAATTTCGGACAATTTTTAATCATAATTATGTCAGTGGCGCAACTCTTTTGTGTACATTTTTTTTTCTCTCTTACTTGTAGCATTAAATTCGTGAAAAGACTTTTCCATTTTTGATTCACTTCAGAATGGGAATTCGCTTGAATTTTAAAGGGGCTGGGAGAGGCAAATTACTTAAAATTTTGATTCATGGTTCGTATAAAGTAACAAATTGAAGACACCAATAAATTGAAATTTCAGCTTTCTAAGTGAATTTGGAGAGGCGTTAGAACAGAAAATTGCTTTTTGAAGAGTTTTGAGTCGAGAAATTTCAAAAATCTTCCTTATTTACGTATCAAATCAAACAGGAAAGCTCAAACTTTGTGTTTTAGGTTAATTGGAGATCAGAATATGATATCTTGAATTTAGATCAAAATTTTAGGAAGGTTTGGGGAAGCTTCAAATTGCTTAAATTTGATACATGAGCTCATTTGATCGTAAAAGACATCGATTATTTTTCAAATTCATATTCACAGGTGATGTTATAGAGAAAAAGCTTATTGTTCTAGAAATGTGGTGAGATGAATAAAAGTTGAAATATTTTGAATGACAGTCATTTGCAAAAGTAAGCCCAACTGACTAATGTATTTAAATTTCAGCTCATTAAGGGAGCTAGAGGGGAGTTGAAGAGGGAAACAACTTTTGCCGGAGTAATGTTGGCAGAAAACTTCAAGAATCGTCATTATCGTTTTGTCAAATATACTTGGAGAGTTGAAACTGCGTTTGTAAGGTTTATTTGGGACTATAGAATATGACCACTTTAATTTCGGTCAAAATCGATCCAAAAAAGCGGATCATTAAAATTTGAAGAAGTCTTGAGTAGCATCAAATAGTTGAATTTAGATTAATAGAAGCTGGCTTGATTCCTGCAAGCAAAGGGTACAGGGTTCTGCAAATCTTAAATTTAATTTCTTGGATTGTCTTGGAAGAAATAAATGGAGGTTTTCAGTTTTGGTATTAGGTGTCGGCATGAAAAGATTAACATTATCTGCAAATTTGAACAAGCTTCAATCAAGAATTCTGCTCCTGTAATGTAGCATGGCTACTTTCCTTTTTTTTTCTATGTGATTGTTCGCACGATAGCAAATACCTACCTTATTACGGAATTTTTCATTCACAAGATTGCTAAAAAAAAAAACATTGATTTATGAGTATCCATTATCCATTATACCTACTATTTTTTTAGTTTTATATTTGTAATTTTCATAACATTATTTTTTCGTAAAAAACGTCACAAAATCTTTCATCAATAATTTTCAAACTCTACCTTGGCTCTCAGATATTTACTTTATCTGTAATATTCGCGCCATTCAGCACTCGAAATTATCACTCAGCGTACTAATCGATAAACATTCGAATTTCTGCGTAATTATCAAGTACATATATGTACTAGATACGACTCTTATGTTTAGTCTGTTGGCTGGCTCACGTTTTCACTTTTCAGAGATTTATTTCACAATCATTTGAAGTACCTACCGCCCTCTATTTTCGAAGGTTTGCGATCGTTGGAGAAATTGTGAGTGATTTAAAAAAATTAATTGATCTTTGAGTCAATGTATGGCTAATGGTTTGAATTATTTTCGACAGAAAATTAAATAAAAATAGACTAAGCAAGTTACCACGGAGATTACTTTCTTTCTGCATCGTCTTCGAACCTTGTAATAGTACTTATATGAATTATCAACATGAAACGAGAAAAAAGTAGAAATTCCTAATGAGAGATCTTCGTTTCAGAGATATGTCCAATAATTACATACATACAGTTCCCGATGTTTTATTCCAAGGATGTCCAAATTTGTTGGTTTTATATTTGTACAGTAATAAATTGCGATCACTACCAGCAAAATTATTCCGTTCTTTGGTTCGTCTCGAAGAACTAGATTTATCTGATAATGAACTGAAACATTTAGATGGGTCGTTGTTTAAAGGCTTGGTTAATCTTAAATTCTTAAAGTTGGATGAAAATAAACTACAGTCTTTGGATGATGGTAATAGAGAAATATTAAATGATTCTATTATTATTATTTTTTTTTTTTGAATTTCAAAAAACATAAAATTTTTCTAGATTTATTTTCCGATAGTGCTCACTTGAGTATATTGTCGCTGAAGCAGAACTATCTCATAGGAATTGGACCTACGATCCAACACCTTCAGCATCTCGGTTATGTGGATTTATCGTACAATAAAATCAAACAGGTACAGACTTGTAGAATATAAAGTATACGATTTACTTTTCTTCAAAAAAATGATTCATTTTTTCCCAGTTTCATGGTAACGAATTCGCCAACACTATCGCCTTACAGGAAGTTCATCTCGATCGCAATTACATCGAAATATTTGATATGGATATGTTAACAAATTCCTCTTCCTTGAGAAAATTGATCCTAGCTTCGAACGGACTCTCAAATTTAATCTTAAATAAGTCCGGAATTTTAGACAATCTCACGTTCCTAGATATTCGTCATAATATGCTGAAAGATTTGGACGAGAAACTTTTCGAATCGTTGAAAAACGTGAAAACATTGTGGGTATTGAATGACTCATCGATGATTAGAGGTAAATTGACAATAATATTAATTGGTGAATCATATACCTACGAATCTTATCGTTTAGACTAATGCACGGTAACATGTTGCGTTTTATACCCGATAATTATTTCGATCATTTGGGCAATTTGAATACGATCACGTTGGCTAATAATATGTGGCATTGTAATTGCGATATGTTTTATTTATCCAAGTAAGCAGATCGTTTAGCGATTTCTGAGTTACTCGAATACCCTTGAGGACTAATTCATTTTTTTCGGTTATTCAGATGGATAAGAATAAATAAAGTGAAAGTTTTGGATGTAAATGATGTGAGATGTTTGGCTCCTTTGCATATGGTGCAGCGTTTAATTAAACAGCTCTCTTATGGGGATTTATGCGATGGACAGTGGGCGAGTTTTCAAAATATCACAGATAGAATATCGGATAGTCTGGGATAATTGTTCAAGTGTTCGTTTAACTTAAATAGATACTTTAAAAAAAAGGTTAATCTTAAATATAATTTTCCATCCTATTATTTTTTTGTAACGAGCGTTTTCATTTGGTTATTTTGTTCTGACAGAATGTAAATAAAATAATTATAAAAGCATTCGTTGAATTAAATGCTGATATGTACTTTAGAGATATCAATTCATGAGATATTATGATGAAGCTGTCGATATTTGAAATTGCAAATTCAGACTATTATTTTTTTATTTGTCGTGTCATGGTAGGTTTTATCGGAGTCACACCCTATGTTCTTATCTGAACTCTGCTCAAGTATACAAATGCAATTCAAGTGGTTTTGTATAATTCTAAATGTTGTGTTGTGAAGACGTAATAATTCCAATTTTTCACCAATTTTTTTTTTTTTTTTTACTTTAAATTCAAATAATGAATAAATTTTATATGTGTTTAGTATTTTTTATTTTTAAAACTGAATTAAGTTTAGCTGAGCCATGGCCTACAAGTAAGTTTGAAATTAAAGATTTTTTTGCCCAGTCTTCTAGTTCTTACGCCAAGAAATAATAGTAAACTCATTAAACTAATGGTACTATTTTAAATTTCTCAAAAACCTATTAAAAAGTATACGTGTTATTTTTCATTATTTATAAGGAATAAATTAAGTTATTTGAATAAAAAAATATCTGCGTTATTAAGTGAAAATAACACAAAGTTTTGGTACAGTTATTTCATAATTAGTGTTATCATAAATTAATGAGTAATATTTCACAGTGCTACAATTCGATATCAACGGACAAGATCTCAAAATTCCGTTACTTTTGGGAAATGATGGTACAAATCCGCAGGTAAATTCGCTATCGCCTACTTTTCATCTCTGTGTTTTTATTTATTAATTTTTATAAGTTATCACTATTACAGCCTCAAGTTTCATCTGCGAAAGTAGACTTTTCCGAACCATTATACATGATAAGTGAAAATAAACAAAAGGTATTTGAGTTTTAAATGTACATTTAATTAATGAAAAAAATTCACTGTCGACTTCTTACACCGGACTCGAATCTCATGTGAATATATGTTTACAATGTAGCTGAAGAATGGATATAAATTACCATTAGATATTACATTGACACAAGAAGTCGCGGGGAAGAAAGACTTGAAAATAATTGATGAAGAAAAGCTCGGTAAGATTATAAATTATTTTATTATTATTTCGTTATTACTTGCTCGTGTAATCATAATTATTAATTTATTATAATTTTTTAACATTTTTATCAGATTTGGAGACTTACTTTGAAGCTTCTATTGATAAAGATAAAATTACTTTTGGAGTGAAAACCGATATTCCTTTAGAAAATTTGAAGAACGTGAATTCTATAATATTTCTTTTAAAGGTATGCTAATGAAGAATTTTTTATTTTATTAAAACACGTAAAAAATCAGTGCATAAGTTGATGTTACTGTGTACAGAAAAAAATGCATGGAGAATGGTAGTTACGTAAATGTACTTTGTATGAAAATAACGTTGTTTTTCATTTTATCATTTTTTTTAAACAAAGTATTTTCGAAGTACCCTGTTAAAAGTTTTCGTTATCTGTTAATTGTTAAAATTAATTTCATATCGATGTTTTATTTTCACTTCGCAGCTTATAGTCGATGGAACCGAAGAAGAGTCCTGTCATACAGTCATTGTTATATTTTTAGGTATGTGCATGTGAATAGTCATGTACTCGTAATCAAATTACTTTTATCTATACGCATGTTGTAAACAACTGAAGTGGTTCTAATTTTGATTCAAAGTGTAGTATTTTGTCTGAAACACATGTTATTGTATAACAACGTGTACACTGAAAAAGTACACGTTTAATAATGAGAATGTTGATATGTTGTATGAGGTCCTGAAATGATTTCAGATAAACCACCTGAAACGCAGAAATTGACTTTTAACATACCTAAATACGAGATCACCGCTTTCACCGAATATACCGGTATGATTGAACAATTCGTCGCAAACTTAGAATACAATGATGTCAAATCAAGCATTACTTACGATTTACCCGTTACTGACGGTGAGTACGCCGCAAAAGTGATCGAATATTTACCAATTTCTCTTTACAAAGCGTGAAAACTCGATGAATGTGTTTTTAGAACCGTTGAAGAGCTCGTTGAAAATAAATCCTCAAACTGGAGTGTTGTATATTGTGAAATCATTAAAACCTGGTGTCTATAAATTTAAAATTTCTGCCAAAGTTGACGATAATTTGCATGCAGAAAGTGATGTGGTTATGACCATAAGTCATTTGGCTGTGTGCGATTCTAAAGAATCGAAATTCCAGTGGTCGCAGTTGATTAAACATTTTCCGGAAGGTAAAACCGGTGAGGTGATGAACGGGCTCCAACCAGTTGATAAATGCGTTTATGAAATTTTATGGCAGAAACCTGAGGGAGGTAAGCTGATTTTGAATTTAGTTCTTAGCTGAAAATTTTTAATTAAAAATAATAGCTATTAATAGTCTATCTGATTTGGGATGGAGAGTTTGAAACTAGATAAAGGAGGATCTTTGTGATCATATGGTAGGTGTCAAAGTTTTTGATAATTTTTTCCTTGCTTGTAATGCCAAGGAGTATGTTAATGAATGAAAATCGCTCAGTTTGTTGAGAGACTCTACATGTAAATACGCAAAAAATATTTTTTTGGATTTTTTACTCGACTTAAAATTATCATCGCGTGCCCTCATGAATAAACTTGGAAAGCTCAAATTTTTCATGTTGGGTTTATTTGGGACTAGAATATGACTCCTTGAATTTGGCTGTTTGGGTCAAAATAATACTAAAATTATGGCTCGTGAAAATTTGAGGGAAATTTATGTGTAAGAGGTACTTTATATTTCGAATTCATATTCTTGCGTGGTTTTGAAGGTGTAGGTGAGGTATTCAGCCTCCTTATTAGATATGGTGGATGTAAAGTAGTAATCAACATCATCTACTAATCTGACCAAGTTCCCATAAATAAGGTCAGCTCATGTAATACTGCATGACATCTTACTTTATTTTTATTTTTTTTCAGTGCATGTACACGTACCTATGTATTTTTACTCATATTAAAATTGTTCATAGATTACTTCGAATTGAATTCGAAAAATGGAGCTTTGACGTTGAAAAAAGAAGTCAAAAGAGATTTAGATATATTCAAAGACACCAAACACCCGAAATTCGTGATGAAAATGTCGTTGAAATGCGATTCCGCTCAATCAGACGATGATAAGACAAAGAAAAAAGATGAAAATCAACCATCATCAGCCGATCATTACTTCGACATACCTTACAACCCGAATGATTTAATCTTAATCGTATTAATCGATAAAGCAGAATCTACATCGATATTCACCACCGATAAAATTTACATTGGGTACCCCAAAGATTATGCGATAATTACGAATTATGGAATTTCGAAAATAACCTCCGTATCTGTAAGATATTTATTTTTCATTTCATTCCAAACCCAATAGCTATCTAAAATGACTGACTTTTCGAAACAGGACATTTTACAAGATAAAGAAAATAACGTCGAGTATTCTATAGAAGGAGAAAATAGTGCATTTTCTGTTGATCCCCATAATGGAAACGTATATCCGTTAGATTATTACCATAAAGACGAAGATTACGTATTTACTCTTGTAGCCAAAGATCTATCGAAAAAAGAAGAAAAGCTCTTAGTGACGGTGAGTTCGTAATTTCAGATGCACTGATGTCCATTAAAAGAGTTAAAATTTTATTAAAATTTCATTTCGCTTGATATGACAGGTGAAAATTTTAGCTCCTTCGCAAATGGTGGAAATCCATTTCATTGACGCAATGCCCGAAAATATCGATAAATTGTTACAAGATGTAAGCTCTAAAATGAATATTGAAATTAAAGCGCTTTCTTATGCTGTAGTACCGATCACCGATGAAGAAAGAGCATTGAATAAAGGCCTAGAGAAAAAACAAACCCACCTGTTGAGAGCACTTTGTTACGCATTAGATGGAAAAGATCATACTGTAGTCAAAGGCGAAGACGTTGTAGAGTAATTTGAAAATTCTATTTGATTTATTAATGTGTTTGTCAGATGTATTTTTTTTTTTTTTTTAGTAAATTGAAAACTTCAACGAATATTTTTAAAATGCGTGTGATAAGAGAGGAGAAAATACCACATTCTGAAGATCAGGATGGGAGCGATCACTCGAATTCGTTCGTTTTGAAAATGGCAATTGTTTCAGTGATTTTGGCATTGGCTGTCATCATTACCGTAGTTTATTTAATCGTTATTAGGTACTCAAAAGTTTCAACTTGTGAAAATATTCGTATAGTCCATAATGTATGAATTTTTTACAGGCGTAGAAAAACACCGGTATTAAGGCTGAGAGAAAGCAACCCTAGGAATTCGGTCACTCCTCTAGAAGATGATATGGAAGTACCGTATGTTCAATTATTTATACAGGTTGTTTCGGAAGTATATTATTTAAATTGAAGGGGTAATGATAGACTAAACATAGTATATTTGTGTTATGATGGTGGTATTCTCCGTCAAGGTTTTGCAGTAGAGAAGCGAAAAAAATCATGTATAATTAATACTAGTGCCTCCTCGCCACTTCGGGGCTCGCAATAAAAATTAAATGAAGAAAAAAGTTATTTTATCAGACAAGTACTGCTACATTCCAAACTGCACAACCCAATTTATTTTTATTTGTTACCCCCACCAGCCCCTTTATACCTTATACCTGCCATTTTAAACAATTTTACAACTTTACCTTTACTCTTGCCTATGTACGAAGCATTTATTGAAATTTATCACCTTTTCTTCTTTTTTTGTATACCTGCTACTCATAACAATTTTATGACTTACCCTTGTGCATGTACCAGACTTTTATTAAAATTTACAACCTTTTTTTCCTTTATATTTATGTGCTATCCTTTATATACCTTTTATACCTGCTATTTAAAACCAGGATGCGCGCGCATCTCAAAACCGATTCTATTTTGATTTTAATATATAGAGAGATTCCAGCGCAATAACTTTTCTTATAAAGGAGGTGAAGATTATTTCTTGGCTTTCAATGAAATACAAAAATTCAGGGAGTAAATTGAGGCCAAAAACTAAATAATGTATTTTTTTATTACGTTGTAAAATTAGTTTTAAATTCTGGTATAAGGCAGATCTTTTTCTAGGTAGTAGATTTTAATGGGAGAGGGTACACTGGTACACCTTAGATTCACCTCAATTACTTTTGATCTTCATTTAATAGTAAAAGTGTTTTCTTTAATTATATAGAGGCCAAGAAATGAGTCGTCAGAGGTACGAAGAAAAGTATTTTACAAACATTTCTGATTGCAAAAAAAAATGCATCTGCTAAATCATCATATACCTGCAAAACTTGAGAAATATTTTATTTTTCAAAAAAAAAATTAAAAATCCATCATTTGATATTTTGACATTTCTCGCATTCATCTTCAGCTTTCTCTTCTCTCAATTATTAGTTTATCACTTTTTGCATCTCAATGATTTTCCAAGTTTCATCTTCAATCAGAGACCAAAAATAATTTTTACCTTTTTTTTAAAAAAAAAAAAATTCAAGTTTTTTCCCGCAATTTCGTGATTTAATGGCGATGAAAAAGTTATAATTATACATCTCGCTCTGCATGGGTATGCAACTAACATAACACAAACGTACTCTGTCTGTCCTAATCACTTCTTTCATTCAAGTCATTCACTCCCGAAACATCCTATTCATAAACATAAGTATATAAGTATTTTCGTTCATTTAAATATAATCTTTCTAATTTATTTAGGAGCCAAACAAGATGGATCGACAGTCGAGCGAATTTTTACAAAAAATTCGATCAAAGGAATAGCAACGCTTTTCCAAATCCTGCATTTCAGTTGGTTTTTACTGTTCATAAATTTTAAGGATTTAATATTATTTAGAAAGGTTTACACCGAGTATTTTACAGATCTAGGGCCATTTCATACTCCAACACGAACGAAGAAATAGTGATGATGGAAAACAGAAGCGAGACGACGACAAATGAATTCTTATCATCGAGCGTCTCGAGCTTCAAACCAGACACGATGGGAGACCATTCGGTGGAAAATGTCACCAAGTAAAGATTTTTTCATTGACATTTGGATAATTAATTTCGATATTTATTTGTTTCTATTACGATGGTATAGGAATAGAGTGTATCGTGATTTGGAATTTCCTTTTAGAAACGAAGCTAGCTCGTCGAATGCGTCAAATAACGTTCCTATATTACAAGTCACATCGTTACCACCAGTATCCAGCGAGAGGAGGTGTGAGATTTCTTTAAGTAAACGATCATTTTCGTGGTTATTCCACGATGATTGAAATTGAAACTTACCATTCATTTTTCTCATTTGCTTTGTTGTAGGAGAAAACCTGATGGAGAAACGTGAAGGCGTATCGAAGTTTCTTTTTACGGTTGTAATTTTTTTAATTCGCGATCTTTTTGATTTTGTTTGTGCTGTTGTTACCTAATAAATAAGTAATTTGGAAGTTGATTTTTTTGAACGATTTGGCTTTTCGTTCAGTGCAGCCATTTCTGAAAAGAAAAGGTGTAGTTGGAAATATTTACGGATAGGCAACCTATTCGGCATCGTCGAAAATATGACGATCGCGTTACATGTACGGAGTGAAGTTACGGTCGACGTAAAATTTCCCCATTCGTTGAAAATCGCGTAATCCAGTTTATCATGTTTTATTATGCTAACGAATTTAATAGATTTTTTTTTTACATTTCCAGTAAACTTTACCGAGCCGAGCATGCTAAATATTCCGAGCCTATGATAATATTCCGTTGCTAGTTAATTAGGTTAAGAGCTCTCTTCATTGGAACTACCCCTGAAAAATAAATACGCGGCGCTTACCTCTCGTATGCGCTATTATTTAGTCATTACATCGATTTTTTTAACGTTCTGGAGCACGAGCAGATTTTCGTTGGGTTCTAAAATGAAGCAAAGTTATAATTTTGGAAATTATTCGTTCGTTTTGTTTGGATGGAGTAGCTTTTGCGATGTTAGAATTTACTTTGCAGTAGAATAAGCGTTTATATTTTTGGTTATTTATTGAATCGTATCATTAGCTTTTATTTATACGCAAAAATACTGCGTCATATGCGGGGTATTTCACCTTAATGGGACTTCCTTCCTACCAGATCTATGGCTCCTCATATGATAATCATACATAATACCTTTTTTATTTTAGTTGCGGAAGGGGCCAAAACATATGGAAGTTCGAAAATTTTTTTTTTGCATTGGTAGTGCTTACCATTGAAAATTTTTCTTTTATCATGCAAGATCCATGAAAATATGCTGTTTGCTCTAAATGTGGAGTATGCAATGTGATATTATTGATAAAAAAATTGCAGCTAACAAAAATGAGTAGGAGGGGGTGGGAGTAGTGCTCCATAAAAAATGTTTAAAACATGCTTTGAAAATGGTATTTTTCCCAGTTGAGTATTTACAAAAAATTTGAGGAAAAAGACCAATTTTCCCTATCATATTTACACCTTTTTTATTATTGCTCTCCATCTAACCCGTCTACAGTCACTATACTTCAATTTGAAAATAGCACATTTGTATGTGTTCAATCAATGATTAAATAAGGCGTCTCCTATCTTGATCCCTTCAGCAAATATTGATAGGCAAAACATCATACATGAGTGTCGTATGATTATCCTTACGTATAATATAAAGGAACTCGTGTTGATTCGAAACACACTATATTTTTATTCATCGGTGAATGGTTAAACTCGGAGTTTCAATAAAGTGAGTTATTTCCATAGTCGTTTGAAATGAACAAAATTGTGAACTTTGCCACTGAGAAAGAAATCGCGGTCACAATTCATCTTTTACCTCTCCATATACGTTGTGAATTACGACAAGTAGTTATATAATGGTGGCCAATGCGAAAGAATTTCTTCATTTTCACACTTCGCATTGTTTTTCGATGAATCTTGAAAACCCGATTAATTTATCAAAAAATGTGTATCAAGAGTTACCTCTACGGTGCAGAAATTTCTTCGGTCGTACCATTCACGAATTCTAATTACGGTTATGAATATCATTTCAGAATTTTGACTTCTATTTCTCGATTATAAATGCAGTAGTATGAATATTCATCGGTTAACGGAAGTTAACTTTCATTCGTTCGAAGGAGATTCTCGAAAAATAGTGATTTGCCTCGTGTTGGGTATTTTTGATTAAGGACTTGAAAATATATAAATTTTGAAAAAAAGTACGTCTCAACCTCTCGATAAATTTTTTAAATACTTAATTTTGAGGAGAAAAATTTTCAGGAGGTTGGAAAGTTGAAAATTTAAGAAAAAGTAACGATTAATTTTTTTAATTTGGCACGTATGATCTTTTTTCAATTTTACGCTTCGTACCACATATATTTAAAAATTTTTAATTAGAAAACAAGAGCAATTATTATCTAAGGTTAAAGTATTTAGAAAGTATAATTTTTTTTCCTATGTTAATTTTTTTTTTTATTGATGATTTATTCAAGTGGCTTTATAACTGATGATAGTTTTTTACGCCTTTGTCAATTAAAATAATAATTATTATTATTTTTATTTTTATTAATTTTTCAATAATTGAATAAAAAATACCAATTAAGAATTAAGAAAAGCTATAAGAACGATTTGTTTAATGAATAATGTTATAATAATAATTACATTAAACCAAATTCAAAGCAACCTTCAGGAAGTTGTCTAGGCTTTCATAATGGATCGATTTTGATTCATATCCCATGATTTGATTGGTGGTATACTTTTTTTGAATATCATACGATCATGAAAATTAAATTTCATTATTTAATGTGAAATGTACTAATAATACATTTTAAATCAACCTTTGCATTCCTTTTCTTTCCTTCCAAAAAAAGCTATCACAGAAATATATTTTTACTATGCATAAAATATCGTTGATTTCTCATTTCTCCCCCCCCCCCCACTCTTAATCAAAATAAACTTTCATCGTCACTGAATGGTGAATTTTTTTTCATGAGAATTAGTGTTAGTCTATTATCGATTTAATTCATATAAAATTTTTTGTACAATGAAGTACGATGTATTGGTGTAGCAATTGATATTGATTGGAATTCAGGTGTAGTGAAAATAAATCTGCGATGTTTGAGTGAAATTACATCCTAACTTTCTATTTCCACATGTTCCGAATTTTTGCTCGAATGAAAAAAAAGATGGTCACTTTATTTGAAAAAGAAGGAACTCTATATGGTTTGGAAAAAAAAAAAGCTGAAAAATGATAAAAACCGTGAAACCTCAACAGTGGTATTGATTTCACGCCACAACGGTTAAATGTACGTAGTATAGGGTATAGCGTATGGCGAAGTTGATACAACACTTTGTGGAGGCGAATTCGATTTTCTTTCATTTTCCACCTTTGTGTAAGAATGTTCTTGGGATTTTTTTTGGTAGATTTATTTTATTAGTTCGAATTTTAAAATAAATTTATTATCGAGTATTTCTCCTAATTATGTGGCAGTTGAGGTTGTAAAGATTGTGAATTTTTGTTCTCTTATTTTGATTAATATTAGTACAATTTTTTTTATTCATCAGTTTGTCTTCAAAAAATTTCAAAATTAGGCGAGTAAATTTGTCTTAATTAAAAGTTCAGAATTCACGCGAAAAAAAATCTATAATTAAACCGAAAAAGTAGTAAATTCATCAGTTAAAGAAAAAAATTCTTTTATTTCTAATCTACCAATCATGAAGCTCGTAACCAAAATAATCGCCATGCCTATTGGGCGCAGGCAATCCTCGTATATAACCATTACCATCGCTATATATTATCTGTACAGTTTCCACGACCCACTGCTGGATAAATAAGAAAATTTATTACTCTGGTAAATTAATTTTTACGAATTGTTGGCGCGGAGACGAAGCGATGAGGCTGAAATAATTTACAAAACGCCGACCAGCATAAACAAGTAGATGGACGAGAGAAACAGAGAGAGAAGAAAGTACGAGCGAAAAAAAAAAGAAGAGAGCGATATAATAGCAGATAAAAATCAATATGACACTTGAGCGAAAGTTGGGGAGCTATGCGTCAAATATGCCAACAAATGGTGACCTTACTTACCAGTATTGCTTTTCCATTGGCCCAAAGAGTAATATTTTTTTGTACTTAGAAAACTAGTCGAGTAAAAAAATTCTTCGCCGGTTAATTTAGGAAGAAATTTTTCAACTCTGTAGCCAATACTCGCCTTGTTAATTTGTGCGAACGCTTCTTTATTGACTCCGGTGAAGAAAGCGCGCGCGGATCTCCGTAACGCCCCAACAGCCAGCCACGATTTTCATGTGAGGGTAATTTAGTTAAAAACGAATGCGACTCTTTTAACGCCTTTCCTTATCAATAATTGTAATGTATTCATTCGACTTCTTATCATTTGAAAATACGCGCCAAGTATTCGAAATCGGTGGCGTTTCGTCGTGTATTTAGTATTAATATTGACTGGCGAATAGAGGTTTATTTTTGCCATCTTTGGTGATTTTTCAGACCAGTTGTGCCGAAAAATGTGAAATGTTCGGGATCCGTTGATATCTTGTACGATTTATATTTCATATTTGGTGTCGTTGAAATTTCGAAGTTTTATTGAGTATTTATTTTGGATTGTGCTGTACATACCGGGTTGGAATTTGGAGCCTGTATTTTAAGGTAAGATCGATTTTTTTTCTCTTAATTTTATTTATGTGGTTATTACATCATTGATATTTCCTATGGTGGAGGACAATTAATTGTATACAAGCTTTTAGATTTTTCATTAGGAACAAATTGTAATTAAAATTATTTACCTACAATACTTAGGGTAGTGAAATTTCAAAATTATCTGTGATCTAACATGGAGGCTACTAGAAAAGAAAAAAAAACATATTTTCTGGAGGCAGGAAGTACCTATCAAAAAACTCGACTAAATATTTTTGTTATGTTCATTCATCAATAATTACCCTTAATTTATAGAATTATAACATTAAAAGAAAAAATGAAGAAAAAAAATAGGCAATTGTTATTCTTGTTTTTTTTTTAATTTTTAAGTTCTTGTAATTTCCACGTGTAAATCAGATTCTAAATTTTTTCCAATTTATCATCAACGTACAATATTTAATTTTCCTTCGAGTGACCAGCTGGCAGATTGTATAAATATTTGTAATATTTTCACCGGCTAGTATTCCAGCGTAGGAATAAAACTCGAAAAATAATTTTTCCCGTGACCGTTGGAGCGCACAATAGTTAATTCGGGTCAATACACCAACGTGCGAGTATTCGGAATAAATCACAATATCGATATTTCAAGGCACCCATAGCGAGAAATTTTTTAAATTCACATCTGCGCGCATACCCAACGTCGACACGAATTATTGGCCTTTAGTACGTGGTGTAGGCGCCCGGCGTTCCAGCGGCTTTCGTTTAAATCAGCAACGTTTGTAGAAGGAAAACGTGGAAATTCGCTGGCGAAATATATTCGATTGAATATGAAAGGGAAAAACAATTTTGGCAGCTGATAAAAGCGACTCGGCGTCTTGTAATATTTACAACCACCTGTAGCCGAAGTTGTAACAACTCCATTATTGTTCTATTACTCCTCCCTATAAACCTATAAACGATGAAAGTTTTTAAATTACAATTCTCTTTTACTTTTCCGTTGGTTTCAACTTTTCGCGTCGGGGTTTCGTTGGTTGAAATGTACGCATAGTTCGATTGAATTGAGAGGAGTAGTAGACGCTATAGATTTTACGAATATAACAGATTACACCACTTCTGCTGGTCATCTAAGAATTGCACCAATTTTTCTATTAGTTTTTAAAAAACCATTGAAAGAATTTAAAAAGTCAGTTGTTTCGACGTCAAGCAGGAGATTTTGCACCGTGTGCAATTTTATAATTTTTCGAAGGTGTGAAAATATATAGGCGTGTGTTGTTATGTTTATGTTCTGAGAGGTCCTACTTGACGTCACAACATGGCGGATCACATGGATTTTTTTTAAAGCTCTAACTGGTGTAACCTATTATACTCATAGAACCTGAGTAGGCACTTTGAAGCATGTTTTTGGTATTTTCTCCGTCATATTCGGACATACTGTCAAAACAACTCGAGTATTTAGTTATTCGAGCGTTGGGAATTCATTGAATTCTGTCGAAAGTAGGCGGAAGAACGAATGGGTAGAATTTCGTAATATTGATTTTTCGAATATATTTCTTCTCTGGTCAATTCTAACTATACCTCCGATGTCACTTGCAGATGAATGATGGAATTATTTTATGTCATTTAAAAATATTAACAGATTATCAGAGAATAAGTCATTGACCCAATTTTACATTCAATAAAAGAATAATAATGGCGCCTAGATGAGGCTTGCAAAGATTACGAGCAATTTCGCCGTATCTGATCCAGTTTATTCCAAAAAATATTCTGTAGTTTTTTGTTTCTTTTTTCGAAGACATAAATTCTCAAAAAAATCAAATAATTACCAGTACATATTATATTTATATTACATATGCTTGGATGGAAATATTTTTGCTTTTCTATCTCGTTTACTCAGAATTCTTGCTTACGGTTCGATAGTTGCGAAATGACTCAGTATAGAGTTAATAAAAATTTAATTTTATGTATTTTTAGATTTTCTTGCATCCAGTACCTCCACCAGTGGTTTTTAGATGCCTATTAAATATGTATTATAAAAATCTAAACCCCAATTATTTCGGATTTTCATAAGTTCGAAACTTTTTTCCCATTCACTCAAATATTATTTTAGGTATTGATTTTTTGAATGCAAAGGAGATTTTTAATTTCTTGATCCCTTCCCGGTTTTCTCCGTTTATATACACTACTAATGAATGATTTATTATTACCACAATGGTGTAAATTATACGGGTTTCTGTCCCCCCCCCCCGAGTTTTCTTCCATATATGTACATTGTACATACAGCACACATGATAATATTACGCTAATGAGATAATGAAATTTTCAAAGAGTGATAAGTAATGTATAAATTTGAAGCTACAAGTAAATGTGATAAATTCAAATTTTTACCTGTATTTTTTCATTTTTATGGTTGCATTATAAGTTACGACATTTGAACATAATTCTTTTATTTTTATGAATTCCTTTTTTCTCTTTTTTTGGGAAGAATATAAAGTGTTTTATTAATAGAGGTGGCAGAAGAGGAATTCACGGGAGAGCATGGTATATGTGTGCATAGTTTGTGGACTATTTCTTTACAAAACTGAAACGTCAACTCCCCATTTCGTCCCTTGAAGAACTGCCTATTTAGGCCTCAGTATCATGATGCATACATACGTTTAGTATCGGCTTGATTCGGCTCTTGTAGATTCCAGAAACGTGCTATGCATCATTCATACCTTCCTGTGGGTCATAATCGACTCAAAGTATGTTTCAAAATGGTCTTAACTTGATATTGGTGCGAAATAGAATATGCATGAAATCGAGTCCAACTTTTTTTTCAAGTCTAATGTAGCAGAATTCAGCCCATATATTACGTATCTTGGGAGTACATTATCCATGTAATTATTATTAGTTTTATAAAGTACATAATGTACCTATCAAGTTTTTCAGTAAATTTAGAAAATCATACTACCTAATCTTCTAACAAAAAAAAAAAAAAAATGAAAGCCAAAATTTAATTATATATTTGAAACCCTAAAGATTACTCCTTTGTGCAGAAAATCTCATTTTATCCAAAATGCGAATTTTTTACATTTTTTCCTGTCTGAATTATCAAATTGTTTGAGTGGTTTGGAGGACTGAAACTTTTTGCAATGTATTTGGGTTATTTTTGCGAATATCAAAAACACAGCTAAATTTCCTTAAAATTTAACAGACTTCTTGCATCATCTAGCGTAAGAATGATGAAATATTCGTATTATTAAAAAAAGGGTCAAAATGAGGGATGGAGGAAGCCTTGACAAGACCCACTGCGTTACAATGTTGGCGCCCCACGTTGGGCACCATTTATTATGAAACCCCCTAATCCCTAATGTAAGTATTATCAGTAATTCACGTAAGAATAAAAATTAAGTGGCGTGATGCACACCTAGTCAGCTATCATCCCCACTCCTAATTTGTATCATCAAGTACAACCGAATAATAATAAATTTCTAAATTAGGCAAAAATTTGACCTTTCATTCCAAAACTTGGTTATTTTGAATTTTTTTATGGAAATTGCAGATTTTGTCAGAAATCCTCCCCGATAAATATTCTGGAAAATTAGAAATTTAAATATTTTTTTAATTTTGATTTTTAAAAATTCTGAATTATAGATTAATGTTACACTGTTTTTACTTCATTAGCTCTTCTGTTACATTTGTTCTGGACCTATACCTATAGCATAAAATTGCCAAATAAATGTGTTATTTATTATTGAGAAAATGGCTTAACCTGCGTTTTAAAGCGAATTAAAAATAGTTGGAAATTTTGAAAGTGGAAGAAGTAAATAGAGAACAAAAATCTGGTCACATTGGTATCATAAATGATCTACAATATCAATATAATGGCATTCTGGATGAGGCTCAAAAAGGGTGTGAATGTGTTCCAAAGAGCTTTTGCAATTTTATCATATCACTTGTGTCGCCAGATCTATAGTAAGCCCGTTATTTTGTGGGCGAAAGGGGGTTAATCAAATCCTAGAGGGAGCTTTGACTTTTTTTGTTGGTTGACATTTTTGTATTGAATCATGAATGCAAAGTATTACTAGTGGTTCAAGTTTTTCCAGACGTGGTCAGCCACCCTAGCACCCCTCGGACTACGGGCCTGCGTGTTACTGCACGTGCTTCATTCAAGACTTTCTTTATTTTTCTTATGAATAACATAATTTTTTATGTCGAAGAAAGTAAAATTAATTAATTAACTGAAGCTTTTCAAAAATAAAAATAATTTTAAATAATTTTAATTACTTTAAAATATTATAGATGTTCTGATTCATTAAATATAAATTTATTTACTTGTATAACGAGTTTACGAGTATTTTTCAAAAGATTGTGCAGTTTTGTTTTGCTACACTCAGCACTAAGTTGTTCAAAAAAATATTTTTTCATTTTATTTTTTCAAAAAAAAAAAAAAATTGCTGCAAGATCACAGTTGTATTTCAACCATATTTTAATGTTGCATTTCTATCTTTTTTTGAAAATTTATCCAACTTAGGCTTTGATTTATCAGCATAGTGATAGTAATAATATAATGTAGAAAAAGTTATAGTCATACAGTGCTCCATGTCATTTTTACCATGTCCTTCATAGAGATGAAAGCTTGAATATTGTATGCTTGAAAAATTAAAAAAAAATGAGTTTTGGGTAAATTGTCTTTTTTTGCTCCGAGCGATCATTTTTTGTGTATGTTCGATTTTTATTTATCTCTTCTTTAGATCCAAAATCGAGTAAATTTTTAAATTTACTTCTTACATGTTGGTTGAATTTTCATATCTTTATTTTATAAATGTAAATTTTCTTTTGAAAAAATAATTTTGATTATGGGGTTGGTTCTCGTCTTCGTTTTCAATGTCCAAACTTTCGAACAATCATTCACCGATAACATTATCTTAAAAAGATTGTGATAAGGACATCAATACCTACAATAAAAAGTTACCTTCTCACCTTCGAATGAGTTGTTCAGCTGAAACTACCAAGTGCTCTCGAATTCTAGATCACCGTATTAGAAAAAGTTACGAGTAGGTATTAAGAACTACACCGAATTAGAACATAAAGTTGGTGATTTCTTTCCATTTCTCGTTTACTTCGAAGTTGCAATAATCGCTGCTTATTGGTTGATAAAATTCGTCGTTATCGATACCCTCGATAGAATTTTCCAAAACGATGGAAAACGGTTCGCATATTAGATGGTTTATGTTTCGACGTGTGTAAAACTTCGAAAACAATTTCAATCAATCAAAATTTCTACGTACGTATATGTTGCTTATTCGAAGACTCGACGTTAATGCGGCTTTTATTGTCAATAAAAATTTACCGTTGGAGAAACACAGATGGAAGTGAAAATCTATTGGAATTGTTTACCTTTTCCATCAGTTGAATATTATTCACCTCATCGATTACGAAGTGAATAAGGATTGGCAAAAATTGGTAAGAAGTTGAAAAAACTCGATACGTTGTTCGTAAAAATATTTGGATTTTACGTCGAAAATTTTATTATATTCAGTTTAAATATACGTGTGCTAGCATTTACGAGCCTTATGAACTATCTTTATGGTAATTTAAATGAATGATCGTTTTACCTGTAGCGTTTGGCATTATTGTTACTCTTTGTAGGCTATAAAATGATCGTTTTAAATATTTTTCATTTTTTTTTTCAAGTACCTGTTTCACGTTAATGACAGATTTTGAATGGGAATTTTCGACTATGTGCTGAAATATATATATGGATGGTGTGTCGTCTGAATATTCACCCTCTGTTGTACCTCTTTCATGTTGTAAATGTAGCAACACGCGTCGACATTTGTTTAATTTCTGTCAGCAAGTAAAAGATTCTACGTCGTTGTGAGGTAATTATACTGCCACTAGATTGTTAAATTCGATGATTCAATTTAGAAGATAAAATGTTTCGCAGTTTTTGTGAAAAAGGAAAGAACAATGTTTTAAGTGTCTCTGCTTATTGATTGCGCCATTCTGCTATAAAATATAAATTCCAAACTCGATGCGATAGCTGTTACAAAGTACGCTATGGTGACATCGTAAATCGCGAAAATGGCGTAAAATAATATCCTAAGTGATACAATAACTATCATTGGAGTTTCAATTACGGCGTATATTTCGAAATAAGTAACATCTGGAAAATGAATAGTTCGCCGAACTTGGAACGTCGAACGTGTTCTCTGTCTTCTCTTTAGTTTTCATAAGACTTGTGGATTCTTTTCTCTTTTCGGTTGTAAAATCGAGTCGATGAATTGGTTTTTACCATTTTAAATAGGTATAGAACATTTTATGTTGTTTTAATAATTATCGACCAACTTCTTGAGGCAAGTTGTTCAGAAATTATTCGAGAAAAATATTTTTCGAGGATTTCTCAGATTTTAAGTGAATTTCTAAGTATAGGTATATTCATCGTGAAAATTCAGCGAAAATTTTTTTTTCAGAGAATTACATGAAGGGTAATTTATCACAGTGCTACTTTTTTTCGTACAAGCTCGTTACGAAGATATTAAACGTGAAAAATCAGTTTGTGGTGGAGGGAGGTTTAACACTCACCGCTCTTAATGAGAGGAAGCTACGCTATGTTCCTTGTACTTTTAATATGTTGGTTAAGGAAGCGCAGAGAACAAAATAATTTTTTTATCGATCAATGATTTTTAATTGTAACTGTATGACGTATCATTTTTTCGAAAAATAATTGATCGAATGATTTTATATGTATTTTATATCATATCTGATATGCCTATATTATTTCGTAGAAGAAAAATTGCAAAAAAAGCATTGATAAGGTTAAGGTAACTATTCTCTTATCCATACGGACTTTCTCGTGCACGAACGCTCGTACCTACGTATACGTATATATGTATTTTTTACTCGATAAATATCCAGTAATCAATTCTTCTGAAGGTATTGGTACGTCAGAAGTAACAAAAATAGAACACAGGTGTTCAAGTAACACATTAACATTGAAATTCGCATTTTGTAAGAAGAAAAATGTATTCGAAAAATAGGTTAGATAATAGGTACTTTATCAGAAGTAAAAAATATACGTACAACTACTTTATTTGCACAAGTTATAAATAAGAAAAGTACCTACAACTTAGAGGTAGGATAATTGTACTTTTTCAATTCCAGCAATTAAAGTATAGGTTCGGACAAAAAATGAGAAATTCGAAAAAAATTAAAAACGAATTATTTTTTCTTGAAATGTAAAATATTCGCTTCCTCAAATAATACTCTCGAGTCTACAGGCGCATTAAAATTTATAGATGTTGTTTTCGTCGAAAATTAAAATTAAAATTTGCAATGTAGTTTTTTTTAAGCAGGATGAGAAAATCTTACCTCTTATAAATTTAACGAGATTGAAAATTTAATTACACGAAAATAACTCTGAAAGGCCGTGGTTGTCTAGCCAACTGGATGAAATAATTTACTATCGGGGAACTGGAAGTGATTATAAAAATCTTAATTATATCGGTGAGTTATTAACATATGCAAAGTAGCTGAATTTAAGCGTAAAGTTGGGCAGCTTTTGTTTGGGACTTTTATCGTTATTTTGAATATTATGCAAATTGGGGTATACAAGGCGGTCTCGATGATGACATTTGGAAGGGGTTGTGGAAAGCGATTTATTTAATAGGTTTTCATGGGTGAAGATGTGGAGGTATTATTAATGAATTTTGTATTTATTTATTTGTTCATTATAAACTTTGGGCATTCTAGACATATTTTGAATCTGCTTAAGAAATAATTCTTATCAAGTTGATTTATATACAAGAAATCAGTTTGATATAACTTTTCATGAGACTTATTTTTTCATACCAGTGTTTACGAGGGAGAAAAACTTGATAACTAACTTTAATGAACAAAAAGTTGCCATTATATTGGATACGTCATCTTCGAATAGTTTCTCATCTAAAAATGAGAAAAGAAACAATTTTGAGGAAAATTCGACGCAGAATATTTCGTATAACATTAATTTCACCTCTATAATCATTTTACAAATGAACGCCAAGCAATAGAACAAAATGTATAGTATAAAATTTGTAGGTAATTTTATGTAGATTAACTTATTATAGAACTAATTTTCTCATAATGATTGCATAAAATGAGAAAAATCTAGAAAACTGGTTTTGGAACTTTCATGTAGGAGGTTACGAATTTTAGTATTATGTTGTTTGTGGGATTACGTCTTGTAGCTGTGCCAAAGATCATTATGATAATAATTATTTCCTAAAGGACTCAAAATATATATAAAATTACTGGAGTAATAAATGGAAGAACAAAAGTGTAAGCAGCCATGTCGCATTACTGGAGGTGAATTTTTTATGGAGGCTTGTTCATATGTACAGATGATATTTTCAACTTGTTTGTGCTCATGCATATAGTATTTAGTCTAAAAACCTCTCCTACCCCTTCCAAAATCATCTATGAAGTTGAATTTTTGGTATTTATGGTACATTTTGCCCACATAAATTAAGTGAGTCTATATTTACCCAAATTTCAGCCATTCGAAACTACCGGAGTCTTCATGAAATTTTGATGACCCAGCCTTTTGGATCCATTTTTAACTCGAATGGTCAGCAATTATTTGAAAATGTTAATAATTTGAGCTTACTATGTCGTATGAAAGCATATAATTGAAAATTTTATATTTTGAAAACATGATACCCTCTTCCCCTCCAACAATACCTGTGAAAGTAGGCTTAGAATGTAGTATACTTTTTCTCTCTAGTAATCATATGAGGCAATCAGGGCTGTAGCCAAGGAAGCCAAGGTGAGATTTGGGAGTCAGAATTCTTTCCATAAACTCAGCTTCTCACGCATTTGAATGTTATTGAATCATAATTATAATTCTTACAAATAGATTAAATTTTTTTTTTTAATTTGGGTTTCCCATAATTAACTGAACAAGACAGTATTAGCTATTGCTACATGAATCGTTGACAAAATTTTTACCTTCTGAATTTTTGCTCTGAAGTATATGTATTCATACACTTGTGGTAAATTGAAGAAATTTATGCCCTTAAAAAATTCATGCTTTACCCACACCCCAACCCACTCTGGCTATAGATTTACGAAATATAATATATTAAAAATAATTTTTAAAATCCTTCCCATTGATGTATACTGGCTGTAGCTTAGTAGATTTGTCAAGTTTGAACGGTTTTGGGCTTTCTCAGCCTTCTTCAAATTTTAATTATCTATCATTTCGGATCCATTTTGACCAAAAGTCAAGGAATCGTGTTTGGTGCTTTATTAACTTTACGTAAATTATTTGAACTTTATACCTTGATTTGGTGAGAAAATATGAGAGATTTAAAAAATCCCTTAACTCAAAATCTCCTCAAAAAGTCGTTTTGTGATGAAACTTCCCTTCAGATTCACTTGGAAAGCTAAAATTTGAATATGTTGTTGCTCTCAACTAATTCTTTTTTATAAGATTAAAAACGAAGGCATTTGTATTTCATTCAGCACTTCTTGTAATTTGAATGAACGATCATTTTGAGTCCAACCAAAAATAGATATTCATAACATTCTCTGCGCGAATTTTAATTACGTAATTTTCATCCACCCCTTTGCAATATGAAATTGGATAGGGGTAAATATATAGTATATAATTATATCAAAAATTTAAGCATTTTTGTGCCCTCAATATTATACAAATGGTCCAAAACACAAAGTAGAAGACCCTCCCTCCCCTCTCATCAGCTTTCCTTTTCAAATCAGGCAGGCTATGATATAGCCATTGTTTTTATTGAAAATTTAGCTGAAAATAAATGATTTGAATTTTTAAACGCGGACCAAACGTACGATTGTACATTGAAGGAATAGAAAAAAGAAATAAAATCTCCGATAATACGAGGGTAATTACAGAGCCGGTAATATCAACGAAATACTCGCATAAGAACAGAAAGGAAAAGAATAAAAAAACGTAAAGGTATAAAGTACAAAACGAAGGTAGGGCATCGTCGATACGGTGAAGGCGAATGAACGAGGGGTCTTTAGTGGTCGGCGCCGCGGACTTTTCACCATGTAAGAGCCAGAACAACGTATATACCCGTATGTACGTATATGTGCGGTTATGTGTAAACCTGTACGCGTAAATGGCCCCCAAAGGGAAGGGCGATAAAAAGTGCCTACATTTCAATCAATAAACGGGAAACGAGAACATTTAATCCACGTTGAGAGTACAGAGGTTATCCTTCAGTCGATAATATTGCCCTCGTTGTCGTCGTCCTTTTCCCAAACTCTCTTCTGCCTTCTTCGCTCGTAATTCCGCACTTACCCGTGGATACTTTCGGTATACGGGAGCGTTGGCGAAAGTTGCCGAGAAAACGAGCGCCTACGGTTCCCTGTATCGACACTTATCCTACACAGATTTGGGAGGAACGACGCCGAACCGAGGAACCCCTAAGAACGTGGCGACTATTATATGGATTCTTATCATGGAAAAAATTCCCGCACCCTTACGGAGAAAATTAAAACAAAAATTATAACTTACGTAATCAAACACCGTGTACAGTGTTACCGTCGTCGTGAAATTTTCCGTCTTGAAGCTTCGTGTTTTCGGCACGTTCGCCTCGTAGGTCGTTAAGGAATTTTTTTTCTTTCGAGGATAAATTAAGCGGTTCGCGTAGACCGTGTGTGTTTTTTTTTCGATCAATATGTTTCTATACGTATAATTTAATTTGCGGTTAATGAACTCGCCTTGTCCAGATAATATGAACGTTATTTATGCGTGACGTTTTTTTCTGTTGCTGAATTGATTTGGTTGGTATTCGCGTAACGAGTATTTTACCAACTAGATCATCATCGATGGAGTGAATTTCAGATGAAAAAAATACGACGAATTGACAAATAACATTTATTCAATATTCGTTTTTTTTTTCTAAACGGAAATTCGTGAAAAAAAAATGGTATATTTTTTCGCGTATTTTAATTATTCTCAGTATCGTGTTAAACAACTTAATGCAAATCACCAAGTTTTTTGACATTTTAAGTAGGCGCTTTTTGTAAAAACAAAAGCGTCGAGACGACTTAGCCCCGAGTTATTTTTAATCATTCGAGTAATTAAATTTAAAACGAACTCGTTTTAATATCTCGGCACGAAATCAAGCAGAACTTGAAGTTTTAAAAGCTTCTCGCCAGCTTTCTGCGCTATTTTACGGTGTGAGCGGTGAAATAGAAATCAATTAAATTTTACTGTCACTTATCGCAGATATCCTACGCTTGAAAACAATTTCGGAAAGTTATACTGTTTGGTAGACCCATATAGGAAAACTTTGGCGAATTTTTCCTTTTATTTTTGCATAACGATGGAAGAGAATGGAGTGCGGATGGAAATGCCAATTGAAAAAAATTTTTGCGCCAATATTCGAGAAAAAATTGGGAGATGTTGCATGCATTTTGCGTGATTATATCATTAATGTGTCAGATTCAAGGCTGAGAGTCATAGTTGCATCCTGAATAAAAATAATTCCATGCGATTTTCAGATAAAATATTTTTTGTGATCAGTTTTTTCATGCTGAAAATTTGGAAAAGGTTCGGATGAGAATTGGAGAGAAAAAATACATTTTTTATATTTTATTGCTATTTTTTACTTTGAAAAAAAAACTATCAATTTTAGTTAGTAGAAACGTATCAGATGTCAATTAAGGGAGGGAGAAGAAGAACGAAATCAGCAAAATATAAAATATACTATTTCTGCAAATTGTGAAATTTTACTAATCCTTCATAATGATTTTAATTTGAGTTGAACTATGCGCACTTCTCATGTCCATGTGGATGCGTCCTTAAAAAAATCACCTAGCTTATATTTTATTGCACAATTTGTCAAATTGAAGATAAAATCGTCAATTCAACGACTTTCGAGAGGCCAAGAGGGTAAGCTGCCCCCTTCCTCCTCAGTATGTCCTTGTTAATTCACGTACCTTGGAAACAAAAAATTACAGAACAAGCTAAAAATTACTTTAGATTATAAAGGGTAATTCCCTAGCCTACTGAAAAAATTCATTGAAATTTTCACCGACGTTTCGTATTTTAGGACGGTTAAACGTTTTGAAATAGTTTTTTGCTGGTAACTCGCGAAGGAAGCCTTCTACGACAAAAATAGCTCAGTACCAAAATATTCTACGCTCGATTCTACATAAATGAACTCTTTATTGTTTTTCCTTAAATTTGTGAGGAGCTTAAAATTTTCGCTTCAAGTTATCTTACTTTTTGCACAATTATTTTAAAAACATATTTTCTTGGAACAGCTCAAAAATTCTATCACTTGAAACCATCAAAGTTCAAGTAAGTATATTAATTCATACATTGACTAAATTTTTAGTGGATAGGAGATATCATTCGCAATCTTCCTCCCCCCTCCCTGTAAAGAAGACAATAGTTAAAAAATGTCCATAAAACAAAATTATTGAAAAGTAATCGTATCAAAGTGGCCAAACAACATTTTCGAAAATGTCCGCTCCCGTGTTAAATTTATGGAGCATTTTTCCATTTTTTTTAGGGCTTCTCGAGCATTAGAAAAAATTATCTATTTCTCGCATTATTCTTTTTAATATACACTATACAGAATCTTCAAATCCCAATAGAGAAATGATCGATCGCTATTGGCTGTTTTTCTTCCTAAATCAGTTTTGTACATTTGTGAAAGAGAGAATGGGGATGGAAATAATAATTTGGTTTTTTCCGTGAAAGTAAATTTTTATATAAATTATATTCCTTAGCTGTGGTTTAAAAAAAAAAAAAAATTAATCGAGAGGATTTCAACTATATTTTCATTTTATCTCACCCCTCCCGTCCTTTATAATCTGTATAATAAATTTTTATACGTGTAATGAGAGTAAGTATTGGTATAAACGTTCTTCTATGGTTGAGCTACTTTCATCTACATGCCTAAAATTGAAAGTTTCGACCTTGGGAAACTTTGCTTCTCCTTTTCTCAAATTCAGTGGTTCGTAGAAATGTACATTTCTATACCCTCATTTCGGCTTATTAAAATTTGAAAAATTGTAATGTATTTGTTAGGCACCATGCATTTTAAATTTCTAAACTTTATCAGTGTTCTTAAAATTTCTTGCTGGTCGACTTAACTTTCCCAAGTAACATCAAATGTTATGATGATCTTACTTTTTTTACATTGTAATAGGTACCTAGGAAAATAGTTGAAATCTTTATGGTTATTTTGGTGTGAAATGTATATTTTTGTGGCTCACTGGATGTAAGGAATAGGACAAGGAGTCCCCAAAGTTCAAACTTGTGATTTGAGAAATGAAGGAAAGGATATAATAACTACGAGAGCTCAGTTATGCGAAGATTTAACCTGTGTATATTGATAATAAATTCCCATTTTGAAATCATACTTTTTACTTTCAAAGTTGATTGGAGAATGCAGGGTGAAACTAAATACGAGATTGGAATTCTCTTAAGAGGGCTACGATGTTTATGAAGAACAATTTCTTCGTAAATCTCGTTGATTATGAATGAGAAATAATTATGTTAAATATATTAAATGTCAAGATTTGAAAAAAATGTATTCGAAATTTCCTTTTGAACTTTCATGTCTAGTCCACTGAAAAGGCATAAAGAGCTAAATTACGTACCATCGAGAATACAATATTTTGTCACTGAACTATTTTTGTCGTGAGAGCTCTTTTTCGCGAAATATCAATAAGAAACCCTTTTTGATGGATTCAGTATGAACTACCCCCTCTACACCTGTGGAAAACAAAGAATATTTCAGTAACTTTTTTAGTAGGTTAAACAATTATTCGCATAATATAAGAACATTTCTACCTTGCTGGGTAATTTTTCTATTTTAAGCTTTTTTCAGATCTAAAAGTAGCCTGCTTAGACGATTTTAGACATTTTTCTCAAAAACAGAAATTTAGAACTACGCTTCTACCAGAAATGCTGGACCTGGAATAATTTGTCCGTTTGCCTCTCCCTCTCGGTGATTTTGAATACATGTTATTTCAACATTTACTCTTTAGTTCTTTCATTTCGATGTAAATGCATTAACCACTTACAATATCAGTTCTGAATTTGATTGACATAATATTTACTTTAATAAGGTATGATGTTGATTTTAAAGTACGTTGATAATATTGTAAATCCAATTCCTCTCTTCTTGTTGAAATAATTCTCTTTGAGTGCAGAGATTTTTTCCACACTCTCTCTCTTTGGCAGAGATGCTCTCTAGCGATGGTCAAAGCTCAGGGGCTCTCTTATCTTTTCTCAAAAAGTACAATCTGTGTTCCACTTCACCTCATTCGTGCTTCTGCTAGTAAAAAAAAAATTAAAAATCTCGATTATGTCGCTGGATAAAAATGAATGAATAAATTTTGAAAAAATATGAAGATAAAAATTATTAAAATACACTTGAAACTTTTGTACTCGAAAATTTCGAAACGTGAGAAACCTTGCATTCTCCAATATTATGTAAAAATTCCTCCTGCCTTTATTTCAGAAAAAAGCATCGAAATAAACCAACCGTTAAAAACACTCGGCGTATATTTCGCAGCATCTTAAGACCTGTCTAAACCATGTTCCCGATATAAATCCGACGATAGTTGATTTTAATTTTGAAAATACCGACAAAATATTTACTCTGAAATTTGGCGACTAAAATAAAAAGAGGTAGAGGGCGAAAAAAGAATTGTTTATTGGCGCCATTTAATATCGCGAAAATGTGTTTTTTTGTTATCTACACCGGCAAAAAATTATTTATCGAGTACCCTCGTTAGCGAATTATACAAAAGGGCGTAAATAATAGGGAACTTTAACCGAAGATAATTTTAAAGAGCCTGCAGCTTCGTTGAGAATTTTGACCTAATAAATTTTAATAAATATTCCCACCAGGGTGAAATACTCGCGAGCCCAAGCCATCTCTATCAACAAGTGATAGCGGTATTTTTCATTACTCTTTTATTGGCGAAGAATCGTACGTATTGCGACGAGAATGTATGAACGTGGCCTTGAATGTACGACGTCGTGTTTCACCGGACTGAAGCGCGAATATTACAATTTATAAAGTATAAACAAATTGAAACTGAACACCGAAGGCGGTAATTGTCTAGAAAGTTTCGGCCCAAGGTAGGAGGTACTTGGATTTGTTGAAGGGTGATTCTTTTTTTTGAAGGAAGGAAATTCAATTAGGTAATTCTTTTATAGGAATCTCTGTTTGAAGTTAAATAAAGGGGAACTCTTTATGAAATTTTCGGTCAACTTTATTTTTTTTTGGTAATAAAATTGAAAAAATGGCCTATTGACAAACGAAATATAACCTAGGTTAGGACTGAGCATATGTACTGAGGGAATGTCACGAGTAATTTTAATCAGAGAGTACAAAATATCGCATTCGAAATGGTGTGGTTCAGACAAACGATAAGAATGTTATTTTAAGCGGTCGGAATTGTGGCGCGGTGTCGCGTATCGCGATAAAATTTTTCTACATCGGAGGAAATCCTTTAACTGGTTGACGTTAGGCGTCCTTGCGCTACTGCAATGTTGCCAAATATGACGAAGAATCGCGTATACGTCATGGCGTACGTTACTTCGATAGTGATGTGTAGAATTACGCCATTATCGTAGTTCAGTCGTCGCGACGCGATGCTCGATGGCGAACGTAGCGAAATTAATTTTATGACGAACCGGGTCTGCGGCGTAAATCAGCGTATGAGTACAAAAATGGGTGATGGAATGGTTGAGATGTCATATGTGAGGATCAACAAGTGGCGGTTTTACTTTTGTTGTTTGTCTTTCCCGTCTTTTCGAATCTACAATTCAAATGACGAGTTGATGACGACGCAGTTAGCGAAGAAATATCATTTTCATATGTTAACCTTTCAACGGTCAAAAACAACATTTTCGTGCAGTGGCGTATCATACGCGGATGCGACCAGACCGAATGTTGTTGACACTTAATTAGCGACAGGATTAAACCGTAGTAGTGCTAAAGGTTATGTTGTGGCGTAATTTTTTTTCGGAAAGGTATGATTGTTTGATAAGTTGATGAGAAATGTGAGATTTTCGAATGATTTAGATCTGGAAGGATAAGTTTAGGGGTATTTGAAAATTGTAGAAGACATGTTGACAATAAGGGCTTAGAAGGAATGCTAGCTTGATATTATTAATCTAATAGAGGCTTATATTAATGAATTCATTATTATTTTTGATGTAAAAGTTTTTACATTTTTCAAATTGTTTAACAATAATCTTGAGCAACTGAATTTTTCAATTTCCAATTATCTTAAGTCAAAAAAAATATTTTAGTTTTTTTTTTTTTTTTTTTTAATTATTTATTTAGGAGTTTTGAAAATTCCCAACCTTCTCTCAATTTTCTCTTTTTATGGTTGACAAGCATATCATGAAATGTATGCCATTTACAAGTAGAATGCGTCATGCTTTGAGAACACCTTCATGTGGAATATAAATTAAGCCCATACTATGCTTTTCAACCTGAAATCATACCTATAACAAATATTTTTGGAAATACATTTATAATAAATTTTAAAAAGTTTCAAATTTTATGAATTTTAAAACTCAATATAAAAGTAATAATTTACACCCCATAGCCAATCAAATTCTTCATCTATCAACCACACACAAAAACTTCACTCTAGCTTGGCTTCCCGCCCATGTAAATATATCCGGCAACGTCCTCGCCGACCTAGCCGCAAAACAATCCTCTACAATGTTCCCAATTCCAAATATTCCAATACCGTCTCAAGATCTTAAAAAAAATATCCAAATAGCTATTCACTCCACCTGGGAAACCACCTGGAGAAATATTTCCACAACTAACAAACTCCGGTCCATCCAAAATTCCACCTTACCTTTAACGTCACCTCAATCCTCGAGAAGGGAAGAGGTTATCCTAACACGTCTCCGTCTAGGTCATACCCTCTTAACCCACTCCTACCTCCTGGATAGACAACCTCCACCCATATGCGCGCAATGCCAAACCCAGCTCTCAGTCTCACACATCCTAACAATATGCCCCACATACTCAAACATCCGTTCTAGACTCCAACTCCCATCTACCCTATCCGATATCCTCAATAGCCACCAGACCAACCACCTATTCACCTTCCTGAAACAGTCAAACCTTTACCACAGAATCTAAACACTCCATACTCGCAAACGTGCCTCTGGCCTTAGCGGCAGCACACGGCACAAAAAAAAAAAAAAAAAAAAAAAAGAAATTTACAGCTAGATTTTTTTTTTTTTGAATAATATACGAGTAACATGAATGGATTATTGCTCTAAGAAAAACAGTTCAGCTCACAAGTATATATATTTTTTTTTTTGTTTAGAGTTCTTAGAACATTAATAATAATTATGATAACGTTGAGTTCTCTTTTAGGCCATTTCACAATAGGACTTCCAGTTCCTTCAGTATTTCCTAATAGAGGATTCATTTATTTTCATTGTTAATAGCTAGTTAAATTCCATACTCGTTAATTTTTTTTTCATTTTTTCGGTTTCATTGTTATGATCAAAGATACATAGAATCATCAAAAATTTTGAGAAAACCCTTGATTTTATTTCTCAATGTTTTGTGAAGTTAAATTAGATTAATAAACCTAACTGAAATGTTTGTGTGAAATATGCTAATTTTCAGAAACTGCTGAATGTGTAAGCCGATGAAGAACCCTCAAAAGTTCAAGCTTTCATTTTGAGACTGAAAGGAAAAATCATTTATGCGAGAGCTAGGTTGTATAAATATTTGCCTTCATATTTTTTTCAGTCTCGAAACTCGTATTTTTTTTTACTTTTAAACTAGATTATATTGGTTTCAAGAGGTGAGATGAAACTAAGTATGAGGCTGAAGTATCCATCACATTCCTTTTCAAAATATTTAAGCAAAAAACCCATTATGTATTGGTGTCTTGATAAAGAAGCATAGGTTTGTGAATATCTTACGGATTCGGGGTTTACTTCTATTATTCGAAACCATTCGTAACTTGTTGCATATAATTTTTCTATTTTGGGCTCTCTTACATCTTAACTTTTTTTTTTTACTAATCTCTGCACAAAATATTATTTATGTCAATGAAACGAAAAAGTTGAAGAATTATGTCCATTGATCTTATAAAAATTTACCCGACATGATAAACATGAAGGCAAATCATAGGCAACCTACCTTGCATTAAAGGCCTCGGTATTGTTAACCTAGGCCCCTTCCAAATTTTCGAAATAGGTCGGAACTTGATCATGTAGTTGTAGGTATAAGTAACTGATGAAAAGAAATGAATGCTGGTGATGAGTGAAAAGAAGGTGTTTAATATTTGTCGGATTTTTATTATGGTGTTTTAAATGGTCAAGTTAATTACATGATTCTTTTATTAAATTTTTTTTTTTTTTTTTTTTTTCAGATAAAATTGTGAAAACCACATATTTTATAAGTAATTTATTTATTTTTGCAAAATGTTAAAATTGAATATCGAATTTTCACTTCCCTGCTGTTGATCATATGAGCCTATGTTCAATATGATTAGCTATTTAAGGTTCCTCAAGTAGTTCTCGAATTTTCATTTATCCTGCATTTCAGGTACATTTTTACTTGAATTTGAAAGGCTTTTATCCAAGTCAAATCTTGCATGTGACATTGTAACTTTCTAGGAAATTTCATGCATTAAAACTTCTTCAAAAGTCGTTTTTTTGCTTCGACTTACTTCCAAATTCATTTAGGAAGCTGATATTTGATTAAAATTAATAAAATAATTTTTTTTTTTTATATATTTTTTTTATAAAAATTTTATAAATTTAAGTTTTATATTTATATTTTTTTATATTTTTAGTTATGATATCGGAGTTCTCATCTTACTTTATCATGTGATGACATGATTTAAAATCAAAGCTCAAGAGATCATTTCCAGTTTCACTCAAAATTTGAGTGAAGCTTAGTTTCGAATAGAATGAAAAATTTGGGAAAACTACGCTTAGAGATTATTATTATTAGCTGAGTGAGAATGCAGTCTTCATATCTTTGCGTTTCAGAGCATTTGTAATTATCTGGCGCTTATAAAATGTATATTTTTTCCCACGTATAGCGCTGGCAGATATTGATGAAATTTGGTGAGAGACTGTACTTGAAAATATAAAGAAGTTACTCTTTTGTTTTTTCGATTCAACGCAAAATGGCGAATAACTCAAATTTTGAAGGGAGATGAATAGGGGGAAAATAACTCAAAATTTTGGATCATATACGAAAGCTAACATATCCATATTTCAGCACCCTAAAGTATAATTAGGGGGAAGTAGCACAAAAACCGTTTTTTGAGGAAGTTTTGAGTCATTAAATTTCTTAAATTTTCCCTATCTCCTCACCAGAATCGACCTACAGAAGTAAAACTTCGTATGTAAGCTTAATTGATGATCAGAATATGACCTCTTGAATTTGGTTTAAAATGGATTTAAAACAGTGGATTATCAAAATTTGAGTAGAGCTTGAGGAGCCTCAAATTGGTAAAAATGTAAATTGTATGAACTCATATGATTATTAGGGATAAGAAGTATACTATATTCCAAATTCACCTCCACACATGATGTTGGTGGGTAAGGAGAGGGGTTATCGACCTGAAAATGTAATGAGGGTGATGAAAAGTGGAAAATTTTTTATTGCGGTGTCATATGATAAAATGAGCTCAACCTTGTATTGTGCGAATAATTCTTAAACCTATCAAAAAAGTAGCTGAAATTTTCTCCGTTTCCCTCTGATGAAGAGAGGGGTTGTTGATGCTGAATTCATCGAAAAATATTTTTTATTGATATTTGACGAAAGAGATCTCTCCCGACAAAAACAGTTCAGTGACGAAATATTCTGCTCTTAGTGGTGCGTAATTTAGCTCTTTGTGAATTTGAAGGGAAATTTGAGTAAAAAACAACTTTTGTAGGAGTAATTGCAACAGGAAATTTCACCAGACTTCTATATCTCGTTACCAAATCAACCTAGAAAAGTCAAACTTCTTATGTAGAGTTAGTTGATGGCAGAATATGAGCTCTTAATTTTGGAACGAAATAGATTCAAAATGGCGGATCGTCAAATTTTGAACATAACTTGAGGAGTCTCAAATTGCTGTAATTTGAAGAGTATAGGTTCATATTGTGTAATTTAGGGGTTTTCAGACTTGGTAGTGGGTATGACCTGTAGTCATGAAGATTGAAGGGGTGAGCAACGTATTTGCAAACCTAAACAAGCCCGAAATGAAAACTCAGCTTCAGTAATGCGGCATGGCTGCTTACGTTTTTATTTTTATTTTACAAATTTTTGAATGCCCCTTCATAACCAGTTTCACCAATTATGAAAGGCACTTAACATCTTTACCTAAAATATGTGTAATGAAGAAAATAAAAATATTTAAAGCAAAATTATCCATTCCCAATTTCCCCTCACCCCTCCACCAATACAACCCATTTCAAATTTAATTCCAGTTTCTGCCCTTGAGTATCTACAATCTCCCCATTCCAAGGATATCTAGACGCCTCGCTGCTTTATATCATTTTGTTGGCTAGTAATAATATTCGTTTGAAGAGAAAGCAGGTAAAATTTTTCAATTTTCTGACATCATTCATTCAAAATATTCTGGATGCCTAAAAGTGGTCCTTCGAATGATAATTTTCATTTTATCGAGTGAATCGGAGTCTGTACATTTTTAATGCAAAATATCGTAGGGTAACACTGTTGCCATGTAACCCCTTCCTATTTTCTGAGCTCTAAATCTCGTGTCATGGGAGTATCTCTTTATATAAAGTATACCCTTTTCCTCTGATCCCTCATTTCCAAATTAGATAGGCTGTAATATTATAATAATCATTTTTCTATAAAAATTCAGCCAATTATCTATTTATCGCAAGAACGAATTTCTAGCTTATGAATTTTCTTCTGCAAATCAAATGAAAGAAACGCAGATGTGTATACTAATTGGAAGGACTGAATGCTACCTCACATAGATCATACAGTGAGAACCCGTTTCAAATTCGAAAAAATCTCGTTCCAAACTTCAGCCGGAGAAATGTAATAAAATCGAAGAAATTAACGTCGCTCTCGAATTCCCTAATTCGGCGAAATTTTATCATCAACTAAACCTCACGTACTGCTACGACTAGTTTCACATTACGACGTTTCGAAACGACGATAAATTTTCCGAAATGACTAATACGTCGGTGTCGGTATCGGACTATCGATATATGGCGTATTTTCGAAACGGAAAAAAGTGCCCTAATAAAAATTTCCAACTGAGAGTGAGAAAAAAAAGCGACCGAATAACGAAAACGTAATTTCACGTCTAATGGTTGATATACGATGAAACGGTGAATTTTTAATTCCCGTCCGCTTCCAGTTACATAATTCTAATCGATGGGCGTGAACCAAGTAACGACTTCCTGAACGATCAACCCTCTTTGGTAAAGATACGAATGTCTAGTTCGTGTGCATCTTTGGGATCAAGATGCGAGATCGAAGAGTCTAATTATTATCGTATCGATATATATGGTCAGCGGTTGAAAGACAATGATGTGAGTTACGTAATGGAATCGAACGTGTTTTATTGGAAGAATAGCGAAATAGTAAGGTCAGTGCATTTAAACAGACCTTCCGAGGTGACACGTACGATACGAAGACATCGATGGGGACATTTTACACGTATACCGGCGCGCGCTACGAGTACGTGTTACCTTCAATTGACGCGTTAAAATAAACAACGCGTTACACTGTTGCCGACTTCATTGGCCAACGTCGGTGATTATCTGGAAAAAATTATTGAAACGGAAACATGGGTAGCACAGGTGCGAGGTGTGTAATGTCGACTTTTCAGACTTCACAGAAACCATGCTACTGGATTTAAATACCTCGTACAGTTCACCAGCCAAATCAGCTGGTTTAGAAATTTAGGAAATTAGATAAGTCACCGTAATCGCGCGTATTCCGTTATAGCGACGTTGCATGTAAGAAAATTCCATCGGTCGTTTGTTCACCCGGCGACTCGATGAAGTCGTAAAAATAACGCGACCGTGTATTTACTCGAGCCGCAGTCACGATAAACGTGTGCTCTAATTAAAAACACCTAATCTACATTTTTAGGGTGATTTACACAGGTCGCATTATCGCGCTGGTCGACGCCACTATCAACTCACGAGATGGAAAAATTCGTCGAGCGACCTGTTGAAAGAGAATTTTCCATCTGCTGCGAGCTTCGAATGATAATAGAACGCTGCACCCCGTTCACGAGAGCTCGTCATGGCGCGTCTTTCTTTTGTGTATGTGACGACAGGGTTAGGACATTAATGTTTCCTGTTTGGCGCCCTACTATAGTATATATCTCGTCCTTCACCCTAAGTCATCGTACGATTACGCATGTCGTAAATTACGATTAGGATTTTGTTGTATCAGTATTGCATGAATACAAGAGACGAGGTTTTTACTACGTACGAGAAGATTTTACGAGTCTAGGATTAAACTGTATTCCACCTACTCAGTACCTATTGCATTGTACAGCTCCGTACAGGTGCTAGATATTAGATACACCAGTTAGTGCTCCGTGCGGGCCACAATGAGGAAACCAGTATTATGAAATTTCCACCAATTCATTTCGGATTATCGGTCAACGAAGGCTACCACAAAAAAATAGGAATCAAATTTATCCCCTCCCTTTTTTCACGTTTAAATAATTGTTGAAAAAAAAATCTGATATCTTCAACTCATCACTATTCACCGTACATCACCATAAGACTATAAGAGTGGTGTGTATCTAATGAAGAACCTATGAACCCCGAAGTTATAGCTTTTATCTCGATGTAGTCAAAGGTTACGAGCAAAGGTTGATATCTTTTTACATGCTCAATGTCATATTAGTTATCAACGACGATCTCGAGGAACTAGGATATTTTTATTTTACAATCGAAACATTTATCTAGAATGAAACGTACTATGTATGAGTTAGCGTATAACAGAGAATTGGGAACTTGTTGCTTCGTAAAATTGATATCATAAGCAATAAAATGGATGATATTTTACCATTGCGAGAATTCACTTTGTAAAGAGGAGAAAGAATACAAATACGATTTATCGTGTACCATTTTCGTAATATTTTCTCGTATACCCTTGAACTACTACGTTATTTCCATAAAGTACTCGTTTCAAATACGAGAAAAAGCTTATCATCGATGGAAGCTTTTGTTCTACAAATATGACCGAAAAATGGATGTATACTGAATTATAAAATTATCAGCTTAGTATCATGGTGCATAGTTATATGTACTTGCGCATACTGATATTACTCGTTAATTCGGTCAGTGAAGGGTTGAGTTCAATTACCACGAAAATTAAAATAATCTCTAATAAACTGAAATTTTGTACTTGATATTAAGACACTATTCTTATTACTCTATAGAACAACAGGGCATCTAATGGTTCTGTAAATCCTACAAGTCTTCTAAAAGTTCCCCATTTGTAGGCGAGTGGGTCTAATACTAGAGTTGTAACCAAGGGAGGATTTCGGGGGTCAAAACCCCTACCATACGCTCAGTGTTTCGAATATTTAAATGTTGTTAAATAGTATGATTCCTCTACAATAGCCGTCGTCATGTAAATTTATATTGAAATAGATTTATTGAATTAAAATAAAAATAAATTGTTCGTAATTAATTGACCATGAATACTCTTATTTGCTATGAGTCATTACGAAAAAAAAGTTTTTCTCCTTACTTATTGAAATACATTTATTATTTTTTTTGTGCGTTAAAAATGCGTACTTTTTAATCCCCCCCCCCTTCTTCAGCAACACTGGCTGCAGATCTCAAAAATCTGTTGTAAAAATAATTTTCAAAATCCCTTCCCTCTGGTATGTTCTGGCTATAGCCTTGGGTCGTGCAAATATAAAAAGTCTATAATATAGTATTGCATTCTGACTCGAATGAATAGTATTATTCTTTGAAAAAAAAAAGCTTCTACTCATTCATAATACATATTGAGTGAAAAAAATTATATGTACATTATATTAGAGTGCCTCAATGCCTCATATTTACAAAAGTGAAATATTTTTTTCAAATTTTGAACATTGCCTCCTGTCAGAAATATTTCTTTGAGGCTCGAAGGAACACCTAAATAATTTCAGTCCAAAAAATAATTTTAATCCGTGGCTACTTGCGCTGAAAGTTTTGAGAAATTTAAAATTTTCAAAAAAATTGAACACGATTATTTTTTTACAAATATATAGTATATTTTTTTATTAAAATCGAAAGTATTATGTTTTGTGTAGTGAAGGCATAAAAAAAATTTACTGTGCTATTTTTCCCAAAATAGTAACGAGTAATTTTTTCTTCTAATCTAGAAAATAGTTATTTTATTTCTATTTTTAGAAGTAGGTAATTGACAAATGAAGAATTTGTAAATTAAATTCATAATACAGGCTTAATTCCGACATGTTAGGACTTGAAAGAAATTCTTAAGCCTATTTTTATCTTTCAGCGGTTCTCAAAATATAAATTTACTGACCATGTTACTATTATTAGCATTTACGATTTCAGAAAATAGAAGCATACTAAAGAAGGGTACATGGTATCCTAGCACGAAAATTAAAGTAATGGAAACCGGTTCTAAATATGTACTATATTTTTTTTGTGTAACTGTATATATTTAATACGATAATTTTTCATTGCTCCTGGATACATTGTTAGTCAATTACATAACAAGAAATGTCCATAATTAGGCACGTACACTTGGTCCGTAAATTTATGTTTTGTGGAACTATTCAATTTTGAAAAATAAGCATCACTCTAATGTATATTTTATTTTATGCTCATTATTCAAGTTATTCGTGTTTTTAAATTTAACTATGTAGGCTTATTTGTATGTGCATAGAAACGAGCTTTTTATTTTTCGTATTCTTGGAGGATGGAATAGAGGTGAATTTTTGAAAAAGTATGCTAAGAGTCTTGCATTATGCTCAACCAATTTTGTAAGATCTCTTGAATTACCATCAAAATCCCAGCATTGTTAATCCCCATTCGCCTCTCAACTATAAATCACAAGTGAAAAGTGTTCATTTTTTGAGAATAATTTGTTGAGCATGACCTTGAACGCTACAAAATTGGTGAGAAAAATTTGTAATAATTCAGGCAATAGAGGTTTTGAAATGGAAATAATCGCCGTTAAATGGAACACGATGCAAAAATATTTTTTTTGCCCATAACTTCTTAATGAAGCACTCAAATGTGACCAAAGTTTTTTTCAAAAAATCTCTTAAAATTTTCTATGAAAAACATTCTATTCATTTTTTTCTTAGATCGTTACCAAAGGCTGAAAATGAAAGGGAAAGTTCATGAGTTTTGTAATCCCTAGTTTTGTAGTTTTATTATGAAAAAATAAAAAATCAAAGCAATACGGGTGATTTTCATAATTTTTCAAGAATATGCTAGTACGGAAGTAGTCTCGATATTTCATTCATAAAAAGGAAAATTCATATTTTCCAACTTCTAAAGAGGGGAAGAGGGGGGGCGGAGGAGTAAGTCTTTCAATTTTTTTTTCAATTAATTAAAGCCATGTACAGCCCGGTGGCTAGAGGCATTTTTATTTAAGATATGTTAAATTGTATGATTCCTATTTGAGGTTGAGGAAAGTAAGTATTTCTATAATTGCTAAATTTGAGACATTTTGTAAGGATATGGGCAATTATGATTGGAACGTTGTAAGTTGTGCAGAAGGGTATAGGAAGTCTATTTAAGAGGTGGCCATGAGTGTGAAGGGAGTGGCCAGTATGTATATGGGTCATAATAACTGAAATTCACCACGTTGATCCAATAGTTTTGAAAGGCACTTTGGAGATATTTTTTCATTATTACTTTGAGATCACGGAGATCTCGAAGGGGTATTGAAATATTTGGAATGGGTGAAACATGGAGTGATTTTTTAGCAGTGAGATCTGCAATTTCATTTTAATGTATGTTGCTGTGGGAGGGAACCCAGCTCAAAATTACTGGTTTTCTCTAGTTGGCTAATGTGTGGGCGATTTCTTAGGCAAGAGGTTGTTGCTTTTTAAGGAAGCAGTTTTGAATGCTCAGGAAGGCCTGAAGAGAGTCAGATATTTCACTCTGATGAAATATAATCAAAATATGTTGAAGCAGCTTAAGGTCTTAAAAATTATTATTTGTTTAAATTCTTAGATATTCGAGGTCCAGTTAAGATGTGATTTGAATTTTTTTTTGTTAGAGCTCATATTTAGATTTTTAAGCACAAAAAAATAAAAATAAAAATGCCGTCAATTTTTTCAAAATTTTAATACTATGAAGAATACCCTCGTTTCATTTTCTTTCATTCTATCAACAGTTGAAATTAATCATTCATCACTTTAACAATAAATTAATCAAAATACAAAAATATTTTAATTTCCCGAAATTCACTAAAACAAGAAAATTTTTATTTTTATACAGGTAAATTTAGTAAAAAAATTCTGAATTTCAACAAAATTCGCAGTTAATTTTGTTGATTTTTTAAGGGTTAGAATTCCATCTTTAAACTCCCAAATAATTCTAGTCATGAAAAACTCGCTTTCCTGAAAATTGAAGTCTTGGGTCCCATATTTATAATTGATATTTTTAATTTCATGAAGGTGAAAATTCAAGGACTCATTTAAAGGCAGGAGGAGATTCTTTATGGCTAGTTACTAATAAGGTCGAAATTAATTTTATAAATAAAACCGTATTCGGTAGTACATATAATTATGACGATATTGCTCATAAAATTTAGATTTGCTCATTTTTTCATTTTTTTAACAACAAAAAATTTTACGATTTACACTGTGTAATATAATGTTATAATGATAACGATGCATTCTTACAAACCTATGAAATTAGTTTGTAATTCTTGGTTGAGTGGAGGCAAATTCTCTCCATAACTATAATCAAATTTGTATTACCTACTTGGTTTTTTACATATTCAAAATTTTTTGTCACCAAGTGTATATAATATTTATTTATTTAGAATAATGAAAAAATGATACTCTCCCGATCTAAGAAAATTGTGTTCATGAATGAAGAGGGGACAGAGGGGAGGCCCTTAGATTAATCTCGAAAGCTTTTCTTCATAATCCACCCCAACACCTTCTCCAACCCCTTTCCCTGTTTTGTCTCAGCCTTTGATCCACATTTCTTTCATCTGATTGCAAATGTGAAAAAACGTCTGGGCATATTTCTATTACAATACCATTTCCAAAATTTCAACCTTATTCATGCACATCTTTGGATGGTCGGTGAAAAAAATGAAACAACAGTTCATAAAAATAACTCCACCATATATTGACTGATGACCGAATATTCGAATAGTTAGTCATCGCGGTACAGACAAAGGGAGTGGGAAAGGGTTACAAACCGATTCGAGGAACGCGTCGAATAAGGCGTGAAAAAAATCGATATAAAGTAAATAAGCTCTACCAAGGCGGGAAAGGGGGGGGCTAAAGATTAAAATCGACTGTACACATCGGCGAACTTGGCTAAAATTAATTTTCTCCGCGAAGGACGGCGTTAAGAACGTAAAGTAATCGCGAATAGCGTTGAACTTGACTCGAAAACAATTTTAATAAAGTAATAGGAAGAGCTTAAAAGCCTCATAAATTGGAAACTTTTCTCGTAGTTAGTTCGGAAAATGGTTTGGGTGAATGCGTCCGTCATCGTTTCAAATATTGGGCGCGAAAATAGTGGCGTTTTTTTTTTTGCGTGCATCGCGTCGCTTGCGACCCATTTAAATGGGCAGAGTATGAAAATTTTCGAAGGCGTTCGCGAATCGATAAGTCGCTTCGGTGCAATAAAGCATCGATTAGCGCGTCATTTGGCGAGCGACTAGTGGCAGCACTGGGTATCGGCGCTATCAAACGTCAATTTCGGTACTGATAAGAAAGTTGTGTTTTAATAGGAGCTGTCGACAGAGACGGAACGAGCGCTCGTTCATTACGCGCGTTACCGCCAGTTTCAACGTGCGTTGCGAGCCTGTTGCCGCTTTGATTTTTCTATGCGTTATTAGCTCGATTCCTCGTTAGTTGATTGGTGCGATCGCGGGTGCGTTTTTTTCCATCGCCAAATAATGTACGGATTGTAGCGACGTTGGCGATTTAATTTCATTTTCTGTGGTGTACTCGAATCGGTGAAATCGTCGCGCCAAATAAATTATATTCGGTTACTGATAACGTACTATCGCGGTTTATATGGCCGACTGTGAAATACTCGGTGGTAACGACTTTAAAATTAATTATAATCGAGTAAGTACACGACATATTAAATTATTTATAATGTAACGATTAAAGCTTACAATTGAATTTGAAAAAAATTCCCCCATCCCCTTCTGTACAGTACTGGAACTGGTTCGAAGTGCTTTATACCCCTCCAAGGGTGCTCTACATCGACGATTCGACCACCAGCAACCAAGTGAATATCACCATTCCGCTATTACCGTAACTAAAAATCGATATTTCGCAAAACACCGTAAACCGTTGTAAAGGCAACGCCTCCAATTTCGCTCACATTTTTTCACTGTTTCCCATTGCTTCGACACGACGATAATCTGGAAAAATTAAATTTCCATCAACTTAATCTACGCTTTTAAATCCGCAGCTATTTTTCTCATCCAATTCTCTAACATCGGAAAATTTTTCCTTCAACTGCGTAGTTGATTGCGCGTCGGTAACGTATGAAAGTGTCCAACTATCATCGGCATATCCGGGATTTCCGGTTGAAAACACCATTATCAGTGTTTTACCCTCGATCTGAAAAGTTAATGGGAGCTAGAGGGGTACTCGAATCATTGTATATACAAATAGCAAAGCTTATCGTTATAGGGTCAACGGTAAGGTAGTGAATACGATAAACAACCGAGTACCAGTGAAATGAGAACAAATGTGCCAATTTATGGATAATTGTATAAAAAGAAAAACCAAGAATGAGTATTGTATGAGAGTTACTTTTGTGGGGTCAGGTTATATTGTGGTATTCGACGTCGATGATATACCATTCGACGATTCATAAATATTACTAGCTGGTTACACTGAACCAAATATGTGGCCCGGATGATAAATATTAAACAGTTGCAATTGTCGTGAAATTTAAATATATTGAAAACAAATAGGAGCTTGTTTCAGATCAGTGCGAGATAAAGAGTCTCGGATTTGGTACTTTGAACCGTTGGAAGTATTGGAACGGGATTTTCTGGTGGTTAGGAGGGGAGGGGTGAAGTTCATTTTTCAGTCGCGTTTGAAGATTATAATATCTATTCCTTTCGATACTTTGGATGAGGTGGGGTCAGAGGTGAATTCAGGAGCTGTTTTTAATCACTTTACTTTTTAAAGTAAATTTTATAAAGAAAATTTTTTCACGTTTTTCCACCATTTCTCATCCTGAAATTTTTCAGTTGTAGAAATGTTTTGAAAGGTAGCGAAAGAAACAGTATTTTTTTCTCGATTCATAACTCGACTAAGTTCCAGTTCCCCGGTGAGATTGTAGGAATCTTCATTCGCGCTCGATTATTCATAGGCAGGCGATTAATTTTATAAACGTAGACTCCTCCTTCTCCCTTCTTTCGTTCTGGTATGGCAATGGTTGACATCGGGAGGCCAATAGAAAACATTTAAATGTATTTTTATTCTATTCGCTCTTTCTTGAATGATATACATATGTATTTATAATTTAAATAATTATCATATGCGTTGGAATTAGACCATGATTTATATATTTAGGAAAAGTAGCGAAATTTTTTCACTTTTTGTTGAAAAAGAAATGCTCGTGTTTTGTAAAAAAGTGAAAATATGTGGAAGTTTGTAGCCTGCCCTTCCCCCTCCCCTCCAGTAATTCCTTTCATTCTACATTGCTATGTGTAGAATGCTGGGATGTTTGGAAAAGGCGGAAAGTGTTAATGTAAATTTGCTGAGTACTCACATTGATCCTCCTAGCCGTAAACTGAAGTACCTACACGATTTCAAAAAATACGTGTAAGAAAAAAATGTGCAAAAAAATTATACGATTATGAAATTGTCGATCTAAGAAACAACACCACATCGCCCATAAGATAATCCATATTTTATGAATTATGAACCTCTGAAAAATCTGTAATATTATGCTGAACCTCTTCACATCAAAATATGAATGGAAACGATGAAGCGGACTTATCTGCAAAAAAATGCACTATCGACTCATTTACTCTATACCCAAGCTGAGATGAAAGGAAGAGGACAAGGAAGACTGTAGTCCCGTTTGGGGATTTTTTGGTTCACAATGCATGATTTTTTTCAATATTATAACTTGTTGTATTAAAATATACTTCAAGATGTGATTGAAGTGCATTACATTCCCTAAATTTTTTTTATTTAAAAAAAAAAAAGTAAATGTTGGTTAATATTCTAACATTAAATTTATTGTAAACAATTAAGTAGTTGAAAACATATAAATTTAAAAAAATGTTAGCCTCTAGATTTTTGAATACTTAATTTTGAAGAGAGAAAATTTTATGGAGGTTGGAAGAAAATAAAAACAAAATAAATAAAAAATGCACTCTTCGTGCAGTAAATTTGAAAATTACAAATTGAAAAACAATAGCAAAAATTTTTATTAAAAAAAAAAATGAAATTCTTAATAAGAAATCAAAATATGCCGATGAGAAAATGACTCAGTCTCCATCTCCCCCCCCCCACCCCAGTACCTAAGTCAATACCTTTCCATAAACAGTCCTCTCCATTCCAAAAATATCCACTTTTCCTGCTTTTCCCATAGTGTGGAAAAGTTGTCCTTCGTGATGTGATGAAACTGAAATATCATTTTTATCTTATTGAAAAGAAAGAATGGAAAATTTAAAAAAGTACCTTTATGCCTTTGACCCCATCCCTTGGGGAAATTCGGGCTACCCTAATTTAGTATTCTTAAAGAGCAAAAGAAAAGGGTAGAAGTATTTGAGTAAACATAATTCATATGAGAATATTTGGGATTGAGATATCTGTTCTGGAAGGCTAGTGTTTTCCTTCAAGGGTTGAATTACTTATATAGTAACTTAGATGGATCAAAACTAAGACTAGAGTTTCTATTGACCTTCCGGGAGTATGATTTGATACTGTTATGCGCCAAGGGCCAAAGTCCTTGATCTTTAGGTTTCCGAAGATGGGTGTCGAGAACGAATTCTATAATGGCTGAAAAGGTAGGACTCGCATTTGCCGTGGATTTGTGATCAAATGACCCTGAATATTTTAAGAAGCTCATTAATATGCTTTAATAGCAATTGCACAGCCTAAATAAATCAATTCCATAATTTCGACTTGGAAAAGTATTTTTTTTGATTTGATGCGATATTTACAAATAAGTGGTTCAAAACCGACTAGCTCTCAAGTAATAAGTAACCTTGCGACTATAACTTATTCTTTGGTCGTTTTGTACACAATTCTTGCTTTGACTTTTTAGCAGAATCCCAGAATTAGTTTAAAAATGATCTCTCATTAATTGCATCTGATTTCTAAGCCCGTTTAAAAGATTTTGCTTTGATTCTAGGAATCATTTCGGATATTAACTTCTCGAGACAACCTTTTTAGAAATTCAAAGATTATCAACTTCGGTCCTTGTAATTAATGCACATGACTACTTTGATCAGGCGAATGATATAGCTTTTTGATATATTTTCGTTGGCCATCTTCAACTTCTAAACAAATAATATTTTTGTTTGCGTCGACTCGAGGAATGTTACGGGTATTGGTAGGGATCATTCAGTATTAAAAAATTTAAATTTAAAAATTAATGTCCGTTTAGCTAATATTCTTTCAATAATAATATAAAAAAAAATAAGTAAATAGAATTGTTACTAAAGAACCTAAAGAAGAAATATTATTTCATATAATAAAATAATCAGAATACATAATATATCGTCGAGGAGTATAGTACGAAAAAAATTAGGCGTAAAAGTATCAAATATCCTTTTTTTTTACGATATTCTATTTTTGTTTCATTTATTCAGTAACGTTCATAAATGCACATTTCGATATGATGAATGATGATTTTTTTTTTTGAAATCGACATCGAGGAACTGTTTAAATCTTCTAGTTGGGGTATTTTTTGCAAATTTCAGGAGAAAGTATAAGCTATACAAAAATCGAGTGTTGTGTGAACTTAAAATCTATTTTCAAGTTCGCTTTTAGCAGTTGTTACACATATCGTTGTAAATTACGTACCTATGTAACAGGTGGCGATACAATTTTTGAAAATTCTGTTCACGAATTATTTCAATTTATAGGTCGAGGTAAGTGAATGTAGGTAGATGTCGGTCTCGGTCATAAACGTCATCGTTTAAGTAAACGTTGCGAATTTTTTGTTACATATACCTAAATGACGCGTGGATTATTTTCACATTTTGGTCGTCACGTTACGATTAGAATTCAGCGTTTCGAATCGACGAAAATTTCGGTATTTTATCCTCTCAATATGAAAGCTCGGGTAATTTTTTCACGTCAATTCCCGAAACATTTGCGATGAGATTTTAATTGGAAAACGACTACATAGGAAACGAAGAGCTCTGAATTGCCTAAACTATTAAGCGTCACTGATACAATCCCTCGAATAGAACACCCGAGCTTTTTTTATTTTATTTATAAATTTCACTACGAGTTAAATTAGTCTATTCCGTTCTTCTTCATCACCACGTAATTGAATAACGTTCATAGGATGCTGACAATTTATACGGCGTACCTTTTGAATTGTATTCATCGGGTTTATTTTTATATGACTGGTAGTTCTTTATCAATAGACAAGTTAACCCTATTTTAATCGAGTGTCGGAGCGAAGTGTGAACGGTTACGAAGATGTTATGAAGCTTGACAGCGACTAGTAACGAATAAAGGACATGCTAGCCCTGTTTCCTGCGGCTAACGAAATTTCTCGTCTACAAAGCGCGATGGGCACGAAATTTCAGAAATTTAATTTAGACGTTTCGATTTAAACGATAGAATATCTCGGACAAGGAAGGTCATGTTTCGTCGCTCGTTTGGTAATTTAAAAAATATTTCGAAACGGCCAAGATACTTACTCAATCGTGAAATATTGTCTCGATGATACGAAAAACAAAGTTCCTTTTTTTCCATGACGTAAAAAAACACGACGTTTTTTACGAATAAACAAGGTGAATTCGAAATGTAAGCTTGTGAATGTAAATGACCCTCAAGAATTTCGTAAACGAAAGAACTCATTTCGAAACTGACACTTGGGTAACATTGAAAATTGAAATTACCTTAAATAGTAAAATGCAACTTGCTGGGTGTTCTGTTCAGATTTAAACATATCGCCAGTATAGCCTAGAAAAGAATGGGTTATTTTCGAGGAAATTAAAATTTTTACAGTGAATTGATCGTAGGCACTTAAAGAGCTAGTAGCGAAAAATGATATAATGCGGTAGAAATACATAAAAATACGTCATTAAATCAAAGAAATTACTGAAATTATTATATGTAAGTTTTTTTTTCTATATTCCATAGAAGAATGGGTACTTTATCTCATATCAAAATTCTCCTGTTCCAACTCCCTAAACTGTTTTTCGGATGCTTCATCCCCTAAAAACAGGTTTTTCGCATATATATATTCAGGATTTAATTTTTCGAGAAAAAACAAAATAAAGGAAGTTGTTCTACTTCGAATCCTGAGCAATTTTGTTCCTATACATTTTTCTGCAAGAACAATAGGAGAAGAGTTATGGGGTCCTTAAAAAGATACGCTAAAAAGACTATACATGAAGAGTGCGTATATTTGAAATTCTAAGATCACTAAATTAAGATATTCACACTCGATGATGAATAGTAATCAGAAATTTAATTTACCCATACCACATTTTAAAAACAATAACCCCTCCCTCCCCGTCCCAAATCACGTGTGTAGCTGAAATCGACATGCAGCGTACCTCTTATCACTAGAAATTATAGGAGTCTATATTTATCAAATCTTAACTATTCGAGCCTCCTCAAACTTTCCTCAAATTTTGGCCATCTGCCATTTTGGATCCATTTTTATCCAAAGAGGAATCATATTATGGTTTTCATTCAACTCCATGTTAGAAGTTTGACTTTTACAGGTCTATTCGGAAGAGGGATATGAGAAATTGAGAAAACTTCATTATACAAAATTTCCTGAAAAAGCGGTTTTGCTGCTCTAACTTCTCTCCAAATGCACCTGGGAAGCTGAAATGTGGATATGGTGGTGTTCATTACTCACTCTTAGTTCTTTTTCGAAATTTTGCAAAGAGTCTCTCACCAAATTTTCAGTGTTTTTTATTCATACCCACCTGCTTAATACGTGGGAAAAAATATGTACAGGGGCGTACCGAGGACATTCTTCAGGGGGGGGGGAGGAGAAAACCAAAAATTGCCAACTTATACATGAAATTTTACCAACTGTTGACCTTTTTTTTTTTTTTTTTTGCTCCGCGAAAATAAAATAAGATGTTAAATAAAATGTCACAGTCTTCTTGTTAGTCTTCCAAAAATGTAAAAATAGCTGTAATAATACTGCGCAAGTGATCAAATTTACCAACTTTACGCTAAAACTCCAAATTTACCAACTTTCCAAAAGCCAGGGGGGGAAGCTCCCCCCTCCCCCTTTCGGTACGTCCCTGAATATGTATACTGAGAAATTGGACATTTACTGTATGATTACCCATTTACTGAAACTCAGTTATATGAAATTCCCCTACCCCCTCTTCGGATCTTTCCGTCCTAAATCAGATACACCGTAATTGCTATTGTTTTTTTATTTTTATTAAAAACTCACTATAAATACATTAAGGAATGTGATGTACAATAATCTTATTCTAATGTTGGAAGGAAATTTAGGCAAAAGCAAACCTGCTAATATAAACGAAAACTCAACTTTTCTATCTTGAAGAGATAGAACATGGACCTATATTTCCCCTTTTCCTGCATTTATCATGCATTATCATTGGTAAACCAAATTTTTGTACTGTGGTAAAAAATTATAGGCACGCTTTTACTTGATGAAAAAAAACGTCATGAAATTAAAAACAAAAGTGGAGTCAACGAGTACCGAATTTCTATTTTTTTCATGAATGAAAGGTACACAATATGTCAAACACATCTGCAAGGTCTTACTAGTCATGTGGAAATCCTTAATTTGACGCACTGATTCTGCAAATGAAAAAAGGCCTTTAAAAGTATTGCTGCATTCGACTTTAGGTCTTGCATTTTTATGTTAAAATTCCTAATACTTTTTTAAAATTATAATATACTTTATTTATTCAAGTATCAAGTAATTGATGTTCTTAAATGTATAACATTGGTCTTTTTACTTATATATGCATGAAAAACAGCTTATCATTTTTTAGTGGGGAGGGGGAGGGAGAAGGAATTGGACTTCTGAAAAAAATGAGCAAAAAGTCCGGTTTGTTATTGGTGAGTACATTTTTGCTCCTATTTCTGTCCCTTTTGAATATGGAAGATTTCTAGTAACTATCTTTCATTATTATACATCATTATATTTCTTATCAGTGATTTGCGGTTGTATCCGTATCTAAGGCATTATCTTCGCTGGCCAAATATTCCGTAATTACGAGTATTAATTTTATGAATAACTTTTGGATTTATCGTGCAGAAAATTTATTCTACAGTCAGTTCTCCTTTTAAGCTCTGGGACGATTCGAATAGGAAATTCGAGCACCTATGACTTTTATAGGTTAATGAACGATTACGAAGGAACGTAATCCGGCTTGGCCCTGATGGCAAACGTTTACCAGCGTTAAACGTCGTATGGATTTGCATAATAATTTGTGAACGCAAACCGCTAAGAGTTTTTTTTTTGTTTTGGCAAAATGGCGCGATATTCGTCTGTATAATTTCAATAGGAAATGGAATGCGGTGGAATTTCTATGAAGTTAATCGAGTTAACAAATTACGCGGTTTATCGTTTCATTTTGGGGAATTAATAAAACTCAGGGATGTCGAAAAGGTCGTGTAAATATTTTCACTGTTTTTTTCCTGCGCTAGAGTCGTCTAAAATGGTATAATGTGAGAGATTAATAAAACGATGGAAGATCGCAGCTCATGTGCCTTTTATATGAGCCCGTATGAAGTTATTTATGATCCACAAACCGCTGATGCCTACGTAGTCTCAATTGGTTTCAATTTTTGAAATTACTTTCACTACTGTGAAGCGACGAAGATCTGTTGCGATGTCGAAAAACGAACTCAGAAAATCTACCGCGTTGCCAAATCTGTTGGAATTACTTCACTTACACGTATTCCGGAAACTCGACGTCAACGCTGAAAATCAATGAAGGTTATCGCTTCATTGCTACTTACACAAAGTAGGCTACGATGGAAAAAAATAATAATTAAATTTCTTCCAACGTTTACTAAATTACAACGTCATAATCTCGCTTCCCTAAAAAATCAACCACCATCGTGTACGGCTTTTAATAATCACCACGCGGGTCATGTGTTAAACGTTTAACGGGGGAAAAAACCGAGAACAGGGGTTGACAGTGGACGACTGGTTGCGGTAATTTTGTTTTCATAATTTACACCATGTAAATGGAGCGTAAAATGGGAGGAATTCGTGGCCGTCTCGTTTAAAAACAACTGATATAGTAGACAAGATACCCGGATGATATTCCTCTTTTGTAGTATAGAATTGCATTAATTATTGAGCCAAAGTTTAAATTACCCTTTTCGTAGGGTGGGTTTATTAGCTCTATTTATCGGGCTTCTTTGTACTTCGAGTGCTTTTGGAATCGAACTGTTTTCGAGCTGATTACGATAGGAATGACGTAAAGTATTGGGTACCTATTGGAAACTTTTTATGTTTTGTCGAAGTAATAGATAATGAATGCACGTAAACTAAGTTAGTAATTGAATAAAAACCTTAAATTATTGAATGACCTCGTATTTACGTAGTAATCCTAATCGCTGCCCTAATGGATGACGTGTAAAAAAACAAAGAACTTTGGAAAATTTTCCAGATTTTCTTAAATTTCTGAACTATTCCAGCTTAAATATTAAAAAAATAAATAAATAAAAGTAGTTGGAACAAGGAGAAATTTTTAAAGTTAATTAATAAGACGAAAAAATTGTTTTTATGTCAATTAAGATTTTTGTATGCGAAAAAAAAAAAAAAAACAGAAAAAAAATAAATGACACATTCTAGATGTTTTGCAATGAAATACGAAATATTTTATTTTTTGGGAACCCCTGTGAGTTAAGAGGAGGCATATTTCATCTTCAAGCCCTAATGAAAAGCTGAAATCAAGCCTATACGATGCATCTGAGTCATAAATTAACGAATTGTTATTTATTTTTTTTAAATACCCATTGTTGCTTTTTCAAAAAAATTTTAAAAAGTTCACTCGCTCTGAATTTTGAAAAAAATTGCGATTAAAATTTTTTTAGCCATAATATTCAAGGCAAAACAACATTCCTGGGCGTAGAAAATCCCAAATCATTCAAAATAATTTTTTTGACATTTTGTAAATATCACTCACAACTTCACCAAATTTAGGTATAAGCCACCATCCTCTTTTCTACAGATAGCGTATGAGCCTTTTCAAAATTACTTTATTATATGTACTATCCAATGTAGATTATTAAACGTGATCTCATCACATATTGACATAAATTAAATTTATGTGTCTCCTAACTACGCCCTATTTGTGTCATAGCATACCTATTGGTCTAAAAAATTTTTCAGTGAAAATGCTAACAAATTTGAAGTAGAACAAAATTTGTATAGAGCAAAGTAATATAAAAGAACAAGTATAATCACTCAATATAAAAATGTAAGAGAAATATGGCCACTGTCGATTAGTAACCAACGCTGCCGTATCGTAGCGCTGCACGAAATAGTACCTGGGTTTGAAAAAATAATTTGCACGAGTTTATATGGGGAAAACGCAACTTCGCGCGGCTTTTAATAAAATATTTCGAAATTTGTCGCGACACCCTATAGTTTCGAAATTGCTATATTATGTAAAATTTCACGCTCTTTCCAATAGTGAAAAGAAAAACAAAATCCATCCACAACTTTTTGAGATATGACCGATCAAAGTTGAAAAGTCGCGCGTTTTTATAGATATGTAAATCTCGTTGTGTAAAATTTCGATGAAAATATCTCGAAATTTGTCGCGGTACCCTATATTTTTAGAATTGCTATATTATGTAAGATTTCACGCTCTTTCCGATGGTGAAAAGAAAAAAAAATCCATCCATAACTTTTTGAGATATGAGCTATCAAAATTAAAAAGTCGCGCGTTTTTACAGATATATAAACCTCGTCCTGTAAAATTTCGATGAAAATATCTCGAAATTTGTCGCGACACCCTATATTTTTAGAGTTGCTATTTTATGTAAAATTTCTCGTTCTTTCCGATGGTGAAAAGAAAAAAAAATCCATCCACAACTTTTCGAGATATGAACGATCAAAGTTAAAAGTTCGCGCGCGTTTTCGAAATATGTAAATTTTAAATAACATGGGAAGCGCCAATTTTTATAACTTCAAGTACTCGTTACTCGAAATTTTCAGCGGCACCATATGGTTTTTAAATTGCTATCTTATAGAAAATTTCACGCTCTTTCCAATGATGCATAATAAAAATCTTTTTAATCAATATTTTTACAAGATATGGAGGTTATAAATTCTAAAAACGCATCTTAGCTGTCAAAATGCGTATTTTTCGTAAGTTTGCATTCAGGTTACTCAAAATTTTCAGCGGCATCACAGCGTTTGTAATTTGCTATCTTATAGAAAATTTCACGCTCTTTCCAATGGTGTATGATAAAAATCTTTTTAATCAATATTTCTACCAGATATGGGGGTTTTAATTTTGAAAAACATATGTTTTTATATAGGTGAAATACGATTTTCAACATTTAAACCTCTATATCTAGTAGAAATACTGGTCAAAAAGATTTTTATTATGCATCATTGGAAAGAGCGTGAAATTTTCTATAAGATAGCAATTTAAAAACCATATGGTGCCGCTGAAAATTTCGAGTAACGAGTACTTGAAGTTATAAAAATTGGCGCTTCCCATGTTATTTAAAATTTACGTATTTCGAAAACGCGCGCGAACTTTTAACTTTGATCGTTCATATCTCGAAAAGTTGTGGATGGATTTTTTTTTTCTTTTCACCATCGGAAAGAACGAGAAATTTTACATAAAATAGCAACTCTAAAAATATAGGGTGTCGCGACAAATTTCGAGATATTTTCATCGAAATTTTACACAACGAGGTTTACATATCTATAAAAACGCGCGACTTTTCAACTTTGATCGGTCATATCTCAAAAAGTTGTGGATGGATTTTGTTTTTCTTTTCACTATTGGAAAGAGCGTGAAATTTTACATAATATAGCAATTTCGAAACTATAGGGTGTCGCGACAAATTTCGAAATATTTTATTAAAAGCCGCGCGAAGTTGCGTTTTCCCCATATAAACTCGTGCAAATTATTTTCTCAAACCCAGGTACTATTTCCTGAAGCGCTGCGATGCGGCAGCGTTGGTTCTTAATCGACTGTGGCCAGGTTTTTCAGGGTAAGTGACTATACTTGTTCTTTTATATTACTTTGGTATAGAGTAATTATAGTAACTGATCCGGTTTCTGATTGGTCGTACGTCACGTGTGTAACAACCAATCAGCAAGTTGGAAAGTGGTAAATTACCTCGACCTACTCGTAAAATAAAAACGTGAATCAGCTGATGATTCAAATCACAAATGAGTTTTAGTCGTTCACTAAAAACTGAACGATATTATTTAGGAAAGTAGAAATTAAATTACCTACATTTCATCACATTCTAGCCTTATGATTGGTCCTTACGTGCGTGACGTATGACCAATTAGAAAACAGGCCAGTTACTATAATTATTTACTTCATAGAACTATTTTGACCACAGGAGCAAACTTTGAGATGAAATAAAGAAACCACTGTAGTTTCTTTACCCCTCCTCCTGCAGCGGACTGTGTTCAGTACTTATCCTTGGGAACTTCTAGTATGTTTTTCCGGGAGTTACTACCTATATATTCAAGTAAAAAAATATTTTCTAGTAATGGTATCTTTTTTATCTCGATTTACTCGACTGAACCAAGTTTTTCATACTTCCAACGGCGATTGTGCAAGTTTCGGAAAAGTGGTGGTAGAATCAAATATATGGTTGGAAAGCTTTTGAAAATGCTTACAATATTTATAGAGAGAGTTTTTTTCAAAAAACCCATAGTGGAGGAGTAAAATGACTTTGGAATTTACCTTTTTCTCAAAAAGACTGAAAATTTCAATTTATGGAGACCCATGAAGCGGAAAGGGATCTGAAAAAAATTGACACATTCAAGTGGAAGATCGATTCTTTAACAGTATTTTGAGTGTTCGATCATTTCTGTACCATAATTTGAGAGATCTGTATGGAAGTAATTGCATTGTAATGTACCATACTTTTCTCACACAATTAGAGGACTTATGGAGAAAATGAAAAAATTGTAGATAAACTTTAGTTACTTATACATCATAAGTAAAAGTGTTTTATTTTTTTTATTATTTTATTTATTTATACATATTTGAGTGCCCCCTTCACAGCCTTTATAGGCCAATTACGAGGGGGCACTTTGCAGATACATGCAATAAAAAATTTAACCAATATCAAAATCTTAATTCTAAACTTAAATTAAGTCCCAATCCCTCCCTTCCAGTGCCTGCATCACCCCCAACCCAAAGGCAGCCCTCCCCATCCCAAAAACATCAATATTTTTATTATCAATAATTTTATTGAGAAGGAGAATAATTCTCTTGAATGGAGAGGCCGAATTTTTTAGTTTTTTAAAATTTTTCACCCAAAAAATTTTATGTTTTCGAGAAGTGAGTCTTGGAATAATAATTTTTATTTCATTCATTAAGCCTGAGTCTGTGATTCCACTTGTGTGAAAATTTTAATGTAATATTGTATTAAGTTGATTTTGACGGTTTTGAAAATGATCAAAATTCTAGTATTTTACAATCGCGTTTTTCCACCCTTTTTCCCCATAGTAAAGAGAACGAGAGATATGGATGGAATCCATAGTCCCTAAACTTAAGTTATAACATGTATCAATAGTTTGCATGGTTTATTTCGAAGTAACGTCTTTGGAATGCAATAAAAAACGATGGTTTTGAACTACATATTTTCTTTTATAGGTGTAAAAGGGGTAAATTTGAAATGAACTTTTTGAACTTTCTATCGCATTTCTGAAAAAAAGTGTAATGACCTAAATTGTGTGAAATTTAGATTTTGATATTTTTTTACTAAACTATTTGCCGTTGGGATTCTTTTTCGCGAGATATTGACGAAAACTTTAGTTTTGAGCAGGTTTTCACCAGCCTCCACCGTGGTCTATCTTAATTTACTGAATTACATCCAAATCCTTTGAGAATATTATTATGTATGTTGATGTTCTCATCTTATTTTATCGTGTAACATCACTATCGTAATTTTGAAAATTTTTGGGTTCCTTCAGTCTCCTTCAAATTTGAATGTTCCAACCGTTTTGTGTGAAATGAAAAATCTGAGAAAAATACTCTTAAAATACTGATAATCATCCGCTCTAAATTATTTCCCTCTCTCCCGAACCTCTGTTTCCCAAATCAGATAAACTGTGTAATAGTTTTAGTTTCTATTAAAAACTTAGCTACAACGATAATTCAATTCGAACGAGAAAATTATCAGAACACGAAGATAAAACGAAGTCGCGAACTGGGGAGTAAACCATCACCGTTTCATAATCTACGATGGCGATAAAAGGACATAAAAATAATAGCGCAAATATAACGATTACTGGTATAGGAGGATCTATATCAATGGTATCTTAACAATACTGCGAACGGATTTCCGGCGGTGGAGCGCTGGAGGAAAAATTTATTCCGTACTAAATAACGTATCGTAATATAAAAAATAACAGAAAATACGACGAATGGATTTTTATGACGTCGCGTTACGAGTAGCAAAACGATACTATTTTTATTATTAGTTTTACCTTTACCTAGTAATATGTCGCATTCGGTTTTATAGACCGTTCATTGTTTCGCATGTATAGGGCGATGGCGCGCATGCGTAAACGGTATTGGAAAATAACATGTTGCAACGTCGCTCTAGTCTAAACTCACGGTAATTTTACGATTTGAGTTTTTGTTTTTCCGTTCAGTATAACGTTTTAATTAACGCGTATTATTTCGTACGGCAGTACGGTTATAGTCCGTTTGACAGATCTGGAAATAAGCGGCATGCGCCAACTGGTTGGTGAGGTTGCGCGGAGTAAATGAACGAAAGCGATGAATGGATTCCTTTGAGTTTTATGCTGCGAGTTGTGATTGATGCAAACCTAATATTTATTTTTCGCGATTGAAACTTGAAACTGTATGGATGAGATGACGTATTCTCTTCGCCGGTGTTGGCGAGAAATCAGTCAAGGTCGAGAGTTGTTTTTTCGATGTGATGAATTGAGGATAGAATTGAAAAATTGTTTGATATTTGGATATGCTTCGAAGGCTCATTGAAAAAGTAACAAAGAAAAAAAACTCTACTCAATACATTTGAAATGAATTGCTAATCTGAAAAATTATTTCGTCTCAGTTGAGTTTTGAACTCGAGAGAAATACGAGAGGGAAAAATTCTAAAAATATACACTTGTGAGAAAACGAGTACGAAGTCTCGTGTCATTCCGTTCCCTTTGAGAAACCTGATCTGGGCGAATAAATGATAAGAAAATAAAACCACTGATAAATTTCCAAAGAACTGAATGCATTAGAAACCATATATCTATGCTCCTATTCCCATACTATTGACGATATGTAATATTGTTGAACTTCGACCGCCTAAGCAGCGTTGCCGATATTTAAAAAACAACTTACAACCAATACGAGTTTTTCATTTTATACGTAAATAATATGTGGTATTTGCCGAATATCGAATTTCTAGCTTTTCTAGTTGATGACAGTATTTCACTAATTGCTTGATTCAAATATGATCTGACTGAGATGTAGAATATGGTTTAGATGAATATTTTACCGGTGATAAATTTGACAACGTCGAAATGCGATAACTCCAGACACTCGAGTTCTCAGTCGGCGGATGGTACGAAGCATTTTTGCCAGATGTTGAAGTGCTTGCAATTCAGTGAATTTTCAATCACTTCCGAGATTTTTATGTATTAATCAGTGGGCCGGAAAGTACGAGGGTGAGATTCGAATGTCAGTTTTTCGAGGCTGTTATGAAAAGGTTGAATATTGAAATTTGCGAGTTTATGATTCTTCATGAAATATTAAAATTGAAGAAGGTCGTGAATGATGTCAAAAAATTTTTGTAATAAAAAGATTCAGCAAAATAAATGTAATGTGATGTATTAAAAAATTTTAAAATTCCAAAAAAATTTATCGTAGAATTATTTTTTATTTTATGTGTGTCTAGGATTGGGTAGTTTTGCTCGTACAAATAAATTACATTTTTTTGGATAATTAAAGTCGAAAATCTAGTAAATTGCTTGAAAATAAATATTATTGACAAATTTTTTAAAAAGTAAGCAGCCATGCCGCATTACTGGAGCTGAATTTTTATTTGGGGTTTTTCTATTTAAGCTCATTTGATACCATAATGAAATATTTTCGACCTTTTTTCGTCAACTCCCACAATATTTTGAGGAAAGTGACCCCTTCTTCTTCTTTTCAAAATCACGTGTGAAAGTAAAATCGGTTTATAGTATAGGTTTCATTGCGAGTTATTATAAATTTAAATTTGTCAAATCTGAGCATTTGATAGCCGTCCTCGAATTTTGCCCATCAACCATTTTGCTTTCATTTTAATCCAAATTTGAAGAAGTCATATTCCGGTCCTCAAATTATTTCCATGTAAAGTTTAACTTTTCTCAGTGGATGTGGTAAGGAGATATGAAAGATTCAAGAAGTTTCATTGCTTAAAACTTCCTCAAAAAGACGTTTTTTACTTCAACTCCTCTCCAAATGTACTCAAAAGGTTGAAATGAGGTTGCCTTAGTGTCCGGAGCTCAAGTTTTATATGAGATCGAAAACGAAAATTCTGAGCTATTTTCTCCACACTTCACACGCTTTCAAAATTTGAGTGAACCGCCATTTTGAGATTAAACAAAAAAACAAAAAAAACAGTTCCGGTAAATTCCACACAGAGTCTTCCACGAAATTTTCAGCTATTTTCATCTATAAGTAGGCACGAGGCGCGAGAGAAACATATACCATGTTACCCATTGAATCTTGAGCATAAAACGTTAAATTCCTCACTCTGATGAATAAACGTTGTTATTAGATGTCGGTAACACTTTTTCATAGCCAAAAGTAACGAATAAAAATTAAATAAAAAAATTGAAATTTGCGTTTGCTTGTTACTCATTGCTATGAAACAGTGTTACCAACATCTAATCGCAACTTTTGTTTACTAGGGAGGGAAATTGACGTTTCATGCTTAGGGTTTGATGAGTCTCGCGGTAGAGACAATGAGACATACATTAAAAAGTTGGACGTTTGTCATGTGATTACAAATAACCTGAAAGGTAAATTTATGAAATCGCCCCTCTCCACGATCTCTCCTTCCTAAATCATGTAGGGTTTACTAGCAAAAAAATGTGATGAATATTTTTTTTTTTTTCTTCATCAAGTTTGAATTTTTTACTACATCGATTTGAAGTCATCTGACAATGACCAATTGATTATCACTACAGATTACCAAATAGTGATGGAAATCATCGATACTATCGTTGTTGAAAAATATCGCTATCGATAGTTTCAAAATTGAAAAAATTACTGTTAGGAAAAATAAATAAATAAGAAACTTCGTATATAATTATAATTTTTCGTAAGTTTTCACGATTTTTAGGTGTAGAAAATTTTTAAAGAGCATGAATAAAAATTTAAATAAGCAAAAAATGATTCATTGTTTATTTTTACCTAGTACGTTTTTCAACTTTGAAGTTTCATTTTCATTTTTCAGCTTGGTAAGCACGAATCAAGCCATTTACTGAGACTATAGAAACTATCGACAAAATTACAAAAACAGTATTGATAGTATCGATAGCCAAACGATAGTAAAACTATCGATATTTTATCGATAGCTTCCATCGCTACTACCAAACGTATATATTTATCAATCCATATCACCACATCAGAAAATATTGTACTCAAAAAAATAAAAATTTAAAGAAATAGAATCATCACTATCAATAATTTACCCTATACTTATATCAATCAGAATTTTATCACCCTAAACTTTATTACTCTTTTTCTTCATTTAGATAGTCTTTCTTTTATTTTTAGATCAATTAATTTTATTCCTTTAATTATAGTTATCAATAATAATAATTTTTTTCTTAATAATTTAACTTTATATACATGATCAATTATAATTACTACATTTTTACTAAATGTTTCAATTCCAGCTTCCAATAATTATTCTAAGATACATTATTAGAAATATACGACGATACTATTTATTTCACAAAACATAATAATTTTTTATCCATACTCTTAATTCTTATGAACGAATATATCGTATGATGAGAAAAAATGCGTCAAATCAAAAATGACGAATGAGCAAAATTCACGTACATTACGTTCTACTACAGCAGCTGTGTTGATTTCATTAGCGTGGGAGAATTCACCGACTATACGAATTACGATTGCATATTCAACTCACTTCCTAATACCTACATCGACATTACATTATGTATTTCAAACTATAAGAATATCTCCATTCCAAAATTCATTCGACGAGAAAAGAACATAGTCGTTTGGTTAAATCGTTAATGCCTGAGTATACAGACGTGTGAATAAAATAAAAACAGAATAACAGGAGAAAAATGTAAAACGTTATGCAAAAGTCGACGCAGAAAGTTGTTGATATTATTCATTAAAGCTCGAATAAGTAGAACTCCGCGATAATCTTCGTAATCAACGGCACAGCCTTAAATCTCATTGGCCATACAAATTACTACATTTAAAGCAAATTGCTCAGGACGTAAATGAAAAGCTGTTGTAGTTTTATTCGAGTGTTGTTCATTTGGAAAGAATTACAAATGGCAAATATTAAAATTCATTTCTCCGAGGGAAAGTTTTTCTCTCAAGTTGAACATTCGTTTTTATTCCTCGACGCGAATTCGTTTCATTCGTCAATTTAGTGGTAGAGTTGTCGATTTTTGAGCTGCACGATGTGGAAAATTTTTCTACTTTTTCTGCGCTAGTACTTATCACTGCACTGATAAGTACGTAGAATACCGACTAGGCGAAACTATCGTTCACGTGTACTCGTGTCACACAGCGAAATTATTGACCATGCAGTCAGTGTTGCGAACCTACTTTTATCAGTGCTGCTCGCAGTTGACGCACTTTCGTCGTCGTTTCGCGTATGAAATTTTTACGAACGATGTACTTTTTTTAATTCTCGATAGTCGCGTAAACGTAAGGAGGTATTTAAAAATGGTACCAATGTCTAAGCCATTGTCCTTGATAGTATATCGTCATATTTTGTACGAATAGTAAAACAAAAACATCAATAAACCTTATTGAACTTAATAACACGTTGATCGCGTGATTAATATCGTAGCCGAATACGTATAGGCTATTTCGCAATATTATACCAGACTGGTTGTGAAATATGTTTAAAAAAGTTTACCACTGTACTCGTGGTGATTGCTAGGAGACAACTGAGCAAGTATCCCATTGAAGAGAAAAGGAAGGGAAGCTTGTTTCATTTTTTTTTGAAAATTCATTTCACGAAAATTATTCTAGTACAATTGCTCGGCCAGGCTACATATCTTGAACTATATACGACCTCTAAATATCAACAAACAATACGTTTGAAAATGGCCATTTCGCAACTAGCGAGTCATTAGCCTGAGAAAGAATTTCGAAAGAATTCAACACCGTTAAACGATGCGACGCGCAATAAATGCATTTATAAAATTTTAAAGGCGAAAATTCCTTCAATCCTATTGGCAACATTGTTCGCATTGACGGCATATTTACGTATTTGGCGGCAAAATGATTTCATATCACGCAACGACGCGCGCATTATTGGTTGATACTAGCAACTGTATCTCTAGTACAATTGCTCGGCCAGGCTACATATCTTGAACTATATACGACCTCTAAATATCAACAAACAATACGTTTGAAAATGGCCATTTCGCAACTAGCGAGTCATTAGCCTGAGAAAGAATTTCGAAAGAATTCAACACCGTTAAACGATGCGACGCGCAATAAATGCATTTATAAAATTTTAAAGGCGAAAATTCCTTCAATCCTATTGGCAACATTGTTCGCATTGACGGCATATTTACGTATTTGGCGGCAAAATGATTTCATATCACGCGGCAAAATGATTTCATATCACGCAACGACGCGCGCATTATTGGTTGATACTAGCAACTGTAGCCATAGCAACGGTGTGCTGCGTTACTGTCTTTCAGCTGACTGATAAGAAAACCAGCAACAATTGATTAAAATTTGTTCGATAAAGCGGTCAAATTTTCACAAATACGAGTGTCGCATTTTTAGCCACCGGACTTTTATTAATTTCGAGCGAATTTGTTGAGGGGCGTGACTCGTTTTGGAGGAATTTTCTTTCGCTGCGAATGTGCTATTGAAATGGTTGAGTCGAAGGTTTTTTTTTAGAGTGGGTTTTACGTTGGTATTCGAGCTGACATTTTTTTTAAACGCTGGAGTCGTGAAGCTTTCGTGTAGGGCTTCCTTTAAACTCGAGTTGTGTGGGTTTAAGAGATCGATAGAATTATTTTTTAATTTTGTCATTTCTTCGTTCGAATTTGTTGGTGGAATTGATAGGTTGAGTAGGATGTGAAGGCTAGACTATTTGCCTTTATCGTCTACAATCACCAGATACGATTGTGCTTTATCGAAAATCGTTGCTTAATCTGTAATCTGTGAGATTAATCTGTTGAATGTAACTTCATTGATATGTATCTAGTTGCATTTCGAAACGAAGAGGATATGTAAATGGAGATTAAAGAGCTGAAAATTTTTTCTATTCGTTTCTGTATAGGTCTAAAAAATTATTTAATTTGTGTGTATCAGTGTTGCGCCAGATGGTATTGTTTAAATTGCCGTTATCTTCTTAGGCCCTGTTGTTAGTCATTTAAATCTTATTTTTAAATTGATTTTTTTTTCATATCAATGCAAATGTTAAAAAAATTAAACATGCCTTCAAGAAATGGTTGTGCGTATGTTCAAATAAGTATTTTGCCGATGGAAATCCTTATCTTTTTTTTTTTTTTTTTTTTTGAAGGAAGCAAGTAGACATCTTCTTGAAAAACTGCTCTTTAGATTTCGAAAGCTCCTTGAGATTCCTACATACTACCTCATTTGACTCTGTAATAATCTTCAAAGTTTGAATTCAAATGCCTTTATCCTTATCACGTGAACCTCAATAGAAAAAAAATGTGTATATTCCTTGAAAAAAAATATAATTAAAATTATTTAATCTCCAAGATAACAGTCATTGTAAATTTTTAGCTGAGTTTTTAACAAAACGATAGCTATTACAGCCTACCTGATTTGGGAAGGGAAGGTCGGGGGAGGGTGGGGTCTTCAAATCTTTGCGTTTCAGACCATTTGTATTTTTCTTTTATTTGAAAAAAAAATTTGCGATGGAGAATAAAAATTATATTTGATTAAAAATATGGATTTTTGAAACAAAAAATTATTATATACAGGATATCTCACATCAACATTAGTTCCTTCTTATTACTTGTTAGGCTAATCATGTAACATTTATGTATATAGCTTGCCTATACTACTCGTTGAAGAAATCGAAATAGAAAAAAGTCAAAAAATTGTGTTTTCCATCATAGCATAGGAATTTTTTTATAAATTTTCATTTCGAAGTCTATACCAATTTTTTTTTGAATTTCAAAATGAAATTTCCAAAAAAATATTCATATGGAAAAAAAATACGAATTTTTTCGTTGTCTAGAATTAGTATGGGACATCCACTCAGGTGCTGGGGATAAAGTGAAAGTTGATGAAAATAGTTCTAAACATATAATTCATATAGAATTTTTCAAAGTTATTTTTGAAAAATATGAAAAAATGACATCTTTTTCTAAGTTTTTTCATATTTCTCCCCTACATCCCTCCACTGCCACAATTTTTTTTTATTCAGTAATAGTACATTACTTACTCTTTATTTTGATGCAAAAAGTGTATTTTATCTGCCTTAAATGATGAAATAAAAATTATTAATGTTGGTCATGAGTGAGGTGAACAAAATTTCATTTAAATTTTCCTACCTCAGTTCCCTTCTTGAGGTTAGGTAGACAAACCATTATACATGAGTGTTATTTAAGTAGCCTAACATATACTAATATGAAAGAGCTAATAATGAAGTGAATCACTCTATATCATATTATGTAAGTAATTTTGTTAGGTGTGTCTCCATTTTTGTCATAATATCTCTGAATAATAAATTGAATTGAAGTGAATTTTGAAATTTAATGATAGATTTTTTTTTAAGGGAAAAAGACACATTCATGCCATGTTGGAATGATTTTTATTTTGTATTTTTTACATGCATCCTATTTAATACCTATGTAGGGGCATATGTATAGGTATTTTAATACCTTAAAAATCAATATTTTCTTTTCATTTTAATTAATAAAGAGAAATGCTATTCAATTTCAATTATTGAATTAATTCAAGTAAAGAAAAAATTAATTGAGAAAAATGTAATTGGAGTATAAAAATAAAACTTACGTAAGAATTATTGTATTGTAAATTATGCTCCAATGATAAATCAGAAAATGAAATACTCGTAAGATTAAATGAAATGTATGAAAGTGAAGGTAAGTCGTGTTCTTGAGCCTTGGATTCAAATTTCCAGTATGCCAGTAATTTTCAAAAAAAAAAAAAAAAGAAATAATAAGTAGTAATAATGGTTTAACTATTGAATTTTTTTTTTCGATTCCGAGTGTTATATTTTGTTGCCCAATAATTACTGAAAAAGTTATCCTTCATTTTTTTATAAATTTAGAAAATTACAATGTTTTGTTTTTTTTTTTTTTTTTTTTTTTTTTTTTTTGAATAACACTACTTTTCTTGTAATTGTGAATTTTTTATAAGTGGATGATTCATGAATTAAATTCAGATGCATTTTGTTTTTGCCTTGAAGGATTTGAGGGGTGAACTCTGCTCATTTTTAACGTTTTAGGAATTCCCAATATACATATATTTGCTGTAGAAATTTGATAAATATTTGACCATACATTTAGGAATAGAATTGATTGGCGTTCATAGTCGTGCTCATTTGGAAGAATTTGAAAATTCTAAAACAAAGTGCAGAAAAAAAAGATGAGAATTCATAATAAATAACAATATGATTGATAAAAAAAAAAATTACTCATAAATTTTTTATGTGTTTTTGTGAATAAACCTCCTATTAAAAAACACTCCCCATGTGAATATTTTATTTATCAAGAACATTAACTAAAAGTACCTTTCGCTGAAACAAGTTCTGATCACGATAAACATTTCAGCATCGGGTAAAAAAAAACGCTAATTGGTTGAAGGAACGTTTATCGTAGAAATTACGAGTACGTTGAGCATCGAGTGATAAGACGCTTCAGCTTTTGAATACCTTGAAAGAAAAACTTTTGAAAACTTTCACGAAAGGTGAATTGCCTTTACAAAGTAGTGTATGCAACTTGTTTTGAATGAAGTTATCAATGGTTGTGTACGCGAGATGATTTCGAGAAGGAAATCCTCTACATATGTTTATTTCGTTTATTGGTTGAATTATTTACCCGGAATTAATTCAAAATTGTGGATGATTTCAGATATTGGAAGATTTAAAAGAAAATTTAACTTGGAAAAGTGAAGCGTCATCGGAAGATATCAAAGAAGGAAGTTGGTATTGCTTTTTATCCGCAGCTAGAGGAATGTTACATCAGTATACTGGTCAACAATATTCGAATATCAATAGTCATTATTCTCCTTTGAATAGTTGTTCGCAATTAGTACAACAAACTTTTTCGCAGGTAGGTCATACGTAATACGTACCTGTTATTGGTTTATATGATTGACATAGTTTCATATGAAAAAGTGAGTTGCAGACATCATGGTAATAAAATTTCAGCTTCTTATGTGAATGTGAAAGCGAGTTGAACTCCTGATCAAATCGACTTGAAAAGCTCAAACTATATATACAGGGCTAATTAGGGACCAGAATATAACCACTTGAATTTTGATCAAATTTAGATGCAAAATCGTAAATGGTCAAAATTTTAGGAAAGCTTTGGGAGCCTTGAATTGCTACAATCTTTGAATGGATAAGTGAGGGTTTTCAGAATTGATGCTAGATGGTCTATTAAGATTCAACAACATTGTCTGGAAATTTAAATTAACTCCAATTAAAAATTCATTTCCAGTAATGTGTTATGGCTGCTTTCGTTTATTTTTATTATTATTATTATTATTTCGTTTTTTATTATTATTTTATTTCTTAGTTTCTCTATCCATTTCCTCGAATATATTCTTATATAAATTGGTATAGGTGGTTGATAAAAATGTACAACATGTAATAATTATAGTCGAAAATTAATATTTTCTTTTCCCAAAACAATGAAAGAAATCGAACAAATATCCGAAATTCGAACGCATTGTAAAACTCATCAACTTCTCGCTCGAATACCTTCGACGAATTTCGCACGCAAATTCGAAAAACGTCGTTCCAGTAAATTAAGAATTTACGCGACGCCAAATACTATCATAGCGTTCAAAGTTAAACATAATTATAAGTTCACTAAAAGGGTTAACGCTTCGATTATGAAACAACCTGTAAAACGTCAAAGCTTTTGAATAGCTTATGAGAGCATTCGCGTTTGTAACCACGCCTCGGTGAATTAATTGGGTATAGTTTTGTAAATTCGAATTAAATTATACTGATCCGTGTTTAACTACTGGTGTTATTCATTTAATTTATAATTTTTTTAGTCGCCAAAAATTACGGAAGGTAATGACTGCGATTCCGAAAGAGATAGTTTCTTCAGCGAAGAGAAAATATCGGCTAATGAATCCGAAGAAAGCCAAACGCATCAGCATTTCGGTGTCAAAGAAATATCCCAAAATTCTGAGCCCAATGGTAAAGAATGTGTTCCTAATTCCGAACTGTTCGAGCAAACGATTCCGGATAAAGAATGCGACGACGAGACAACTCAGGTGATAAATGACGAACAAAATAACAACGTGCAGAAGTTACAAATCAAAAGTGAACCTTTCGATTACCAGAAATTCACCTCTATTAGTGAGGTTGGTATATTTCTTCGCAGTTGCATATGTTATACGTTAGGAGTAGTCTTTCGATATGATTTCTAGTCTCTATTCGAATTTCGATCGGTTCTGCATATGCTAACTACAGCTACCGAGTTACACACATGTATGGTGATTTGCCTATTTAAAATTTTGAAGGGTCAAAATATGGTAATTTGAAGACAAAAAATTATTTTTGACGATGATCAACTTTGAAAATTTTCATCTCGTGAATTACGACTGAAAAGAATTTGAAATTTGTGCTCAAGTGTGTAACATATGCAGGCCTGAGCAGAGGGGAAAGGGGGGTTTTCCCTAGGCACCAGTTTTTTTCAGGGCCCCCAGAGGGTCGCGACTTCCCGCATCGACGCTAGTAAGTGCGCCTCAAACAGTTTTAAATTACGAAAAAAAATATTTTTGTACAAATTTAGCAAAAATATTTTTTTTTAATTGAAATCTTAGAATTCAAAGTTGCTAGGAGCGTATGGTTAGTATAAAAATTTTTAGTATAAAACTTAGTATTTTTAACAAAAACGTAATTGAAGATTAGGAAGGGAGAGGGTAAGAAATATGATAATTTTTCGTTTTATTCGCAAATACATTGAATAGGTGTACTATTAACCAAGAGGAGCTGAGCATGCCTCAATTAAAAACTCAGCCCCAGTAGTGTGGCATGACTATGTTTTTTTTTGTTGTTGTTACTAATTCGAGCCGGGCATCGAAAGTGTTGGCCTCTAGCGGATTATAGGGGAACCTCTAAAAAAGTCACACTGAGTGAAATTGAACATTGATTTAAATAGGAGCAGTTTTGTTTTTCAAATTTTACGAGAAAGTAAAGACATTCAGAAGAAAATTCTTGGTAACTTTTTTTTAGACGATAAAATTCTCTTTCCAAAGATATAAACATTATTATATTTTCATCATCGATAACAATAGAAATTGATTGTTTATTGTTAGTATGAACCATTTAGAGTCAACTTCAGTAAGCAGTCTTTTGAGGTTGTGTTTAAGTGGATAATTATTATTTATGAATTTATAACCACAATTTTAAAAGTAACTTATTAGCTACATATGTGTATATGGAGTAGGTAATGCCTCACTTGATACCTCCTTTTTCAAATTTTTATCGTTATTGGTAATGAAAACATAATAATATTTATATCATTGAATAGAAAATTTCGCTCTCTAAAAATTAAGTTATGATGAATTTTTCTGTAAACCTTACAGTCTTCTCAAAAAAGTTGAAAAATAAAAACGCGTCTATTTAAATCAATATTAAATTTTGATCAGTTTCACTTTTTCAAGTAAACGACACTAGCGCGCCACACTCGTGATTGGCACAAATGTTTAAATAGGCAAACTATTATGCATACCGTGCGACCAACTGATCTTTGCACCCCCTCAGCGTCAATTTTCCTTGTGGAAAATAAAAACTTCAAATAATTCAATTTCTCTCGTTGTTAGCTGAGTTTTTAACAAAACGATAGCTATTACAGCCTACCTGATTTGGGAAGGGAAGGTCGGGGGAGGGTGGGGTCTTCAAATCTTTGCGTTTCAGACCATTTGTAATCATCTGGCAAATGTCCAACTTTTTGGTATATATATATATATATATATAGATTTATCTATGGATAAAGTGGCATCATTTTTCGTCGTCTACAGGTAAAGTGGCATCTTTTTTACAAAGTGGCATCTTTTTTTTGATGCCACTTTACCATCACATTGTTCATCGATTCAGCTTTGTGTCATGACATCTCTGGTGTGGTTATTTGGGTGATGCCACTTTACCACTAATATTCTATTTTTCATACAAAAAAATTTTTTTCGGTCTACGGTCGTAGTAGCCTCATTTTTTTGATGTTTACAGGTAAAGTGGCATCATTTTAAAAATTTGTTTCTAAGAAAACCTATGATATTATACATTCCGTTCGCCATTGTGGTGTCGTTAATGTGACATTAGATGCACTTCTGAGGAATGTGCAAACTGATGCCACTTTGACCATAGATCACTATATATATATATTTTTTTCCCCCACGCGTAGCGCCGGCGAGTATTCATAAAATTCGCTCAAAATTTGGTGAGAGACTCTTCTTGAAAATGCGCAAAAATAGTTTTTTTGTTTTTTCGATAAATTTCAAAATGGCGGATCACTCAAATTTTGAGGGGGCTGGAGAAGGGGCAAATAGCTCAAATTTTTCGTTTTTGATTTCATATGAAAGAGTGAGTCACGGATACTAACATATCCAAATTTCAGCTTCTTGTGCATATTGAGAGGAGTTAGATCAAAAAACGGCTTTTTGAGGAAGTTTTGAGTCATGAAATTTCTTGAATCTTCCATATCCCCACCAAATCAAGTTAAAGAGGTCAAATTTTGTGTGTGAGGTTAGTTGGTGACCACAATATGACCTCTTGAATTTGGATCAAAATGGATTCAAAATGGCGGATTATCAAAATTTTGAGTAGAGCTTGAGGAGCCTCAAGTTGGTAAAAATGTAATTAATATGAATTCATATGGTTATTGGGGATAAGTTGTATACTATATCCCGAATTCACTTCCATACATGATGTTGGAGGGGGAAGGCGGGGTTACCAACCTAAAATAGTGGTGGGGGTACAGGAGGGGTCGAAAATTTTTTATTGCTGTGTCATATGATAAAATGAGCCCAAGTGACAAACGTATTTTGATTTTAGCTTCCTCAGTGATTTTGGAGGGGAGTTAGAGCAAAAAACGGCTTTTGGAGGGGAAATTGCTGCAGGAAATTTCATGAATCTTCCATATCTCATCACCAAATCGGCCTAGAATGGTCAAACTTTGTGTGTGGGATTAGTTTGTGACCAGAATATAACCACTTAAATTTGAGTCAAAATGGATCCAAAATGGCGGATTTACAAAATTTGAAGATAATTTGAGGACCCTCAAATAGTTATAATTTGAGAAATATGTGTTCGCATGATTATTTCATGGTAAGAAATACTACATTTGTGCCAAATTGAACTTCTTAAGTGTTTTTGGAAAGGATGGTAGGGGTTTTCAGACTTGGTATTGGGTGTGGCCTGTAGTGATGAACGGTTAAGCAAGGTTATTACTAAATCAAAACAAGCCCCAGTTAAAAACTCAGCTCCAGTAATGCGGCATGGCTGCTTACGTTTTTTTTTTTGTTGAATCCAGAAATAAAACTCAATTATTTCCTTTTCCAACCATTTTAAACGATATTTATCAAAATTATGTACTTTATTCAACTTTTTATTAATTACTGTAGTTCATATGGCAACACTGATTCTTGATAAAATTAAATAAAATCAATTTATATTGAAAAAATAAAATGTTAAAAATTTATTAATAAATATTATGATGATTTTTATTAATTACTATCATATAAAAAACCAAAAAAAAAATGAAAAAATTTACACTCTGTTTAGAAGTAGGGAATTTCACGCTGAGGGGTGCAAAGATCAGTTGGTTGCACGGTATATGCTACATAAATACTCTTGATATGAAGGAGCTCATACTGAACTAAAATATTCCTTATTTTTGTTCGTTCGATTTAAAATACAATATGAAATTAAAATTGTACGTTTTCTCCGCAGGGAAATGAAATGATACCATTTATAGATTTAGATATGGAAACCATCATAAACGCTTCGATGAACGAAAGCGAAGAATACAAACAGAAAATCCAAAGTACCGCCAACGAGATAAACAAAATCTGCGATGAAAACGAATCAAACTTTCGTCTTCCCGGTTTTCATCAAGCATTCGGTTCGACTGAAATCGGACGCTATGTACACCAAAAAGATTTCATCGAACAAGCGGCCACGCAGCCCATTACAATACAACAGAGTAAACCCATGTTACAATGTACCCCGGTCAACGTCGTACCCAACGGTTTGAGCAGTCCTAAAACAAAATCTCGCTGTAATAAAAGAATTAAAACACCAACCGAACCGAGCCGACCACCGTGCTGGAATTACGAACCGGAAAGCGTAGATTCGACGGTATGCACGACGCAATTGAACGGTAGTTATTATAAAAGGAAGGATATGAGACGAACGAAGCCGGGCCAGAATTCAGAAAATAGTTCGACTATGGGATTTTATCAGGCGGACGAATATTATAATTGTTCGTCGCCTTATTACGGTGGCTGTTCAGATTACCCGAACTGCGAGTATTATCGGTACCAACAAAATTCGCAGTATCAGAATTACAACACGCAGTCCTATAATTCGCATTCTAATTATAACGGGTATAATTATTCGGAAGAGCATAGTCAACGTTTGTCTTACGGGTCATCGTCGATGCCATATAATCATAATCAGAACTGGAGAGGCGAACGTTTCTTCCCGTATGGGGAACAGTTCCCTTATCGGTATAGGCAGAGTAACTCTTCTCCGTATATGTATCAGCAGTACGTTCCGCAGAATCAGCACGTTCAGTCACAACAGTCTTATAATTACGGATACAATTCGTACCCGGCTGTACCTAATTATAATTATTTTTAAGGGTTTTTTTCTCTCCAAAAAATTATGTATATTAAACCTGTTACAGATCTGCGGCGTATCCATCGAATGTGTTCCTAAATTACCTCTAAGTATAATTTAGTATCTATGCATCATTTTCGAAAAACACTTCTCGTTAACACAGTACGACTTTATTCTTCTGGTATATTTACACCGTTTTATCGAAGATTTATAAATATTTATGTAAATCAAATCACACAAGTACTCGTGTTTTATTTTAAATTGTTATTTATTTGTATCTCGGAAAATTATCATTTACCTTAAATTCAAAAATGTCAAATTGGTAAAGGTCAATTTAAGAATCTTCCAGTTAAACTGTAAATATAGGTGAAAAAAGTGATCTCAATTTTGATAAACTTTCTTGTATTATTTCGTTTAAAAATTTATTTTTAGGATTCACACTATTTATCATCTATATCTATTCGAAAATTTTTTGTAAGTCATTATAACACGATACTACTTAAGTTTTACCATTTAACATGGAGATTGCCAATATTGCTTGTTGTTCGGTAGTATTTAAATTTTTCACCATGCTTGAAAGTCATCGCGAACATGATTAAAGTTCTCATCAAGCAGTTCAGAATATACGAGATGTTTCAACTCGATGACATCTCCTTCGTATTACATATGTTGGTAAACTTTTGTTACACTCATGTATGATAGTTTACCTAGTTGCTGAAGTAGTTGAAATACTGTCTGTCAAAAATAACTTGATACTTTTTAGCAGGACAAGGATAGGCAAAAAGCGCGACAATTTTCACGATTTCATTACTTCCCAAAATGTTTTCAAATTGAAAATGCTGGCCAAATAGTCGAAATAGTAAAGCACAAACAAGCACGGTGAATACGTTTCCAGTTAAATTCGATGAACTGATAGGTAATAAAACATTAACCTACTTTGTAATACAATTCACATTTTGAGTAACCATGCACGAATTGTTGCCTATCCTTGTCCTGCTAAAAAGTGTCAAGTTATTTTTGACAGACAGTGTAAGAATTTGAAAAATATTTTTTGCGCTTTGATGATGATGGAACTTTGAAAAATGTTATTTCATCATCTACGAGTAGTGATACATAGCAATCGGCAATTTCATGAAACGATTTCGAGCATGAAACGTTTCGGAAACGTTTCAAACAATCGTTTCACAACAATGTTATCACTGTTATCAGTAATTTACAAAATGGTATCATTTTATCAACGATTTTTGCTATTTTTTTTAAAATAATGTTCTCCCATTAATTAAAATTGCATATTCTGTGTAATATATTACTTATTTGTACCACAGACGAAAAGATGAACAATTACACAGTTCAGATTGGTTAAATAATGCAAAAGTCAAAAAAAAAAAAATCCTAGGGGTCTGTGAAACGATTGAAATTTCAATCGTTTCGTTTCGTTTCAATTTCGGAAACGTTTCAAGCGTCGATTGCTAGTGATACAACTTCCCGTGTGGGGAGGAAAGGGGTTTTGCTCGTGGGCCAATCATGGCTGGGCAGATGAAAATAAGCTGGTTTTGCCAAAATGTGAAATGATTCTGCAGTGTAGTGTTATTGACAAAAAATTGATGGCGTTGGAGAGAAAGACAGAAAGTAAATGAGGTAAATGATGAAAAAAATTAATAATTTTTTATAGTTTTTTTTTTCAATTTCTTCCAACCCTTTCCATAGCAATCACTTTTTCGTCTATAATACTGCATTTCGCACTCTATATTTTAGTCCCAACAGCATAGTATTTATTTCTCTGGGTGAATGAAATGAAATGTTCGAAGTTCACCATCATTATAATAAAAAAAATATTTTCATATCTTGACTCCTTCAACAACTGAGGTAGGCAAACCTTCGTGCATGAGTGTCGCATAAGTTGACCTACATATTATGAATGAGGTCTCATTGATCTTGAATACGCAGCACATATATTGCGTAATCATTTGTCGGTAATTTTACCTATGTATAGCGAATTATAAATATCCTTTAGCCTATATCACAGAAGCTTAACTAATCGCAGATTCCATTTTGCCGAAGCTTCCACGAGAATTTCCTATCATTAGCTTGTACATTGTATTCCAAACAGCCTGGATTTTTCGGATATGCCGCTAATTCTGTGAATTGAAACTTTTTACGATGTATAAAATTATCGTATATGTGTTAAAGTTATCATGAATTTTTTTTTTTTTCGTTTAATTTTTGTATGATATTTTTCTTACATTTATTAGAAAGCAGTTACACGAGATAATTGTGTAAACGTCGTGAAACGAATATTACCTTGAAAATGTCCATCTATTTTACACATTTGTGTGCTAGTCTTATCGATTTATTAGGGAAATCTCCTGTTATAGGAGGTATCGAATTTTTATTTTCCTTTTCGTTATATCGAAAACACAATTTTATATTTTGATAAAAAGACAAAAATTGTTTATCTACTACCTATGGTTAAGTTCGCGCATTATTTGTAAGTATTTTAGTTATATTACCGATTTTTTTTTTCTTTTGTGTAAATGTTTTATTGTTGTTTAATTTTAAATTTACGTGGTTAAAATGATGTTGCATTCAGCGCAGATGGTTAAAGTTGAAAAAATTCGTCGCGCTGGTCGAAGTTACCCATTTGAAATATAGGTACATCGATTTTGGCGGAGTGTGGCGAAAATATTTTCAACGTTATACTTTCAACACCTTTGCTATATCGAGTTACAATAAACGGCGAAAAATCAATGAGTATAAGTGCGGCTTATGGAGAAAACGAAGTTCCCTTCCATAAAAGCGAATGGTTTCTGGCTTACAAATGAGATTTATTTTTAACATCGCTTCCTTTACATTTACATTTCTTTTATTATCGAAAAATTTCAAGGCTTAGTAACAATATGATAAATAATTAATTTAAATTCATATTTTTTTTCAAATTTTCAAACTGTTGTAAGAAATTATTGTTTTTTATTGTACTCGTAATAGCGAATCGGGGTTTCTTTTATTTAATAATAATTATATTATTGATTATCAACGTTGAATTTCAATTCAACGAATTTCCGTATTAACTTTCACTTCCACCATGCGCTGCTATGCAACTTTCGAGAAAAAAAATTTAAAAAATGTTTGTAACTTAGTAAAATTAAATATTAAAAACATTAATCGCAACGAATAATATTATTTGTCTTCTTACTAAGAGAATTCAAAGAGATGAAAATTTTTAGTGCCTTTCTAAATTTATCGATATTATTTGAACTACTTAATTGTTATATAAAAATAAAAAAAAAATAAAATAAATTTACATACAACTTAAGTATTAAATTTTTATTGAAATGAAAATCATAATATAAAAGTAGCACGTGAAAGGATTATAAGGAGCTTAAAAGCAGCTCAATTTATAACTGTGGGAACAATTTTTTTTTAATTTTGATTTTTAGTAATATTTATTTGTGTTGAAATTCAAAATTTTGTTTTATTTTGAGTTAATTTAATTGGTGTGATGAATTTGAAAACGTTGTTACAAAAAAAAAAAGTTAGGAAATATCATTATCGAATTTTATTTTGTAGTTAGACGACGAATAGTTAAAATGAAAATTAATTTGTCGAAGATATTTTGATTTCAGTGTAAAATTTCAATAAAAATTTGTTTCGAGTGTAATAAATAAATATATAGTGTATTTATTGTTGAAAATAAAATATTATAAGTTACGAGATTCTTTTATTGGAATTTCATTATTTTATTTCATCGACGAAAATAAATCATTTGAGCGAGATATTTTCTTCACAAATGAACAACATTCTTCAAAGGAAAAAACATATATTTGAATAAAACAATGAATATCGATAGAATACGCCTGAAATTAACATCCACTACATAGATATAAATATCATAAATCATCAAAAATTAAAACAGAATTTGAGCACATTCGATCACCATTCATTTCGTAACAGAAAGAGACCAATCTATTGTAAATTATAATCGACAACAATTGACTGGAAAATGTAATTTTCAAAATTTAACAAGTGGAAATTTTAACAGGTGGCAAAATAACGCGAGAATAACCAGCTAATTAAGAAAAATCACAGATTGCGTATTTTTGAAGTGCTCTTTTACTTCCATTGTATCGAAAAAATCGCTTCAAAAACCAAAAAATAAATACGAGAAAAAAACGCAAATATCACAAAAAAATTTTCAATAAGAAGATTAAAAAGCTTGATATGTCTCCATTTAGAAAAAAAGAAAATTCGTAGCCAATTTTACGATTTACACATTATTTTTACGCATAGTATGATTCACGACTAGTCGAGACTAGAAATTACATAGTATTTTTGTAATTAGATCTTATTGTGATTAAGATTTGAAAACGACTTACATGTTAATACTGATAAGCGATACCAGATATTAAATAAATGTTTAATTCTAATAAATGCATAATTGTGCTCAGGAACGAGAAACCGAAGGAATCGTGAACATGGAATGTATATTGTTTGATGGAGGTCGCGATGGCATCATTTATAGAGAAAATCTTAATAAGGAGTAAGCTAAAATATGTAACGTTTTAATCGAGTTTAAAAAAGCATCTGGGTTTAGAATAACGCGAACGAAAATTAATTCATTGTAGGATTAAAAAATAAAGACATCGAATATACTTCTACAGTGATTTCGTCCAATAAGAAGCGAATTAGTGTAAAAAAAATTGAATAATAAATATTTCTGACATCACTAAAAGCGTAATGAAAAACATCGATTTTCTTTCTATAAAAAACAAATTATAAAAAACATAACGTAACAAAGAAACTTGAAATACATCGAACAAATGATAAAATAGAAAAAAATAAAATAAAATCAATAAATGTTTATCGAGGTAAAATGATAAAGGATAAAGGTAACACACATCACTTAATGCTAACTACAATTCTGCTTAAATTTTGCTTCGAGAATTGTTGCATAACTTCCGGTAAAGATTCAAAATTGACGGTATGGTAGACATAGGGTCTGGAAATGGAAAAAATTTTAATAATGAAATTCAATGAAAGCGATTTTTTTTTTGTAATACCTGATTACGTTCTCTTTCAATTTATTCATGGCATCCATGAGTATATGTTGATATTTGCCTTGAGCGATTTTCGACATCAACCAAGCTTGCTCGTACAGGAAACTGATGCAAGCGCAACGATCGAATAATTTTTGAGAATCTGGAGGGTCGAGCTATAAATAAAATATAAGGAGATAATTTTGAATGTAATATCATAATAAGATGAAAGGATTTGAGAAAATACCTGTAATTTAGAATTACACGATACCCATCGTCCATGAATAGTGAGGCAAGAAATTATAGTTTCAGAACTCAAACGACACAATGAGCTGTCTTCCATTTTCTAAGAAATCCATAACTTTGTCGTAAGTCAGGCATTTAAATTTAAATAGTGGGAAATGAAAAACTAAAAACTTACTGGTGTTTCTAAATCGAGAATTACATCTACTCCTAAGTTATCGGTTTTCTTCATACATTCGTTATAGAGCGTGTCGTCGATTTCTCCACCTTCACTGAGATCTATTATTTCATCTATTTAGAAAATGAATATGTGAGATAAGAAGTATTCGCCCTCGATTTACGAAGTTATGAGAAGTGATTTGTCGAAAAAACTCGTATATTACCGATACAATCATCGAACGTTTCTAAATAGGTTTTTTCAGCAGCCGACGCGCAAGTTGTTAAAGTTTTAGCTCCAACGTAGTGGGCAAGCTGTATACAAATATTGGAACAAGGCATTGCTCCATTCAACACCAATACGATATCATCTTTGGTTATTTTTGAGCAATAATGTAACGCAATATAAGCCCTAATGCAATCTCCAATGCATGCAGCTGCGTCCACAAAATTAATGCATTCTGGTATACGAACTGAAAGTGAAGAGGTTATGTTGAGGATATGTATGGCAACACAAAATCATTACATGCAAATTATGTACAAACCTAGATCGTATTCTTCCACCACTACATATTGGCCACAGCCGGACTGAGCGCAGGATACAGGAATTACGCCTGTAAACGATATTACATTCATTAATAATATTTTTCATAGGATGATATAATTTGTTGGAAAAAAAAAACACCTGCGACATGGTCTCCGACATGTAAAGTTTTAACTTCAGCTCCGACACTCTGAACAATACCGGAGATGTCGGTACCTAAAGTTTTATATTTGGTGCTGATTTCGCACCCATCAATTATCGGTTTGTATTCTTCGGTAGCGACGGAAATTCCGCAAGCTAACACTTTTACCAGTACATCGAATTTCTTCAAATCAGTGGATACTTCCTATACAACCATGAAGAAATACGAGTGAATAGATGGGTTTTTTGAGTTCAAAACACAAATTAATTTTATCTTACTTGTTCGCAAAACACCACTTCGTTATTTCTATCGAGGAAAGCGAATTTTGATTTTTTCGAATTCATCGGAGAAATTGGTAAGTTTGATTAACCGGCACGACAACAAGTGTAATTGGAAGAGTACGGTTCAATCTTAAATATAATAAATTTTTTATCACTTAGTGAATAATTTTGGATTCATCACGAATAATAAAACATAGAAATTGAGAAAATCCGAAATGCTAAGATGAAAAAGGAAAACAGCAAACACTGCTACTACGCACACATGCTGCGCATTATCATATCATCAGCAGTTCAATATAGTGAATCAGCCAATGAAAAGACAGTAAAACACAGAACATCACCAATAGCGTTTGTATCTCAATAATATGCTATTACGTAATTACAGTAATTTACATTTGTTACGGAAACTTATTTCGTGGAAGGGACGTGTCGTGTTTACGAGAAAGATCAATTCACTTCGAAAGCTCATATCTCTACAGCAACTAATGTATATTTTTGAAAACATTTAGAAGTTCTAAAAGTAGAAAGTTGAAATATGAATGTTATAGTCATAGAAATTTTGTTTGCAATTTTATTTTTAAATATGATGTAAAAAGCGTTGAAAGATGGTAAAATGTGTTATGTTATTATGAGTGCTTTATTTTTGGGACCTCAGAGTTAAAAAAATGAGAAATGATAGCATTTACAACTATTGAATCAGAATTTTAAGCTATGAACTGCCAAAAATTAATCTTTTTTTCTTGATTGAAAAAAAAAACATCCAAGTCCAAAAATCAAATATGTTTTGAATAAAATGACTATTGTTACATAATCCTCTCATTAACCGGATTCTTTTTCACAATTTAGGTTTTAAATTATTTATTTATTACCACATTTTTTTTTTTTTTTTTTTTTTTTGTTAATGAAATTGGTGTTCATTCGAAAAATAAAAAAGGTTTAAACCTAATAAATCTTGGAAAAATTGACGACTAAGCATTTTTTTGTCGTCTTTACATGACCAAGTAACTTTTAGGCTCTAAAAAAAATTCAAATTTCCAAAAACCAATTATTTTGAAATTTTTCTAATTTTTAAACACTCTCTCATATTTCCATTTTGGAAGATTTCAAAGTTGAATTCGTGGGTTGAAATTTTCATTACTTCCTTTTAAGGCCATTCAGCAATTATTAATCACCTGCTCCCTCTATTTTCGAAAAAAGCTGAAATTTTGTCTACCCAAGCATCGTTAAGAAGAAGGGGAGGGTCGAAGTTGATGAATGAAGTGGCCCTTGGCAATATGTTTCAAATTGGCCTAAAGGTGCACCACACCGAAACAACGTGAGAAATTAATTTTTTGCCTTCAAAAATCCTCATCACTTCACACTTTGTATAATGAAATCAAACACACAATTTTGTTAACCGGAAAAGCCGTTGTGTTTCAGAGGTAGAATTATAGATTTTTCAGCCATTTTAAGTAAATTTAGATATTAGTATCATTACCGACTTATCTGAGCTCTCTGATTTCAAACTTTATGGTACTTTTTGGTGAGCTCTCTTTCGTGAAATAATGGAAATTTTTTCCAAGAGTTAGGCCTACTTCAAAACTCGCTGAATGTCATCAACATTAATCGATTAAATCTGAATTCATCAAATTAAGAATAAATAAATAAATCACACAATTAACTTATTTATTCTAAACATTAAAAACATGACTAAAAATGGTAGAAAATAAAAATATTCCTACGTGTTTTTTTTTTTTTCGTATACACTATACATTTATTTATACAAGTTCAAAAAAATTAAATGATAATTTTTTCGTTATGGCTTCCATGAACGACTTGATTCATTTCTTCCACTAGACTATCCAAGTCGACGTAATTTCCGCAATGCTCTGGATCTTCTAATAAATTAGCGAGATCTTGTTTCAAATCGGTAAATGTAGGTCGTTTGTTCGGATCCGAATACCAACATTTACTAATCACGTTGAATAATTGCGATTTACAATACTTTGGTTTCTCTAAGCGGTAACCTTCTTTAACTTTTCTCATAACGACGCGAGCGCCCATAGATGCGTAAGGCATTGAACCTGAAATAGTTCAGAGATACAGTTACTAATGGTTCGAATGATCAAGTTGCGAAAAAAATTTGAATGTCATTTGTATTCACCTAGAGTAACGATTTCCCACATTAAAACTCCAAAACTCCATACGTCAGTCTTATGAGTATAACAACTATAGTGTAGGGATTCCGGAGCCATCCATCGTATGGGTAGAGCGCCCTTTAAAGAAAAATATATATTAAATTGCATACCCACTTTTGAGGAATTAAATCCCTGTATAGGGCATTTATATAGGCAACCTATTAAACATTACTTTGCTTTGACGATGTTCAAGTACTTGACCAGATTCGCCAACATGACGTGACATTCCGAAATCGGCGATTTTACATAATTTGTTGTGATCAACTAGAATATTTCGAGCAGCTAAGTCCCTATGTATAACCTATATGAAACCAAAAATTCGCAAATGTGATAGAGCTCGTCATGCACAGATCGTATAACATAATAGCGATAATAATCGTACTTGTTTATTTTGAAGGTATTCCATTCCACGAGCAACACAATACGCGAAAACTGTTAAATCTCGTGATGTCAACGTATCTCCGTTGTCGGAAAAATTGAAATAATGAGATCGAGTTCGATGATCTCTCAAAAACGATAACAATTTACCGTACATAACATATTCCATAATTAACATATATGGCTCTGTAATTCGATAAAAATTAATTAATTTTATTCACACCTGCTATAGATAATTTTATTATTAAAAATAAATAAATCTATAGTTGACCTTTTTCAGTACAGCATCCTAGTAAAGTGACAACATTAGGATGCGATCCCAAATGCTGCATTATCACTAATTCTCTAATTAAGTCTTCTTTTTCCCGCGTCGATGAAATCTCTTTAACCATTTTTACAGCCACTAGACGTGTTAACCCTTCATGACCGCTTATATCGTCCGCTTCGGCTTTCCATACCTATAAATTAATAGCAATAAGCGTGAATTTCAACTATCGATAAATTAACATTATCCAGAAAATAATTGCAAAAATTTACTTGTCCGAAATTTCCTTGCCCTAGGATAGTTTGTAATCGCAATTTATCTCGAGGGAATTCCCATTTACTGTTATTCGGTAAAGTAATGGTAGCAGCAGCAGCTTTCTTTTCAATTTCCCAGTGAGCCTATAATGATAATTTGGATTGAGAATACGTGAGAATTCATTTCATGGAAAATTTCAACTTCGTAACCCACACGGACTTACCATATGATGAGGAACTCTGGGTAATTTTGTGGCAATCGGTGAAGATGTCACGCCTCCGTGAAAGTCCAAAGGATTTCTGTTATATTCGGATGAGTATTCAGATCCTTCGAAAATCTAACAATTAAAATATTTTATTTAGTTATTTTTCGAATGGAAAATTCTTCATTGCCGAGCCATCTTGGGAATGAAATGAAAAATTCCTAAACAAGTTGGAAATAGCTCCAAATTGTAGGACGTGATCTTCTAACCTTCTAAAAAAAATCGATGACGTTTTCTGTAGCAATACTTTTTTTAGGCATTTGAGTTGAATCACCCCTCTCCCTGAAAATGAGTTTTTTGTCAATAGCAAAAATTATTTCTAATTTGATAACGCTTGATCCATAATTAATATGCTTATATGATTTGATCAAATTTCGCTATATTTTATTCAATTTAGTATATTTGGTTATAATAGCAAGGAACTATTATTGACCCTGGGGCAAAAATAATTTTCGGGGCCATCCTTTTCATTTTTTTACTCAATGAAAATTACATTTATTCAAAAAGATAAATAAAAATTTAATAAAATCCGATGAGATTGAAAAAAATTTTAAATCTAAAATACAGATCTTTAGATCCTCTCAGGAATCACTGCCGCAAAGACAATTATTTACCTCATTCGTCCTCTCCCTCCCTGACCCTGTCTGGTCATTTTTGTGACGAAATTTGAAGTGCTTAAAAATGCAAGAAACACGTACATTTGAAATGGGTTTTCTGAGCTTCCATCAAGTGTTTTAAAAAATTAGAATAAGGTAACTTACGAAGACAATGAGAGTAAAGTATTTTATTATAAAACTATTGTGATGAGTCGTTTGATAATAAAACACAGATTTATTCAAAGACGAATTTTTACAAATCGACGTAAGGTCAAGTTAGTTGAGTTCGTTAATTTAATGCTTCGAATATATAATAAATTCACTCACATTGACAATCTCACATATAAATAGAGTTGCAGTGATTCGGCTTAAGGCTCGACCACTGTTTTGTAGAACTAATAGAGTTGCAGTAGGTTCGGCTTAAGGCTCGACCACTGTTATATTATACTTAGTGAGGACTAACTCTCGACAGATTCTTGACTGACTTGAGATGGTCATTTCTGGAGTATTTATACAGTTTTAAATAAATAGAGAGTGATTACATTCTCAAAGGGGTTGATTACATTTCTGAAGGATTTAACTCTGTGTTAGTACTTTTGTGTGTTTTGGGATCTAAGAGTGCGATAGGCTTATTAAGAGGGTATTTTAGCATATAATCTTATGGAAAAGAAAGGTGAGTATGTGGTAGTAAAACAATGTAATTTTGGTTACAAGTGTTTCCGTCATTTTCCCTGTGTGTACGTTAAATAAAAAGGGTGATGATTGTTTGAATTACGGTAGATGTTTTTATTGGTATTTTTTGTCTTTTCCTTATACGTATGACTCATCACACTATATTTTTGTCGTAGGAGCTTCATTTCGCGAAAATAGGCGAAAACCCTACTTTTGAGGGTTCAACCCAAGTTTAACCATAGTTGATACGAATTACAGACCGAACAACACGAAATCGAAAATCTTATTAAGAATGTACCTAATTGATTAAAGAAGTGCGAAATCGTTCTATTATGTTTTTACTGAACAAAAATGATAATATTAAAAATTAAAATGAATGATGAGCAAACCTCTGATACGAATCAGAATTCGATTTAATCAGTTTGTTAATTTGTGGAAATTTGGCAACGTTTTCTCTATTAACGCAAAAATTTCTTTTTTTGTATAATTATCACGTAATAATAAACATAAAGTGCCATAAGTGATAAGGGTCTATAGTTTCGTGAACAGCCCTCGGACAGTATTATAGTTCCTCAGTCGCAACATTACTCCTTAAGTGTTTCTATAAAAACGTAAACAATTCATCGGTTGTTCGGTTGTAACTTAAGTGGGCCCAAGTTCAACTTTCCATGAAAAAAGTTGCACCAGTAAATGTCACAGACTTTTTTTTGGTAAGTAAAGAGATTATTCTTTATACTTAATTTAAAACTATATTTTCCAACTTGTAATTTTTCGCATTTATTCTACATGAAGAAATATTTAAATACGTACCTGTTTTTTATTCTGACTGAGGATCATTTTAGTGATCAGTATAATCCCAATGACTAAAGGAATAATACCCAAACCAGCCAAAACATATGTCACAATATGGAACCCTATTTGATAGCCAATACCTAATTCTTCGCTATTTGGTTTTCCGGTCACGGGTATCGCATTTATTTTCGGAGGCATAGTTGTAGGCTTCTCAAATCTGGTATAATTTAATATCGCTGGTTCAGCGAATATAGCGTAAATTTTATCATTCTGCGTGTGATTTCTACGAACATATGTATCATTCTGTACATCAGTATGGTATTTTAAATTCTCCGTATACTCGTACGTAACAGTCGACGGAGTAGAATAATTATAAAGATCGGTATTCAAAGTAGATGCGTTTTGTTCTTGATGATCATTAACGGAGACTATAATGACGGTGGAGTTTTGGATGAAAACATCGTTCATGGTGGTTACCTCCACACCAACTGGTTCAGATTCGGATTCCACTGATTCCGTGGTGGGATTGCTGTTCATTAAGTATTCGACACTGGGTTGTGAAATATTGAAAGTTGAGTCCGTAAAATTATCAGATTGAATTTGCGGATTCGGCTGAATCTCTACGTTACTTGTATTCACTGTGGGTCTGACTTGAGATTGTAGTTGGGAGAAGATTTTTGAGAATTGCATATTTCTATTTAAAGTGCGGAAATTCTTGGGCGAATTACGTTGATAAAACATCAGACTAGAACGGGCATTGGGTTGTATAGTTTTAGTCTTATTGAAGGCCGAGAAAACTATACCAGTTGAATTGTACGTGTTATCGAATAATTTATCGGATTTGGATTTCTTAACCGATGGCTCTGGTTCGTCATCTGACTCGATGGAAATATACGAATCAAAGGGTTTCAAAGAGGTCTCATCGATATCGTTTGATTTAACCGATACAGAGGTTATAACAGCGGTTGATAGAATTTTAGTGGTGGCTGTTGTGCTATCAACTCTGGTAGTTTCGGTTATTTGGTTGATATCGTTTTTGGCACTTCTCCACGTTGATTGCTCTTGACGAGCTTTTAGGAACTTTTTAATATCAGGTTTATCGGTTAGCTTTGGTTCTTCAGGTTTGCTGGTTGTAATGGTGGAATTTTGACACAACGTGGAGTTTGAGACCTCCCGTTTGAGAGTTTTATTACCGAGGTATGGTCTTCGTACTCTATATGGAGATGGACACAAAGATGTGGTATTCAGGGATAATGTATAGTTGGCTGGTTTGATGGTAGGTCTTCTGTAGTAATTAGCAAGATTAGTGGTGGATACATAAACACGATCATTTGGTGGATGATTCTTCTCGATTGTTTTCTTGTCGACTGTAACATCCATGTCTTCATGTACAACATCTTCTTCAGGCACCAATTTAGGTTCAAGTGGCGGTTTCGCATTGTTACGTATTTCCGTTAACAAGCTATCGACGAAGTTGACATTACCTCTGGGTCCAGCGCCGGCAATTTTACGTCCGAAATCTGAAAAAGGAAATTGCTCAGACGGCAGAGTTTGTTGGATCGGTTGAAAATTGCTGTAATAAGGGGAACGTGTATCAATAGGAACTGATTGAGTGGAAGACAATATAAGTCTTCTGCGTTTCTTACGGTGTGACGGTGTGTTAAAATTGGCCGCCGACGAGGTCTCGGTTCGGGCGATAATTCTTTGTATCTTCGGTCTATGCGAAGACGTCTCCGCCTCATCGACGTTAATTTGTTTCGCTTTATTACGCTCATCTATTAAAATTTGATCATGGGTGCCGGCACTTCTGCCATTGTTGCCGAGCGATTTATTGTTATGGTCGCCGACGTTAGTATCATAAGGACTCGTATCGTTTACACTAGACTTAATTAACTCTTTGGTATCATCGGAGTTTTATTAACGTCTATAGATTTGGTATTGTTTACACCCTGCTCGTTAGGTAAATCGTGCCACATTCTTTTCAATTTATGTTTTGTTTTAATCGAATGCCGGCGTACGACGCTCTCCGCCGGTTTCGCGGTTTGAGCTTGATCGGGCCCAATGACGCCACCGAAGCCGTCTTTCTTCGCATCGTCCACATTTTTGCTCGCCTCTTCTGTGGCGTTAAGTCTGTGTTGCCGGAAGCGTTTACTTTCTTTATATTCGTTACCGGAATGCAAAGCAGTTCTGTTCGGTTTTTCTGTACCGTTGGCATTTTCATTTCCTGAAAGCATAAAAATTAATTAATTATTTTCGCGAAAAATGCGAGCTCGGAAAACGTTTTAATCGGTCCTCCGAAGGCGTAATTTATCTCGCCGATCGCGTAACGCCGAGTTAATTATTCGATTATCGAAACAAACGGGTGAATGGAAATTGAATTGGAGGTGCTTCCGCTTAAATGATAAACAGCTCAGAGTATTCGTATATTTTTCATCGTCGGTTCCCAGGCTCAAGATGGTATTTGAAATATGTGAAATGGGATGAAAATTAGGGCATCGAATAAGTCCGAGAAAAATACGTTTAAAATAATTTTCAGCGTTTTTCCTTGTTGCACAAGAAATATCAATATTACATAAAATATAAAAATAAACACTTGATTTTTTTTTTAAGTAAACAAATTTATTTAAGTTCTGAATTTTCAAATTGCAAACAATGCTGTTTAATCTCTCCATTCTCACTCACAGTTCCCGAAAAACTTATCTGGAAAATCTGAATTGCGATATGATACAGTGATTGCTCCCAGTAACCGTACATTAATTCATCTAATCAAATTTAAATGACATGAAAGGCCTCAAGATTTTCTCAAATTTTAATGCTTTGGCTGTTTCACATTTATTTTGACTCAAAGTTACATGTTATGGTTAAGAATATTTGTACTCCATGAGAGCATTTGTGAAGAAATTTGGCGAATCAAAGACATGTAGTAACTGATATGCCCCACCCCACCCCACCCTTACCCTTTACCACTATACCAGTAAGGGACTCAGGTGATCTCTTTTAATTTGTATGCGTGGTTTCGCGAGACTATATGGTATCAAATATTACAGGGTATAAGTGAAGAGCTCTTTTCCAAAGTGGCCTAAGTCAAAAAAGTACTTTTCTCAGGAAACGTAAAAAATGTTTGTACTCCACCCCTTTCAGGCATTTTTTCTGCTACTAGTTGGAATGTATTGTGTAGTGGTATACGAAAATGTGATTAAAATTTCGCTCCAGAAAAATTCGTGTATTTTGAGCTATAGGGCTTCAAAGTCAACAAGATCGTGATTTAGGTCACTTTCGAAGTAAAAATTTGTAAAATTCAGCCGAAATTTCCACTTCCTGCCGAAGTGAAATGTGATTTCGCTCACTATGCTTTGTGAAATGATACATATTGTTGAACTTGACTTTGAAAAATTTTTTTCCCCACTTCTGATCCCATTTCGAAGTATTTTAGATAGCATTTCTATAAAATTGTAAATAAAGAAATCTGGAAATAAGGTATGTACTATGTACTCATCAAATATTATGAAATCGATATAAAAATGAAAAATTTTCGAGTAACATTTTTTACAAAATAGAAAATTGTGCGACTTTGGCCACTTTGGAAAAAAACGATATTTCAAAACGCTGGTAACACTGCATAAGAGGGAGTAGGTCTGTTACCTACTTTTGATAGTTACCATTTATCACCGCAAGATGGTGCACCAAACTCATTTTGGTCAAAAATTGACTTAGGCCCCTTTGGAAAAGAGGTCTTCAAGCGATATCATCTATTGCCTACTCAAAATATTAAAGGGACTGATATAAACCGATTTGAAATGAAAAAATGTTCCCGATAAAGATTTAAGGGTCTATTCTACATACACAATTGCATACTGGTTTGCCTGCCAAATGGCCATTTTCGTGCACTTCGATTCTCAAATACTACTAATCTGTTTCACTTGAAATTTGAAATATACATCAATAATAAGAATTTGAGAAACTTCACTGAAGGTTTTTTTGATTAAGTGATTATTTGTCGAGAAAAACGCAAAAATAAATTGGCTTTTGAGGAGGCCATATTTCACTGCTTATAACTTCCTTATAAATTGTAATTTGAATTTTTCGTTCTGAACAAATTAAAGAGAAGTGTCTTATCTTCTTCGTTTTCAAATTTCGACTTAATTTGAAAGTTAATATCTCGTAATCTATTAATGATAGTCATGTGCAGTTGGCATTAAAATATAAAAAGCAAGATATAATATTATTGGTTGAAAAATAGTAAAGGAACGTAGAAAGTGTGAGAAAGGAAATATTGTGAAACTAATAAAAATAAAGTGTGGGAAATTACTCGATTTCCTTGATTTTCATGAAAAACTTTTGAAAATATCTTAAAACTCCCTCTTTTAAAAATTGAAATATATTAGAGTGCAACCCTTATAAGTTATAACATAAGATAGGTACCAGCCTCATACTTACATAGTTAAAATAAAATGCCCAATGATGACAAAAAAATAATTTTATTGTAATATTTTTTATTTCGATACCCAGGCAAGCATGAGAGTATTAGACACTTATTGTATGTTGTAGGAGGTGTACATTATTTATTTAGCTATTTTTAAAGCAGATACGTGAGGGAACATTTTTAAATATTATTCATGATAAACTAAAGAAATTATGTCGGTAATTTTCCTCAAATTATTTCCAATATTTCCCTCCCTCACCCTCCATATGTATTACTTTATAATCCATAATATTAGTTCATACGTTGTATAGATCTGGAGATAACCTAATCAAACCTGAGTACTACGATTATTCTTTAATTTTTTTTTTATTAAATTTTTTTATTTTGGTACCAAGGCAGCATGGATGTAGGTACCTACCTATCGCATGCTGTATACAGTGCACTTACATGTATTTTTAGTGAGTAAAAAAAAAAGTACTTAGAAGGGCACTTTCAAAATTATTCATGAAAAATTGGTTATGATATCTCAACGCAGATTAGGACTAAGATTGTGTCCTACCACATTAGCAAAATACACTTTCATACTCAGTTTTTGAAGATAATGCTCGAAATCTGTATTCATTCTGGTACGTCAGGCTAGGCTGGGACAAGCCTGGGGTTGAACATGAATAACTGATAAAAATATTAAATTTAAATTTATGTATTTATTTATTTATTAAAAAAAAAAACATATTACCATTTTAATTATTAAATATAATCACCATCAAACAAATGTCAGTGAATCACTCATCGAATAAAACAACGTCCCAAGTCAAAAAACAATTTTTTCGAGTTTGATATCTTTGGAGAATTATTTTGGAGGCAGTTTTCAAGTTTGAAATGGTATAATAATATTGCATCTGAATTCTCATGCGTTATGAGCATATATATATTCAACGTTGTACCATTTGAAATTTAATAATTGTCTCTGAAATTGCTCCCTGGACATGGTCAACTGGAAAAAATTGATTTTTGACTCATGACTTTGTTTTATTCGATAAGCGAATATTATTGTAGTAAAAAATAAAAATATTCTTTAAAATAAAAATTTCTGACTTCCCCTGTCTCTTGAAAATTTTTTAGAGGAAATATAACAAAAGGAACGATGGCAATAAAAACAACAACAAAAGTAAAAATGAATTCGAGTTTCAATTTTAAAGAAGCTTTGAGAAAATTGCCTACTTTCTTGACTATAAAATTTTTCGACTTCACTTACAAATCGCTAGATATTCTGAAAATACTTCGAGGAAAAAAAAGCATCGAGGCTACTCAGAACAAAAATATCATTAGATTCGGCGCCGGGACAAATCGAAAACGAAAGTTAATTCAAACCGCATCCGCGCATAGGAAAGTACGCCTAGAAACCAGTTTCACTTACTTTCAAAAAACTATAAGATAGAAGGCGAACCTGATTTTTCATCGGTGGCCGAACGAACACGACCGTACAACCAGTTTATTGACGGCATAGTATGCGCGGGCAAGTGCAATAGGTGGTTTTAAGTAAGGCGCCGCGAACCGCGTTTATTCGTCGCGCCACAGATCTACTTTCTCCGCGCCTTTCCGAATTATAATACTGAATCGGCAATAAAATCGATCAAATATCTAAACCCTATACGTGTAAATTTATATAACTACTGCACGATGCACGTATCTAATGCAACGAGGAGGCTGAGATACCCTCGAGAGAAATACGCTTTGTGCAAACGTACATGTCGATACATGTTGATTCGCGTTGTGTAAACAAACCCGAGTACAATTCAAGGTCTCGGCGCCTTTCGATACCCATAAATCACTCTCCCAATAATCCTTTCGAGGCTTGTTTTATTCGTCCAATACGCACCTGAATCGTGATCTAAATCGGAGATGGCGAAATTGCGTAAATATCGACCAAAAAAAAGGCGTCGTTGACACTCGATAGCCATTAGCCGCGCCCAAATATAGCATACCGTTTAAACACGTGTTTGGAAACGTATACAAGCGGTGTCTGGTGATGGTGAACCGAAGAAATGGTAGGAAGTAGGCGCTTTTCTCCGGCGACCCGTTTCGTATAGTCAACCGAGCGTTCATTGGATCGATGGTCGGAAATCGAGAAAATTAATTAAGTCGCAGCGCTCAAATGTATCAGTCTTTTGTTTACGTAACCTTACTCGATGGTCAATTTGAATAAATTAGAGAAAATGAAAATTATACGTTTGGGTGTCACCTCGAAAATGACCAGTGACCACCAAATACCGATGGTATCTCCTGAATAAGATCGCTCTCAGACAGACATGAGGTTTATTTAAACACCAAAGTCGTAGGCATAGATTTCCAAAACCATCCTAAGACCCGTCTCAGGACTTGCGGTTTCATCGAACCGTATCGCGACATCAAAACAACATAAAAACCGCGCAAGACAAGCCGCTACTCCGCTGCAGATCGAACCTATACATATAACTGTACGATGATAAACGGTCCAACGAAGCGGTTCTTCCAGCATATCGGATCTTTAAAACGTGATTATTTTACCGTCGGTAATTGATTTAAACAACGGAATCTCGATGGTACGGAAACCAGCACAACGGCTTACACCGCGTACAAATTGCGCCGGTATAACCAACGGCTTCGACTTCCGTTTGCCGGTATCTGGAACCGGCTACCATAAGCGGAAAATAAACCAGCAGCCGGATCTCCTACACAGTGCTATTACAAAATATGGGATAGTTTTTAACCTCTTGTGTTGAGCTTGTGTCATCGAATTTTATCCAATTTGGGGAAAGATTTTCCAAGTTGTTTCGGATAGAGGAGAGGATGATGATTTAAGCCTACCAAAATAAGTGTATAATGTGATACTATAAAAACTTTGAATTCGTAAAAATTTCAAAAATACTTTGTTCGAAAAGTATTAAATAATTTTACTGATATTAGGATCTACATTTTACTATCGAAACACCTACATTTAAATCCTTTCATGACCTACTATAGCAGATATAGAAGCTAAAATTCAGTCCCTTTTAACTTACCTTACACTTTCTGGCCTTCCTAAACAACTCAAATTTATCTTGGCGCTTGCCTCTAACCAATGTTGTGTACAAGCCACGGAAGTAAAAAAAAAAAACGTAAGCAGCCATGCCGCATTACTGGAGCTGAGTTTTTAATTGGAGCTTGTTTTGATTTACTAATAACCTTGCTTAACCGTTCATGACTACAGGCCACACCCAATACCAAGTCTGAAAATCCCTACCCTATCCTTTCCAAAAACACTTGAGAAGTTGAATTTGGCACGAATGTAGTATTTCTTGCCATGAAATAATCATGTGAACACATATTTCTCAAATTATAACTATTTGAGGGTGCTCAACTTATCTTCAAATCTTGATAATCCGCCATTTTGGATCCATTTTGACTCAAATTTAAGAGGTTATATTCTGGTCATAAACTAATCCTACACACAAAGTTTGACCATTCTAGCCCGATTTGGTGATGAGATATGGAAGATTCATGAAATTTCCTGCAGCAATTTCCCCTCCAAAAGCCGTTTTTTGCTCTAACTCCCCTCCAAAATCACTGAGGAGGCTAAAATCAAAATCGGTTTGTCACTTGAGCTCATTTTATCATATGACACAGCAATAAAAAATTTTCGACCCCTCCTGTACCCCACCACTATTTTAGGTTGATAACCCCGCCTTCCCCCTCCAACATCATGTATGGAAGTGAATTCGGGATATAGTATACAACTTATCCCCAATAACCATATGAATTCATATTAATTACATTTTTACCAACTTGAGGCTCCTCAAGCTCTACTCAAAATTTTGATAATCCGCCATTTTGATCCATTTTGATCCAAATTCAAGAGGTCATATTGTGGTCACCAACTAACCTCACACACAAAATTTGACCTCTTTAACTTGATTTGGTGGGGAGATATGGAAGATTCAAGAAATTTCATGACTCAAAACTTCCTCAAAAAGCCGTTTTTTGATCTAACTCCTCTCAATATGCACTTAGGAAGCTGAAATTTGGATATGTTAGTATCCGTGACTCACTCTTTCATATGAAATCAAAAACGAAAAATTTGAGCTATTTGCCCCTTCTCCAGCCCCCTCAAAATTTGAGTGATCCGCCATTTTGAAATTTATCGAAAAAACAAAAAAATATTTTTGCGTATTTTCAAGAAGAGTTCCTCACCGAATTTTGAGCGAATTTTATCCACACCCGCCTGCGCAAGGCGAGTGACACAAAAAACGAAATTTCCTCAAAAACAGGTTTTTGCTAACTCTCCTCAAAATGCACTTAGGAAGCTGAAATTTAAATATGTTGGTGTCCGTGACTCACTCTTTCATATGAGATCAAAAACGAAAAATTTGAGCTATTTGCCTCTTCTCCAGCCCCCCTCAAAATTTGAGTGATCCGCCATTTTGAAATTTTTCGAAAAAACAAAAAAAGCACTTCTGCGCATTTTCAAGAAGAGTTCCTCACCAAATTTTGAGCGAATTTTATGAATACTCACCGGCGCTACGCGTGGGGGAAAAATATATATACCTATATACCAAAAAGTTGGACATTTGCGAGATGATTACAAATGGTCTGAAACGCAAAGATTTGAAGACCCCACCCTCCTCCGACCTTTCCTTCCGAAATCAGGTAGGCTGTAATAGCTATCGTTTTTATTAAAAACTCAGCTAAAAAAAATTAGGAGTAATTTTTTTATTTATTTATTAAATTTGAAATTTTGTCTTAATTTATTCAAAAAATTTAATATTTGACTAACTTCGAAACGAATTAATAAGTAGATAACTAATTGGTCGTATACATTTTATAAATTGAGTTTAGCTCTTAGTAAAGACTCAAGAGACAAAATATGTCCAAATTTTTTTTTCTGGATTTTTCCAAGTATCATTCATTCAACAATACTGACATGAGAGAAACACTCATTTAATACGTAATATCCTTTAAAGAACTTGAAAGTTGAAAAGGAGATATTTCATGATTTGGAGTATCCTGAAAAAATTTGAGCATAACTCGTCAAATGAATTCCCAATATTTGAAATTATTAAATACATTTTATTTATTAGAAAATGTCAAGAGATGTATGAAAAACTGCATTCATCAAAAATACCTAAATTAAAAAAAAATTGTAAAAGCATTGAATCAATAAAAAAAATATAGCCAATTTTTTTTGATCTGTTCAACAAAAAAATGTATGATGGCAAACAGGAAAATGTACATGGTGACCAAAAAATCAGTTTTGACTTCCTCGACAATTTTTTGAAGGTTGTAGGTTTTATTGAAGCAGTAGATCGTCATCGCCACATCTGAATCATAAATCATAATAAAAAAATTGTTTTTGACGCATGCATATAAAGAAGTTTTAAAATCAACTCTGAATGGTCTCAGTTTTCTGAAATCATTTTCCAAGGAATAATTTTATTTTGAAGTTCATGGTTTTTTTTATTATATTAATTAACGTGTCATTTACAGCAACTTTGTTAGAGGCACGAAATCGGTTGAAGTTAGAGTAGTGGAAAGAGGACACTTTCTTCAATAAATTGAAGAAGCAGAGAAACAGTCACTTCGTTATCTACGAGAAGGTTAGGAAGAGTTGGTGGAAGTTTAAATTTGCGACGTAAAGAGATGTATTGTGGCAATCCTGTAGAATATGGCTCACTATTTCAGAAATTTCAAATTAAACAAAACGGTAATTTATCAGATCGATTTCCTAGTGATAAATCGTAACTAAAATTGATTTTGATATTTTTCACACAAAAAAGTGTCAAAAGGCAATCATACGTAGTCTCAGATTCCTGAAGTCAATTTTCAGGAAATTATTTTATTTTGAGTGTGTTTGGTTTGAACTTCAATATTTTAAGAATTTCGAGTCCATAAAAGTGATTAATTGTCTTCGGGATGCACAATCTTTAAATCTTCATAAAAATTGGTTTTGATATATTTCATACCAAAAAAAGTCAAAAAATTAAACAAGTATTCTTGGGTCTCTAAAAGAAACCATCTTTCAGAGAATTATTATATTATTACGAATGTTATGATTTTGTAGTTCACAATTAGAATAATCTTAATAATTTGTCTTCGTGACGTAAAAGCTACAAATCATCTTAAAAAATTGGTTTTGACATATTTCATGCCATAAAAGGTCAAAAAATCAATTGTAAGTATTCTTGAACGTCTAAAGCCATTTTTCAGGGAACTATTCCATTTTGAAATTCATAAATTCAAACTTCAAATTTTCAAAAATTTCAAATTCATAAAAGTATTCGCGATTTACGAGCTATAAGTCGTCATAAGAAATTAGTTTTGATATATTTCATGCCAAAAAAGGTCAAAAAATCAGTTGTAACTATTCTTGGACTTCTGAAGCCATTTTTCAGGGAATTATTCCATTTTGAGGTTCATGAATTCAAACTTTAAATTTTCAAAAATTTCGAGTTCATAAAAGTATTCGCGATTTACGAGCTATAAGTCATCATAAAAAATTAGTTTTGATATATTTCGTGCCAAAAAAGGTCAAAAAATCAGTTGTAACTATTCTTGGACTTCTGAAGCCATTTTTCAGGGAATTATTTCATTTTGAGGGTCATGGGTTCAAACTTCAAAATTCAAAATTTAAAAAATCTTGAGTTCATAAAGGTAATAACAATTCGTCTTCACGTTGTACCGGCTATCAATCGTCATAAAAAATCGGTTTTGGTATATTTCATGTCAAAAAAGTCAAAAAAATCAGTTATAAATAAGACATTTTTCGGGGAATTATTCCATTTCTATCATCACAATAATATTATATGCACAAGCCATAAATAGTCATAAAAAATAAGTTTTGACATATTTCACGTAAAAATAGTACCCATCACACAGTTATGCTAAAACTCCTAAAAAAAAACTGAATGAATTTAAAAATACGAAAGAACACACAAACAGGTGCAGTGAACCAATAAACATCTTCTCGCAGACTGTACACGTTGTTGTTACTCATAATAATCTCATTATTCCCTATGCAGGCCATTATTCCCTTATAAAAAGTCATTATTCCCTCTTAAATAAGTCGCCAATTTGAATAATGATTGAATTACGTATGTGAGTTGAATAAGTCTTTAAAATCAATTATTGGTGATGGTCAATCTCCAAGTCATTTTTCAGAAAATTATTGCAAGTTTGTAAGTCATGGGCTCAAATTACATTATTCTAAGAATTTATATTCAATTATGGTAGTAATTTATTAACCCAATTTTGCATCCATAAATCGTCATAAGTAAATATTTTGACATATTTCGTGTAAAAGAGTCTTACAATCGATCGAAACTAGTCTCAGGTCTCTAAAGAAATTTTCTAACAACATCTTATATTTTGAAGGTCATAGCTTAAAACATCAAACTTTCAAGAATTCCGAATTTGGTCACGTTCAGCTTCAATCTTCAAACACCCCTCTGTTTCTTTTCTCATTTCTCATCACATAAATTCCTCTTGTTCAAATCTATCGGCCCTTGTAATTTTTTGAATTTTTTATGAAATTAAAATATTTATAGTTACTTATGGAAGATTTCAAAAATATCGAATTTACTTCAAAGATACTGCCATCAGGGTTGAAGTCTAAATTCTGTTAAAAGTTATTCAGCAACTATTATTCAGTAACTTCAATCCTGTTTTTGAAAAAAGCAAATATTGTCCACCCTGGTGTTCAATAACAAGGACGAAAGAGAACGAATTAAGGTAGTTGTCGAATTTCACCTCTCCAAATCCAGCTGTAGCACTCCTTGGGTGCACTTGAAAAATATTCATTTACTCAGATTCAACATCCTACTCACCTCGATACCTACTCGGAACCATCACGACGTAAAAGTTCAAGTACACATTTAAAAATCGTCATCGAGAATCAATTCCGTAGGACGGCGTTCTGGCGGTACTGTCGATAAACGTAGCGAGTAAATTGAAAGAGAAAAATTTCGCTTTTGTAAACATCATTTACATATCGAACGCGTAAAATAATACGCTCATCAATCAACGCGAAAAATTCCAAATAGAACGTGGGCCATCGAGAATTCGAGACGTATAATTATCCATTGTACCTGGAGCTCGTCTACACACTTAACTCGACATCGATTCCTATTCACATGGACGAGTCAATCGTAAATAAACGAAGCCATCGTGAGACCGAATACAACCCATAAAACCCATTCGATTATAATTATATCGATGACCATGAAATGCTATATGGATATTACAGGCCGTCAGCCCACTCGTAAGCGTCAAGCTTGCGCTAAATTCACCGTCGCTTATTAACGCATTCGGCGGTAAACTAATTACCAATTGATTTACTCAGACGATGGAACTTTGAAAGATTAAGCTCAGCTGGAGACTGGAACGATTTAAATCAAAATAGACACGGTTAAAACTGGCAACAGGTTTGTAAAATGAAGCTCGATCGATGTACAGTTGTACACGCGATAAGATCTCATAATAAATCGCCAGTCGACCGTTAACACTCCTTAATAACCGCGTCCGCGTTTCAATTAATTACATCGCGGAAAATTTTCAAATCGATTCTCACGCATTTGAGAAAACTATACTCAATTAAAAAAATGAAGAAAAATCTTAAGAGCACGAGATGTATAGTTGACCTATATTTGAACATGATACACGATGCCATCGGTTATACAGATGTACGTACTACGTACAGCGTTGCGAAAATAATACCTACACCGAGTATAATTGTCGTCTTGAACGTTAAACGCCTAGCTAGCTAATTTACATCCGAAAATAACGCTGTTATTACGTAAATTACAAAATACTAGGAAAATACACGCGTTTAACTACAATCACAAGTCTCAGCTCTCAGTCGCCGACAAATTCGCGTTAAACGTTTTATGTAACTGTGCATCGGCTTAGTTCCTCTCCGATGGTGCGGCTAATAATTGAAAATCTCGGCAATAATTATCCTTTTCCTGTGATTCTATTTTCGGCTCTTTTCCTCTCCTTTATCGCAACCATTACACAATGCTGACTTTTATGTAACATTTGTTAGGTATTCGTTAATGAACGTATTTGCACTAAAGTACGCGTGACAATTGCGTAATTAATTAAATTACCTACATGAAAGAACGAATGTCGTCGCCATGGTGTTATTCGCAGCGCCGCTGTTAGAGCGAGCCTCGCAATACAATGGCATTTGATTTGAATTTCGTGCACTTAGCTTGTGTGAGAGTTGCGATAAACCTTGGTTAGTGATGACCTTTTCTTACTGAAAGGCTAATTGAAATATTAAAAGGTGGCGAATTGGTGAAGCTGGGTGTTACATTTATGTAAATAGCGGTCACTGAAACTTGAGCAAATATGCAAAGTGATTTTTTAATTGCATAAATGATGGGTTATTAGAATTGAAGAAATTATAGCTCGAAAGAAGTGAAGGCGAGATAAATGAGGGAATAAATGTTATGAAGTGATTGTTTTCCTCCTCCTTTCCTTTTTTTCTCAGCGAAATAGTACAAGGTTCTGAAACATCCTACATGATAATATCTTTCTCATATTTTTTTCCAGTGAAAAATAAAAAAATAAAAATTATTCATATTCCTTTTTATACATGTATTCATATAAGTACGAGAATATAAATGAAATTATATGTTTAAAAAAAATTGTACGTACATGAACCTATCAGGTATAAATATTTTTTCAATCGATTTTTTGGACACCTTGTGTATTAATTTTAAATATAAAACAGAACCTCGAAATTAAACATTTTTCTTGATTTTTTTTTCAAATTAAATAACATGATTTATAATGTAATTTAATTCTAATCCCTAAAATAAACAAAATGTCATCCTCTTTACTCACCCCTCTTACCCTTCACTTATTCTCACAAACTTTCTCAGCCATCAGCCCCCTTTTATGCTTTCTGGAGCCTTTTCTACAATATCAGTTTATTAATGAATTAAAATAAATAAAAAAAAATAATCTTTTGAATTAATTTAAACAAATAACGGAAATAATTTTGCAGAAGTCCCAGCTAGAGAGCAGATATGTTGGCAAAAAAAGCTGCCATGCGTTTTCTAGTCTTCGAAATCCAATTGCTACCTCACCCTCCAGCGTAAAGTATCTCTAAAATTAAACATTTGCTCTTACTGCCAAGCACATGCTACAAAATATCCAATCACAAATGAATTATTCTACTTACTTTTGTAGGAGTTGTTATTGACATCACTCGTAGTCACCTCGCTCATCATGAGCTTATAAAATATTACCCATGATAAATAGCAGTGGGGTAGCCAGAGAGAATTTTGTGCGTTCAGTCCCTCCTTCCCACCCCTCTTTTAAAGTTCTTAAATTTCGGATTTTTTTCTGATTATTTATTCAATTAATCCAAACAAATCAGAGAGCTGGATAATTTCTCAATTTAAATTTTCACTTTTGATCAAAACATTAATAGTTGTGAAAATTTTCTTTAGCCATTCGTGCATTATTAATGAATTTCTAATAAATAAGAGAACCTAAAGTGCAACTAAAAAAATATTCCACTCGTTCGTATAACGATACGAAATGAAACCGAGTTCTTCTGGGCTTCAAGTCAACTTCTAGAAAATTTTATAAAATGAACATGTGTTGCAGGAATTCCAGGTCTGAAAAATTGTTAGTTTTTTCCAACTCTTAGGAATTAAAATTTTTTCATGTCTGGGGTCATATTTAGATCTCTCAATAGCGCATAAAAAAAATTAAATAAACGATTAAAATTAATAATTCGTCTTTCGCTGCAACAGTGAATCATCAGAAATCAAAAAGCGAACATGAAAAGTTTTAATTTCACATAAATTCATAAAAAGACATTCTGAATTTTAATAAAATTTTTCGTTAATTGTTCTCGGGGAGGGGATTTGAGGGTCAGAATTTAATCTTTAAACTAACAAAAAATTGAAATCTTCAAAAACTCGATTTTCAAAAACCTTAAGAAAAACTTATGATTCTTGATTTTTCGTTTTTTCATAACACTGTATTACAAAGTGTTAAAAAAACTGTAGTTTGTTCAGTATTTAATGATATTTATTTGTAAGCGTATAAAAGTATAGTTTTTACTTTTGAGATAAGGCAGTCCTTTTGCTCAGCAGTAGATTTTAATCGAGCCAAAATGTTTTCCCGATTTAAGAAATGTTGTGTAAATAAAGATACAAGAAAGCCCCCCTCTCCCTCTTACGAAAAAATTTCTGGCTATGCCATTGAACAATAGTAGGCTGAGCCCACTCTAGAGAAATCAAGAGCCCAACTCCCTCCCCTCCCCCAGTGAATTGTATTCAATGCCGATGTGTCAACCGATAAAAAAATAGTAATAAAAACCACCTCTTAAATTTGGTTGACCTTTCTTGATTTGACTTCCTAGCAACGGGCTTGAGCATAAGTACGAGGGCTTTAGACAAGTATACTTCTTTCACATCAAAAAGTTGAAACCATCTTAGATAAATGGGTAATAGCTCAGTACTGAGCAAGGTGGAAAAGAGCAGCTTGGTTGGAATAGGCAAAAAGTCACATCAAAAATTTAAAAAATAAATTTGCGAAGAAAATTCACCAACTCAGTAAAACCACTGTACGCTGAACAATTACCTACAGAGAAAAATAAAAGGGCTGATGTGTTGTGGTCAGGGATGTGCCAAGTTCGCTTAAAAAAATGAAATGAATTTGATCTAAATTTAAAGTTAATCACAAACTCGATATTCACCTAAAATTTCTTCTTTCGATATTCTGCCTCTATCCCTCTCTAGATTCATTTGGAAAGCAGAAATTTATATATACTGGCGCCTCCATGTTGAAAAGATTATGTAGTGCAGCTGAATAGGAGAGAATTGAAAAAAAGAACCTCGATGGAAAACGAAAGTAAAATTCTAGACGAAGGGAATTTGAGTTCAGTTCAAGTTTAATTCTGAAAATTCAATTCATTCTCTACCTCATTTGAAAGAAAGTAAAGTTCGCAGTTTATTTCAGAAGTTTATTAGAGAAAACCTGCAGTCAAGTTTACTTCAGATGAATTGAGAGAAAATTGAAGTTTGTGAGTTTGACACGACTCTAGTCAGGGGCGTAACGAGGACATTCTTCAGGGGGGGGGGGGAGAAAACCAAAAATTGCCAACTTTTTTTTTTTTTTTTTAAATTTACAAATAGCTGTAATAATACTGCGCAAGTGGTCAAGTTTACCAACTTTACGCTAAAACTCCAAATTTACCAACTTTCGAAAAGCCAAAGGGGCTGCGTCCCTAGTTGTGCGCTATACATGATATAAGTTGGCATCAGTTCGAATTTATTCGAGTTTTTATTTTTCCAAAAAAATTTCAAGTTCCCAATTTCAGCGTTGAACAATTATAAATTTCCTAACTTTTCAAAACACCTGGGGGAAGCTCCCCCCCCATCCTCCCTTAGTTACGCCCCTTACTCTAGTTGTGGTGCTGAGTACCCTGAAAGGAAGAAAGAAGCAAGAAATTATCTAAAAGTAGGGGATAGAATGGGCTCAAATACCGATTGCTTTTCTGTATTATTCAGACTTATTTGCTTCTTGTAATGTGTTAAATATAACTCGAATTATTATATTAATTTAATATGTTTGAAATGTTCTCAAAAGTTGTATATAAATATGAATATGAATTGCTTATTGCCTACGTATGACTTAGAAGAGGCTGCAATAATTTTTTTTAAACACATATTAACATCAGAAAGAGATGAAAAAGTCTTTTAAGGACTCAACATACAACAAAACAACGAGTCAACCAGATGATTAGAGATTTTAAACCCTCGAGCTTCATTCACTCCACCACTATTCGGGAAAATGTTCAGCTCTAAAGTCCATGGTCGATTATCGCGACACCATACGACCCATTATCCAGTCGATGTCTCGATGAGCATGATTCGAACCAAATATAGCTGTTAGCATTCTCCATCGGCGATTCACGTCACAAAGATGATGACATATTCCAGCACGATCTCTGCATTACCTATGTCAACCACAAAGTCGACTAAGGCAATGGTTTTTATTATAAATGAGCGGTGTACGACGACGCATTGTTAAACGATCAAGAATAGAGAACGAAAGAGAAGAGAGAGGTAATAAAAAAAAAAGGCAGAAGAACTATACACGGAAGACTATTTAGAATTTATAGAAAGTTACATCTTTTAATTTAAATTTACAACCATTTTAGGATTAGCCAGTTCGTTATAACGATGCATTATTTGCGTACATATGTACAAACCCTTTACATGAGTAGCCCATACTTAGGAGCATTTATGTAATACGCGTCTCCTCTTAAATATTATGTAAGAATTGAATGAAAAAATATACTAAATTATTTAATCGTTTTACCGCCCCACATCCTCGTATAAGTAAAATGGTACCAGGATATTCGCGAAACTACTTTTTTGATGAGTTTTCGGTCACGTTTTATTTTCCAGCTGTTACTCGGTGTATACGAATTTGGTTAATTTGAACAGATAAATATCGCCACGGCCGCCCGTAGTTTCCATAAACCGCTTCGTCAATTATAATTGCCGGTATGGTTACGAAAGTGGTCTATTAGCGAACTGCGGGGTCATTTTTTGACATACAGTGCGGAATTTGTGTGTACTTACAATCCGATAGATACATGTACGTGATAGTTTTGTAAGCGAATTTCTCCACACGTAACGTGTTCGTTTCACGTATAGTGTAACCAAATTATAAGCTAATGAGAGGCCCGTTTAATGAGCCATTGGTTGCGATCGAGCTCGCATAGGTTATAGGTAAATCCACCACTTTCACGGTCACTTTTACCTAAGACAAGATAACATATGAAACAACGCAGCAATAACAAAACATATACGAGTACTTGTTTTAGCTTTAAAAGGTCTGTGACCCAGTCGCTTTATTAAATGGCTGACGCTTAACCCAGTCATTGTCATCATTACCTATTCAAAGCATCCAGGTATACAAAAGACCGTTACAACACGGTAACGCAATACTAATAATCTGAAATCTAAATCGATGATTCAATTTAGATATTAATAAGACATTAAATACGTACGTCCGTTTTGCTGTTTCACGCCGAGTGATTACAGTAAATTTAACTCGATAACGGTGTCAATCGTTTCATCATATCCATGTCTTACAAAGTAGGCACTTGTCTCGTATACGATGGAAACCAGAAGAAAATCTGCTTCGAAATTGGTTTAATTATCGTGTTTTACAACCTCGCAGTATGTGGCTCTCTGGGCTCGTTTATGAATCCATCAGCTGGTTTCTAAACTCGATATTTTCCCGCTTATGCCTTCGTTGAGGCGCTTCGATACACATTGCGGTCTGGTTATATTATTAATTTTTTTCCTCGTGCAATAATGGAAAAATACGACGAAAATAAGGTCTCGGCATTATTTCAAGAGAGAAAAGATTGGAGCATAGACGATTTTTTGTTCGCTAAAATATACGAACAGGAGTAATAAGGATGTTGGTAGATGGACTCGGAAAAATTTTCGCCTGGTGAATTTGAGAAAATAAAGCCAAAGTTGAAAATTAAAAAAAAATTAAATAAAGATTTAGATTGGGCATTAAGGTTTCTCCTCATTTTAGTTCTGAATTTTAAAAAAGGTAATAAAATGGGGGGAAAATATAAAAATGATATATCAAAGCATAACGAATATTATATGTTATACGTAGTCATCTTTTTCCACTAATTTTTTTTCGTATTCCACATAAGATAATACATATGTACCTTTTCTGATCTCTTTTTAAAACCAGTTTAAAATATTTTTGAAACAGAAAAAAATAATTATTAATTTTTTTCAGAAACAATAATCAAGATCTGGATCTATTATGTATTATGTGCCCCTTTTTAATTTACTTACTTTACTATACTTTTTTTCATTTATTTATTGATTATTCAAAAAAAAAAAAATGTATATTTCATTTTAACAGTGTCGTAATGAGAATGGATGAATGTAAGCGGGGGGGGGAGGGTTAATTATCTTAAGAATATACATTTTTAGTTCTCAATCAAAATATAATAGAAGGGGTAATTTATACATACTATTACCGATATTAATAAAAGAAAAGTATCATGGTGGGTTTTGACTTCTAACCCACCCACACATTCTTCGATACGACTTTGTATTAAATATATTGACTAACTTATAAAGCCCTCAAACATTATTATCTTCTCCCATCTACGTATGCTTCAAAATTCTCGAACATTTAAAACTGAATTTCCATTCTAAACTAATTTAAAATTTGATCTTACATATTACATACGTATAATTATTATTTGATAAATAACCAAATTACTATCAGAAAATAAATTACAAATTTCATATTATCTTTCAAATTTTTCATTTTACAAGAAATGAATGAAATACATTTCGTGTTGATTTTTTTGTTAAAAAAGAATACTTACATCTTCCAAATAAAAGAGAGCTGGTGGTTGGAAGTGCGTAGCCTGATGACGTTTTTCAGTATAAAATCTTGAGTCTCATACATTATCAAAATGTCAAGTAAATCAATTCCTTAGTCAATTTTAGAGAGTGAGGAATACGAAAAGCATAATTTAAAAACACTATAGGAGTATCGATAACATTTTATAGAATTTCTTGTAATACTTTAAAATAAACCATTGATTGTTTCTCGTCTGATTTTTACAATAATTTCGATGTGTATCTGCATAGAAAGTTAGTTCATTTATCGTAAAGACGATGTGCTGGATATTCTCATTCATAAAAAATTTTTAGTCTCAAGTCCCAGTGTTTAAAATGAACATGATGTAATTGTACTGAAGTAAAACGATTTTTTTTGTTTATTTTTATTTTTATTTTCTAAAATGAGTAATGAATGAGCAAAAAATTATAAAATATCTATTTCCCTTAATATAGTAGAAAACAATTCAGTACTCTACACCAACATTTACAATTTTAAATTTTTTGAAAAATTCTAAAAAAAAAATAATTTTGAAAATTTGAAAATTTTTTTGCATTTAATGATCATTTTTCATTTTTTGAAAAATCTCCAGAAAATTAGGCCGGCAATTTTTTTATTTTTAAAATTCCAATTTACTTCCTAAAAATTACATAATTATATACCTACTCTTATATTATATAGGTATCACTTTTTTTCAAATAATATTTAATTTCTCAAATTTGTCTTCAATATGAAGCGAGTAAATATTGAATTATTGTACCTGAAAGTTGAACTACTTTCATCTACTCATATTATAGTCTATTAAATCAATGGAAAAATTCCCAACAAAGATTTTTCTTCATAAATATGCGGAGACTAGCTCCACTAACAACCATGTACTACGAGTCCCCATGTCTTCTCAAAGTTTATTTTTTATTATTATTTTTTTTTTAATAAACTAGAGTGTAAAAATATTCCACTTAAATTAGTTTACATATTATATCCTCGGTTTCCTTTTACAATTTTTATACGTAGTAAGTACATTAAATGTGCTTCACTCCCGTGAAAATATTCATACGCTATATAGGTATATATTCAGGTGTGACGGAGGAACCTTAGATCTCAATAAGGTCTTCATTGGGTTTGTATGTAATCACAAGTAGTCCTATATACAATTTGCACTCGCACATATAATGTCACAGAGCATTATTGAATCAATTATAATGCAGCACTGAAGTGCCAAATTTCAAACACCTTAACCTTTTCACCTATGAGTCGTAGCAAAAAAATGTTCGTATAAAAATTGTAAAAAATTCAGTGGAGAACAAAATTGCACTAACGTATTTTTGCATTAAGATCAAACCTTGAGGAGATACAGAGAAAAAATCGTACATAGGAATGGTGACTTTTAATATGTTGTTTATAGAGCTAGTCTAAGACATAGGTATTTATGAAAAAAAAAATATACGTTTGGAATTTTTCCCATTAGAAAGTTTACGTTTACTATAATATTATTTGAGATTCGATTTCTTCATTTAAATTTTCAGCTTAAATGAACAAATCAAAGAAATCTTACAAAGAGAGCAAACTTCTGACTCAATTCCTGGCTTTCAGAGTAATTGTATTAATTTTTATTAGAAATTTTATAAGCCTTTTTTGATAGGTATTTTTGTCACATTCACTGTTATTTTTGAACAATGATCCACAAATCAGAAAATACCCTCAGAAATGTTAAAGAGTACTTCAAGTGTGATAGCGTAGTATTGGAATACGCCTAATCTTATACATCTTATATATAAAGCTACAAGAAAAAAAATAACAACAAAAATAGGACCAAAAATATGTTGTTCCAATCGCCCAGCCTCTCCTAATAGACAGATTTCGATAATTTTTTTTTTAAATCGCAAAAATTATGCAGATATGTCATCAAGCAAAAAAAATTGAAAATTTTAATCAGAGAGTTGAAAAAACCAATTTTTCTCTTTTTTTATTGCATAAAAATTAACGCGTTCGTTACGCGTTACCGTATTCCACTCCACTTGCTTGTAAATATATAAAACTTCACTACGTCTATAATTCTATTCATTTCGAAACTTAATATAAACTTTGCTGTTCCAAGACTAACGATAGATGCTTCATAGAATATCCGCATGGATAAAATGTTGTACATTGACTTCGAAGACTACTACAATTATTGAAATTTCACCGACCACTATGGCCATTTAACATTAAGTCGCAATAATTCTTGTTGTAGTTTCATCCTAGTAAATAGGATGATAATGGAAATGTTATTGTTGAGGAGCACTTTCTACCACCCATGTCTTTAATTCGCGTATCCGAATTTCAAACATTTACAATATATCCAGTTATAATTGAGAATACAGTCGGTATTTTCAAATACAGATGTAACTTTCCATTGCCAAGTTTTAAATAATGTATCGTATAATCAGCTGGGCATGTCGTGCAGGAAGAAATTGGCTGGAATTAGCTTAATGATATTTTAATTGGGTACTGCTGCAGGTTTAATTTGTACCTAATGCAGCTAACTGTATAAAAACGGATTTCGATTTCTTCCTTGATGTGGATCCATAATAAGACCCTTTGCTTTGCTAATGAACACGCGAAAGTTTTTTTTCCAGCAAACGATGCCAGTGTCAACGAAACATGTGTATTCATTAAGCACCTGACATCGTTGCCAGTTTACCATTGAGAAATGATTAAATGGTGGTTGGTAGGTTATGGCAACCATCCGTATAAATTTGAAAAGCAACATTGTTATTAACGTAGCTGTCGAAGACAATACCTTGATTGTTGGTACTCCGGCACAAGAGGGGGGTTAGTTGTACCGGTTAATTAATCCTGAAAGTATAATCTCTATAACGAGAATTCTTGGTACATATAACCTCAACCATGTAGTGTAGTATAATAACCCCGTATATAGAAACAATACGTAAACATGCACGGTAGCCCATGGAGTAATGGAGTGCGCCATCTCATATTTTATACATCAAGAACGCCATATTGTGTTCGCCTTTACATAAAACCCAGCCAGTTGGCCTTTTCGCCAAGCATATCGTAATGCCATTTCTTTTTCACCGGCTATCGAATCTTTAAATAAGCATTTACCATACATAAACACAATAATATAACAATCGCAGTGTTTTATTCGTACGCGTAATTCAACATTCAACAATAGAAACAATTCGTCGGCCACTCGATCTTGACGCAGAGTACGTACGTGCGTTACCAGCACGTCGCTGGTCACTGGTTCTACACTCGAAGACAATTCGTAATGTGACTAAAGACCTCAGTACTCGAAATTATTGACCTCGTTCCGGATACGACCGGTGTTTTGGTTAAAAGAGCAAAAAATACGTCGTTGTGTCACAGTTATTAAAAATGTAACTGCTAAAGAATCGGAAATTATTCGCAATCCGATTTTTCTCGTATTGTTAGCGCACGTAATATTAATAGACGGCTGTCCACCTTAATTCGTCGTCGGATTTCGGCGCTTCGTGCTTATTGCCGAAATACCAACGTAACTTAATTTATTTGTATACAATAAGTTAAACGAGCCAGTAGCGAGAGGGCAATTCGATAACCTATTTTGATTCTTCGTATAGAGCTTAAATTATTCTCGTGTTTTCAATTCTGTCCGAGCACGTAGATGCGATTTTATAATTACAAACGATGCAATAGCGAAGGAAAATCGTAGGTATGCTCTAAACTGACGCAATGATTAACGTAGCGATCGTATGACTTACTACCACGTTCGATTTTATTTACAAAATTATCATTACGATATTTTGAGATGGTGTTTCGATACTGTGTTGTAGAATTACGAAAGGAGTTTCGAATGAAAACAATTAACTTCGAGATACTCTCATCGTATTAGGTTTAAGCCGAACAAGATTTAGTTAGTTGAATTACATTCTAAATGTGACATGTGCATGGGCCAGTGGACCTAAAAAAATGGTTTTAGCTTCTAACTCCTCAAAGAAGGATTCAATTGAAAAAATAGCGCAATAAAAAAATATTTTCCAAAAAATTTCTAACGAAGTAAATCTTTTACTGTTCCTCAAATTTCACTCGAAGTGTAAAAAAGAGCAGTTCAAATTGATAAATTTTGTCATTTACGTTTCTTATTACTCATACAAGCAGGTGGCTAAGAACAAAGTCTCTGAACATATTCAAACCATTGCCAAAGTTTTTATACCCCTTTTTGGTATTTTGTTTTGTGTTTTTAAATAGTGGAAAAATTATCTGCTTATCTCTCTATATATTAAAATCAAAATGAAATCGGTTCTGAGATGCGCGCGCATCCTTGTTATGAATAACAGATATAAAAGGTATATAAAGGATAGCACGTATACAAAGAAAAAAAAAGGTTGTAAATTTCAATAAAAGCTTTGTACATACGCAAGAGCAAGGGTAAAGTTGTAAAATTGTTTAAAATGGTAGGTATACAAAGGTATAAAGGGTCGAGCCCATCCTGAAAGGAAGAACTCTTGGTGGGGGTAACAAATAAGAATAAATTGGGTTGTGCAGTTTGGAATGTACTTATCTGATAAAATAACTGTTTTTTTTTTCATTTAATTTTTATTTCGAGCCCCGAAGGGGCGAGTAGGCACTAGTTTTTATTACATTTATTTTTGTATTAATTCTTAAAATCATGGTGAAGAAACGAATAAATATTAATCTTCCGCTTCAGTCAGTGACGGGGAAGGCTGGAGTACCGTGGGTGATTTCTATCACTCCTGGTGAGGAGAAAAGTATCTTCCCTATTCTGCCTCCAATTTCATTAAATTGTGATGCTCTTTCAAGAAGTCCTGAAATGATTAATTACTCGCGTATGTTATTGTTATTTCTATTTTTTTTTTTTTTTTTTTTTATTGGGCGTTTGTAACTGCATTGCTTATTACGCTCTGCGAGGGACTATGCTTCGGAAAACAGTTTGGATGACTTTAGAAAGGAGATGATGTGATCAATACGCATCGATTTAAAAATTGTTTTTCATTTTCTATTTTTTTCTCTCTCTCTCTCTCTCTCTCTCTCATCTAATACATAAGTATTGTGCAGTAGAAAAAATTGAAATTTTATTATATAATGTAAAACAATAGCATTTCCAGTCAATTTTCTTCCCCTCCTCTTAAAAAAAAAAAAATGTTCCATAATTTCTGATTTTTTATTGCGAAAAAAGAGAATGAGTTTTAACTTTCCATGATTTTTTTTGGAAGAAAATCTTTATATAAATATTGTAGCTTCTCTTGACGCGGTGCTTTGGAAAATAAGTAGGTAAATGTGAAAAAATTGATTTTAAAATTAAGAAATGAAAAAATTGAAAAAATAAATGCCAAGTGTCTTCAAATACAGACTCTAAAACAACATATTATAATTTCAAATCATTTCGTTGAGTTGTTTTTAAGAAAAATGCTACCAAATAAAATAGGATATAATTTAAGAGAATTTCAATTTAGAATCTGTATGCTATGTTATAATATCAGAAATGCCATTTATAATACTAAAAAAAAAAAAAAATCAGAAGATACTTAAGTACATATCTTAAAAAGCGATCTTTGTCCAATTTCACTGAAGTTAGTATTTGTTTTGAGACTTTGTTTGAAATCACATTACATTATTTTATTTTTTCAATTTTGAAATTTCTTTATCGTAATACGAATTTTATCACATTTACCTTCTTATTATTGAAGGTACTATTCAAGTTTAAGATTCGAATTTACATTTTACTGAGTGACTTACACATAAATCACTGATTTCGAATGATCAAAAATTTGATTATTGGAAATAAACTATTTGTAATTTTGTAGGGTTGCACCATGAATACGAAAATCACTTTACAATTAATTCGTAATTTATTTTTACCAAAATTTTCAAGGTATCCTATATTTATAAATGTGTGTTTCAATCCCTTCCCCCCCACTCCAACCGTCTCGAAAAAATCTTGGTGTAAAAGTATTTCAATATACAAAAAAATGTTTTCATTTCTGGAGATAATAAAATAGAAAAAATCATAATTGATTTGTTGAAATTCTCATTATAAGAAATCGAATTTTTTCCATTCACCGGTGGAAAATAAAAAATAATATTTGATTAATTGTTTGATTTACTTCGGACGAACACGATAATAACACCCTTTCGCGTTTTCGCTTTCATTAAAATCACATAATTTCTTCGGCACTGAAATGTCAAGAGTCAAGACAACGAAAATCGTTATGTTATTGTTCTTTATGTTAAAAATCAAAAAAGTGACGTGAACAGAAATTTTACAAAGAAATACAAGGGAAAGGTTAAATAATAGAAATAGGTACGTTTTGTTCGACTTTATGAGATGAAAAATTAAATTCACTGACATTCGAAGGCGCGAACAGTTGAACACAAGAACGTTTATTTGCTCTGAAAGGCGTTAATATGAAAATGACACACGCTTCGAACTCTCTTTTTTTACTTCTCCGAATCGTTTAATTTTTTAATGTCCAGTTGTAATATACCTTTGTGTTGATTATAGCGGAGTAATTTCATGTTTTCATTATTTGGAAATTGCATTCGAATGATAATAATATTTTACCCCGATCGATGGAATCGTGAAAACAAACACCACAGTCATGATCAAACGACAAAGTATTCATCAAATTTCGACAATTTTGTCATACACTTTCACCTATAAGAGAGGTGTTGATTTTAATAGGATTTTCGTACGAAAATCGATGATTTCACTCGCGTAGGTATCATTCATCTCGGCGTCATATTTTACGGAAACAACGAAGGGGCTACGAAAAAAATCAAACAAGCTCTATAGCTCGTAAATTGGTCACGTATCGAATCCTGCATGCACGTTGTCGTTGCGCTTCTCTGAAATCGCATCGATGGCAGCGGCCGCGAATCCGGCCCGTATTCCATTATTATTTTTTCTAATCTTTCTTCCAAATAACGGTTACGAGAGTCGCTTGATGACTACATTATTAAATTTAATGAGAACGGATTGACAGCGGTTAATTCGCATCTAGTTATGTAATCTAATTGAAATTTTCCACGTAAATGTCTCGAAATCTCGGATGTTGTCTCCGCGTTGGTACGAACGCGTAAAGCATATAGGTGCCTACTGGCCAAGACGAGAGCATAATTTAATCGAGCACTTGACCGTGACGCCGTATTACACTTAGTGGTCGTTTTAATTAAATAAACTTTCTTAAGAGTAGCATTGGTATCCACCACATTCGGCTTCTTTAATCTGATCTGAAGCTGTCGCCGATAAATAACAGCCCACTGGGTTTACTTGGTGATAAATTTTTTACTCTGGGTTGTATCGTTCACGGTAAAAAAAAGTGATTATACAATGTTTCGAAGAAACATATATACGTTTGCGTGTATTTAAAATTACTATATTAATATTCATGGATATAATCGATGGGCGATTAGTACTCGAAAGGAAATACTGTTGGTCTGTTATAATCCACAGCTTTGCCCATTACAATGTTTTTTTTTTGAATACGTCGTTTGATGATTTTCACAACTCTCTAATACAATCTTCTTTTATTGTCAACTTTACATCCGATCCAGTAGTGTAATTTTCTTCGTTATATGCAAAACTAAGATCCTACACGACAAACGACATGTTAATATATACACCTTATTATATACACATAATAGGTACGCTATCGTTGACAAGTAAATAGATATTCGATACAGATTCGCGGAAAGTAAAAAATTTATTTCCGTCAGATTACGACGATGTGTGACAATAAGACAATGATGGAAGAATTCCTCTAAGATTTACTCATTCCATCTAGCTCTGACTGTAAGAGGATCGCGAGAGAATGCGAATTGTTTTTCACTTCAATAGATCATTGTGTTCTCGAACAAATCCTCAGTTTCAATTTCTACAATAGTAAATAACTTTTAAGGGTTTAAAAAAATTAATATAATTTTATTTCGTCCTTTGATATTATAATATGGGCAAATTAAGATGGAAAAAGTAGAAACCTGACTCAATTTGAGCAAGGAAGAGCCAGAAAGATAGTTCAAAATTTTTAAAATTCATCAAGGCCTAAATACATTGGTAAACAAACGTGAACCTATTCTAAGGTTTTCCTTCAATGAAAAAAAAAAAAAAAAAAAATACATTAGTGAAGAGATAGATAAGTTACGACTGGTAAGCCATCGCAAAAATTCTCCAAACGCTTGCTTCCCCGTGGCAGGAGATTTTTTTATTTAAAAAAGACAATTAGAAACTCCAGAAATTTCGAAATGAAATGAAATAAAGTGAAAATAATACTAATTTACTCAAAAAAATTATTTACGTAACAATAAGTTTGAAAAACAATTTTTGCGAATAAATCGCTTATAATAGGTAATAAAATAGTTTTTATATTTTAACAACCAGTGCAGGCATCTAGGAAACAAAAAAAATTGTATAACGAGCTGAAAACAATTCGAAGTGTTCTCAAGCGCATATCCGGATATCCCTTGACTCACTAGAAAAATTTGAAAACATCTCGCTTGTTGTTTCTTTTTTCATGAAGTGTTGAACCCCTCCCCAATCCTCACCCCATTAAAAATTTCTTTGTTATTCATACCTCACAAAGAAAGCTTGCTAGAAATATTCTGCTCTTCTCTATATTGTTTTTTGGTTAATTAAAGACAAATTCAAGAAGTTCACTTTAGGTGCTCCTTTTTTGTTAATTTTATGTCTGTATGAAAACTTCCGAATTTCGAATCACCTTTTTTTTATTGTAGATTAAAAAGATAGTGGGTTCATGATCATTTTAAAATATAGTTAAAAATTCTAGTTTTCAAAAATTAGCGTTCTCAAAATTTCTCCAGCAAACAAAAATCTAAAATAGGTAGAAAAGCCAGAAAAGAAAACAGGGACGTACCGAGGACATTCTTCAGGGGGGGGGGAGAAAACCAAAAATTGCCAACTAATTTTACCCACTGTTGACCTTTTTTTTTTTTTTTTGCTCCACGAAAATAAGATGTTAAATACGATGTATGTCACAGTCTTGTTAGTCTTCAAAACATTTAAAAATAGCTGTAATAATACTGCGCAAGTGGTCAAATTTACCAACTTTACGCTAAAACTCCAAATTTACCAACTTTCCAAAAGCGAAGGGGGGAAGTTCCCCCCTCCCCCCTTTCGGTACGTCCCTGAAAGAAAATACCTGAGTTGGGAACGCTGATCAATATATGTATCTCATAGCTGACACTACTAAACAATTAGTCTAGAACTTCGATGCATCTGATTTTTTCAGCGATGTACTGCATAGACTGTTTTAATAGATTCCAACCATTTGTTCCATTTCACCCTCTCACTCCTTAGAATTTCAACAATCGACTTTAATACTCAAAGAGCAAGATTTATTTGTACATATATTTTTTATACAATACATTTTCGTTAGAAAGAATAAAACTTCAGGCAATCTTCTTGAGTTTTCTGTAGCTCTTATTTAAATATATATATGTGTAAAAGAAACTGTTGAGAGGAGAATATTTTCATACTAGACTACATTTATTGGAGGAGTCCTCGTATGCGAGATATTGATGGAAAATCTATTTTGGGGGTTCAATATTTTTGCTAAAAAATAATAAAACATCGAATGATTTTTTTTTTTGAGAGTAAGTAAGAGATCATTTTCGTAAATTTAAGATCACTGTCATTTCACTGAGTGTAATTTTTTAATTTTTTTTTTTTTTTTTTTTTTGGAACCTATCTCGTGCATCTAGATTAAATTCGTTGAATTCTTCTTAGATAGTGTTTTTAAAATAAATTAATTTTTCTATGATTTTACGTAAACACATTCAAGTGACTTTTCAGTCAATATGATAGTTACAACAATCTACCAAATTTGTTTCCCAGTAAATTCAATACCTAAATTTGAAATTGAAAATTTCAATTTTATTGTCATAATATCAGAAAGTGAGTATCATCAACAACATCGATAATACGTAGAACTTATTCAATGTTTTTATTCGATTCAAAACCCGCATTCGTTCACTGAAAAAGCATTTGCAAACCGAGACAAATTCATTCACCACGATCGTTAATCCAGTAATTCGAGCAGATTTTAAATCATAAGTAGGTATATACAAATACCACATTATAATACACTCAAAAGAAACGTATAGCATAAATAAAAAGTATTAAAATTTAGATATGCATTTTAATGCGCGTATAATTACATAGCTATGTATAATTTACTTGTCACCTAGAGTAAAAACTGTCTCATTAAATATGCAAATATATACGATACATGTTAATCTGCCAACCCACTATCACTTTCATCCACTGGCAAAAATCACTCTCGTTATCAATCGATACGAAATAAAAAGACTATTAATCCATGGCGAATTCGTATCATTCTGCATACTTGGAAAACAATTACTTCGTAATAGGTGTAACTAAACAATAAAAGTGCTTGTTAATCTTTGGCATATATCTTAAAAATTTATTATTGTTTTAGTCTCTGATCCGAATACACTTCGGAGATAACGAGAACTAGTTTCTCGGTTTAATGCGAATATTCGTCCGGATTATCGATTGTGTTAATTTCATATAAGTTGGACGCCTACTCACGTGGAGGTGGAAATTGGAGATTACGCCGCAGATATTTTTATCTCAGAAATAGGCCCTAAATGGTGGAAATGTTATGTAATCGAATATCGAGTTGATGGTATTATAGATGAACGAGGTGAACATCTTGTTTGGAAAAATTTACGAAACTTGCCTAAATTCTATTCATGCTGTTAAGATAGGAAATGAAAGAGGGTGGGAGTTAGAACTCTTCAAGGAAATGAAAAAATGTTCATTTAGGGCTACAACTTCATCAGTTTTCCCATATTGACCCATTTCCATTTCTGATACATATCTTCACCCATTTTTAGTGCGATTGTTAACATAAATATGTATGCAAAAAAGTAGGGCTTTAATAGCACAATAAAAAATTCAGCTAATAACGTACTTGTTGGAAAAAAGTATGCCAAATAAAGCGTTTAATGAGGAATGCCGAGCCGACGTGTTAGGTAATTATCGTAACCAGTTGGAATGTCATTTTAAAAACTCGTAATTCTTCTTTAAAATAAATGGATTAACGAACTTTTTTTGCGGAGCCATAAAAATCGAAACATCGTCCAAGAATTCCGTGCATAAAATGACTAAAGCTGAAACTACGAATGCAGTAAAAAAAATATTCCTTTATTAACCTAGATTGAAGAATCAGAAGTTAATGGCTCGATCAATCGATGCTTTATTAACTCTCAATATCCAACTTAATGGCTTTTCTATGGTCTTCGCATCTACGTATACGTTACATCTATGAGCTTAATGCTCAATATAAGAATATAACTTCAAGTGAGCGAGATAAGGCGTACGCAGACGGTAGCTGTATCATGCGTTTTTATAATTGCATGTTTTCGATTTCGTGAAGAACTTTCATGACCTCAGTGAGTTGAGAAACAACGACCAAGGAGTATTAACGATCACGTCACGCAGCAGAAAATCTTTAGGATCTTAATGACGTAAAATACAATGAGATCGATGTAAATGATTCAAATATTAAATCAGTTAGAAGTAGAAATGTAAATCTTTCAATAAATAAAAAAAAAATATTAATATTAAATAAAATAAAAAATAGTAAAAATTTAAATTTAAAATAAATTCACGTAATTTTTTAATTAGATAGATGAAATAATTTATATATTAAAATAATTAAAATTTTCCCATAATAATCACTATAAACAAAAATTAAATCTAATTAAAACTATAGAAAAAAATATACATCTCAAATCAATAATTTCATCTTTAAAAGTCTGTCCCATGGAAAGCAACGAATGTGGAAATTTTCAAGGAACTAAATTCATATCTAAATCGAAAGTTATAGCGAATACCTCCGGGTCCCATATCGGTTCCTAACATCCATAAGAAGCCGAGATATACTCTCGTGGCGTCCGAAAAGGTTTATTATAATTCATGTTAATGCCACACGTAATGACGATGCGGTGAAAGTGGAACATTGTCATTGGTTGATGTGCGTGTATGGAGACTCATGTGGGTATTGTTGCAAGTACTGACCTGACGCGTAATGAACAAGGACGAGCATTGTTTTCATAACGTAACTAGCCGCGTAGGCGTGACGTGTGAAAACTACGCGTAACATTCTTTTTCGAATTTATTACCAAATTATCTTCGAGCCTGATAAGGTGTTTATCTTCATCTCGTATAAACGAGAAGCTGCTATAAAGATCGCCACGTACGATAGCTGCAACAGGAGTGAAGTTGATTGGCGACAAATATAGTAAATCAAGGCTTCTCAGTTATCTTCCCGAGAAATTTAATGCGATTTTAGAAATACGCGCAAAATTTATTCTAGAATACAAAAAATCAACGAGAAAAATTCTAATATTGTTCAATGCAATTTCATAGAATGACATAATGAACAAGAGCATTAAGAAAATCAGTTATGAAGTATCTTCGACAGACAGCTGGATAGTAGAACCTCCTTTAAATCGGAAACATTCTTATTTGAGAACAAAAATTCAGGAACTGATCTTCTAGGCAGGTTCGGATCCAGCAGGCGAGTCACCGAGAAAATCTCGGTGGCCGCGAAGTTTTGGGCCGATTGAGGTAAAAATTGGGCCACTTTAATTTTCAAACTTTGATAAAAAAAAAAAGAAAAAAAATTCTATTTAATTCATACTTTGAGAAATGAGAGAAAAAATTGGGCCGATTAATACTAAATGGACCATTAAAAATGAGATTTCTCGGTGAGCCGCTACATTTTCCTTTTTTTGGATACAGTCCTGCTTCCAGGAATGAGGTTATGAGGACCAGGAATATTATTTGTGGATATTGCTTCCTTCGAAAATTCGATAACAACACAAACAGAATTCTTGCAAATTACCAAAGTCGAATGACGAGTCAATGAAATGCTCTCGATGTATATTTGCGACGTTGAATAACAGTAGATGGTTTTCCATCTACACCAATTAAATAAATATGATAATCCTAATTTGTAATTACGCTTATTCATTGCTATAAACCCAAATATCTTCATTCCTGAACAGAATAATTCCGGAATTTTAAATACTGAGATCTCGAATTCAAATCCATGAAGTACTCCAAGTCAATTAATGAGCTCCCAGGCTGGACTTCTTATTATAAGTGGGCTACTATTGGCATACAGTCGCTAGAGCATGCACTTATACAGCACCAACTTTAAGAGAGAAACTGTATGAGGTAGGAAATAAAAAAACAGTGTTCAAAAAATTTTTTACCACAAGAAATTTATGGAGAGGCTTTCCATTTGAATTTTTCTTAGAAACTACTCACAAGTTGAGATTTTGTATTAAACCTTAATTGGCACACATGGGCGAATTTCATCCATCGCATCGGTAATACAACCTCGCTGCGCTCCGGCGTAACTGGCTACTGCTGGCTACTCATCCCTGTGCACCCTTTATAGTTGAACGTTGCCACAATTTCTTCAATTTGGGCATCTGTGTTAGTTGCATATATCAATTTTTGAAGGGGCAGATTTACTTCTGAATTTTTATGTAAATTATTTATTGGATTTTTCAGGTCGCAAAAATTGAAAATAAAATCATGCTATGTTGTAGTTCGAACGATTTGCAAGAAAAAAACATACAAGAACAAATTGCCTATCTTCAATATTGAAGGAGCTATAAATTTTCAAAAATTGTTCTATTTTATCTTATGCGTGCTGCCCCTTCAATTTTGATATTACGCAATTTTTTTGTAATGAAATTCTGGGTCTCAACGAGCACAATAACATATTATATTTCAATTTCTTGAGTAACTTGGCGCAATTTTACTTTCTAATTTAAATTACTTTAATGTGTGCCATCAGAGGGTTAACTATAGAACAAAATTTGTTCTTTGAGATATGTCCTTGTGGATTTTCACTTTTTATGATGATAAGGTCTTCCAGTCGAACGTCTCTGAAACCCTTCATTGATTTCAATATTCTCATTTTGATAATTTTAAACTTTGAAAATGATTGTTTAGCGGAACTTACGAAAATGTACAATGGGCTAAGTGCTTTATACATTATTATTATAAATGTTAAAAATATCCTAGTATGTCTGTGATATCGAATAATTAGAAAAAATTCGCATTAATGCAATTTTTGATAATATGAATGTCAGTACTGAGAATCTGTAGTGATCGGAGTACAGCGTACCTCACCCTTTCTCCCAAGAGATTTAATCCCAATAGGTTTTAATGTTTCAAATGATTATTACCAATAATTTTGTAATACGTACATAGTTATTTTTCATAAACGACTGGAAGTTCTTTTTCCTATAAATGAGATAAAATTAATGGGTATTTTAAACATTAGAAGGCTCAGTACAAAAGAAGAAAAATCACATTTTTTATATACTAAATTCAGTAGAGAGTATTTTGTACTGAACTACTTTCAACGTAAGTATCTCACTTCAGGGTAAATTTCAACATGAATTTTACAACTTTAAAAATCTTTAAATAGAAAATATTTTGATTTAGGATTATAAGCATTTCTTAATAAAAATTCAGGTTTTTTATTCGGCAAAATGCTCTTTCGAGAAAACAAATTTGATAAATGTCCGGGAAGGTAAACTCAGCAGCTAAATTATGATAATAGGAGACGGGAATAATGTGTATTATGTATACGGTCTATTTATGAAAAATTAATTCTTCTCGTTTACGCTCAATTATAATCATCGACCAAGAAGATAGAGCAGTAGTGCATAAACCACAACATTGAGCAATGTCAGTAGCAGATGCTGAGTAAATATTTTAATCCTAAATCAACATGTATAAACCATTCTTTCTAATTTATTCTTTGAATTAGTGAAAAGTACATTTATAATTTCAGTATAACAACATATACATAGACCTAACTTAATGCATCTGAATTGATGGAAATCAAAAGTGAAAAACTACGAGTAATGTTGTCAGGCTGACAATACACCATATATGTACCTTTATACCATATTACACAAGAAAATGAACAATAAATTCGAAGAAAATCTCGCGCATATGATGGCATATCTTTTTTTTCTCATTAATGTTGATTTCGAAAAATAATGCAAAATTTCAATATACTTCGGTACCAACTAATCAAAGTAGATTGAATGCTGATTATTGCACTTGCAAATTTCAGCATGTCTACACCTTTATTTCATCACCACGACGTTAAAATATTATCGACGAATTATCGCAATGCGCAGTCGCGGACGGTTATTAAAATGATTCGGAAAGCCATGAACATTTTTCAAATAAACCAGTATAACTTTCAATGTACGTGATAAATATCGCCGTCATTTTCGCGACGGTAAATTTCATCATATTTATTATCAAAATTATCAACACCAAAGTATGTCGAATAAAATGCAATGTAGCATGAATAAGGAATGAATAATGTCATTTGGAAATACCTGTTATCAAATTTTACACGAATTGGTTTCAATGTAAGAAAGAAGAACAATTTCTCTGTAACGCGTTTAAACGCGAGCTTCAACCGCGTTATTATATTTTTCATTGTCAATAATACAATCATATCGTCTTTCTAGTACCGGTATTACTCGCGTATTTCGTTACATTTTAATTTATTTAAACGCGGTAAAAGTAGAGTACAAAGAGATTGAATTTTCTTCCACATGTAATCCTGTAGCAGAATGATATGCATTAGCAGATTCCTGCTGTTCATACTTATTGGTATATCTAATTATAAAAATTACTGTAAAATATTAAAATCCATCAATCATCGTCTTATGGTTGTATGGCGTATATAGTAGCAGATTCAAGATTAATAAATGAATATTATGGCACGTACACGTTCCACTTACGAGTAGTATCGATTATATGTATAGGGATAGGTAGTTAATTAAATATGCAAAATGGCTAGTTTATATGTAAATATAGACATTCTTCAAAGGCTAACACGCTGCATAAAATTAACATCCTAGTTTCGGTACCTAGATAAAAGTATGTACGGTCATTGTTCCATTGTTTACTTTAATAATAGCTACATTTCTATTTATAATTTCGTATTATAAGAAAAAAAAGTGGCGGGTTCTTAGTGTTCGGTATAATACATCAACACCATATTATAGCCTGGTATACGAGTACGAGGTATAGAAATGAACATACGAAATAATGATGCTATACGATACATCGTCTGTTGTTATTATATTATGGCGATGAAGAGATACATATACATGATTATTTAACTACAGTATCGATGAATTCACTATACGATGATATAGGGTTAACCTTCACGGTGGATTATTTCATTTCATTATTTTTAGGTTGCATGGAATTCACATCATGAAGCTATTCTGCCGTTAATAATTCCCCGATAAGCGTAATGTATTCAGGCATAGTGTATAATCTGGTAAATCAAAATGGAAACGATCGATAAGACTCGTATATAGCGACGGAACCTCACACGATGACACCTTATATAATATTAGTTCGACAAGTCATCAGCACTTTCTCTAATAACAATAAATGTCGTTAGAATAAAAAAAGCAACACATCGCTGTAAATGGCATCACGCACTTCCAAGAGAGTAGTGTTAAATACTAATATCAACGACGTCTTTAATTCACCGTAGGCAAATGTTCGGCGAGAATTACTTCATCGAGATTATGCCATTCAGGATGTTTCGATGTTACGGTATTCCAGTCGTATTGAACATAAGTAGTTGTATTGCCATTCGATGATAACTTATGGTAAAATTTATGCGAAGGAATGGCTCAGATAATTGGGTCATTTAATACTCCTAGTTTCTGTAAAGTTGTATTCTCACGCTTGTCACTGCGATGGAAGGTCAAACATAGCCCATAAGTCTTTTGTATTGAACACATTATGACATATGGCTGGAGTAATTCTGATTTCGGAGCTGTGAAGTATAATCGTTACGTATCTTTTACCGCGAAATCTACATTTAATTAATCTATGATATTTTATACTTCAGACATGAAATATGTGTTCAAATAAGTTAAATCTTAAATGTAAAAAATCTCAAGTAACTGATAAGTACAAATTGAGGGATTGGCCTCTATTTTGATAATTCCTCACCATATCAGTGGGTAAATAGGGGATATTTTTTTATTTAATCAACCATCTCAAATTATACTTATTAACATTTTCTAAAATCAAAAAAATTTATTTTTCATGTTTTGCAATAAATTTACATTCTAAAATTTTTTTCGAGTGATTTAAAAAAAAATAAATGAATATATATATGGCTATACCTACTTACAATACTTTGTTGCACCCGGGTCTTTAGGTGCATTCATTGCACGCTGGTCTTTAAATGCACTTATTGCACCCAATATGCTATAAATAACGATAGTTGTTGATCCTACTTACGTAAAAACCTTGTACCTTGAAGACCAAATTGGGTGCAACAAGGTATGAATTTATATCTTTACTCGTATAAGCCGTTCCACGCTTCGAATAACAATTTTATCGAAGTATTTGAAAAATATCACATACTAGCAACATTTTTTCAATCATCAGAGCATTCTAAAAAGAAATAATTATAATATATTCGGTATAAGTCCAGAGGAATATGTTACGGACTCTGCATAGTGTTATCAACCATTCTAGCAAATTACGTTACAGCACCCGCAGCGGATGCAAGAACGTTATGTCGGGTACGATAATGTACCAAACGGTATTATATAGCATATTATGTATTTTTTTTTCGAAGAAAGCAGTATTTCTTAAAAAAAAAAATTAAACTGAAGAATTACAGCAAAAAAAAAATTGGTATATATTTTCAGTTTTGAAAGGAAGTATAAAATTCTCAACAAAAAAGTACCCTTTTCCTATACTTTTTTGGAGTAAAATGAATTAATTTAGTGTAGGCATGTGTCACAGTTTTACCGATTTACATTAGTTTTACTTAAAAATGTATGTGAAAAGAAGTACTTTTTTGAGATGTGGCCTTGTTATAATTGCAATTTTTTTTTTTAGATGTGGCCTTATTGCACTGAAGGTGTGATGTGGTAAATGTATGAAGGACATAGAAGAAAGATTAGAAGAAAAATAAAAAAGCTAAAAGCCAAGTTTTTTTTGGTATTTTAGTCCTGTCTGTACACTATCAGTCTACCGCAATATGTACGCTGAATATTTACAGCGCTTCAGGTGACTCTCTAACGAACTCGTAACTATTTATTCCCTCATATAGGAGCTATTAAAACTCTGGCGTTGTTACAATGCATAATAGCCTGATTACAGGTTTTATCTGTCACATTTTAATAGTATTTTATCCAAAAAAATATGTAGCCAGCCAGTTTGGGTATTTTTTTACTTCTATTTAAAGAGCGGGAGGAGAAAGGCGGAGTGAAAAAATTGTAAAACTTTCTTGCGGGAAAAATGGTACCGTATCTATACCTCAAAATACAAGAGTACATTTTATTTTTTCAAAATAATTCAAATGCTATGTAGAAAAGAGCTTTGAAATTATATTAAACTACTTTACTTCTTTATGAACCATATTCAAGAAATAATTAATAATGATGTCAAAAATTCAAATTTTAATTTAAAGCGATGCGTCTAAAGTTGATTGTGAGTACGATCGTCACATGCACGAGTTTTGAATCACTTTATTTTGGTGAAATTATGAAAACCTGAAAATTTGTAATGATGTAAAAATATGTGAAGGTGATAATTTCATCATCAGTTTCAAAAATATAGAAGAAATATCACACCCAATAATTAAATGATTATCGTGAACATTGTTCAAAATAATAGTTTTTACTATTTTTCTCAACAGGTAGGTAACGAATAAAATGAGTTAAGATTTTGATGTAAGTACTCTTTTCAAAACAGAACTGAGAGCGCTAATAATCTATTTTATAATGAACTTTAAAAATATAAAAAAGTAGTTTGTTTTGAACTTGTTTGAAGACCTAAACGCTCTTAAGCACTCTCTCAAAAAATAAATTAAAATATCAACTTATTTCATCAAGTCATTTTTGAAGGGAAATGCTGAAAACGAACTCCATTTTAAGCCAGTTTTTAATCACTAGGTAACCTACTACTCCTCATTATCAAAATTACAGCTCAGAGTACAATTTATTCAATTGAAAAAAAAAGTAATTGGAAAATATTGAATTCAAAAGATAAAGTAAGAACAAATAAGTAAAAGGGAAAAAAATTTACATTTAAATTCACATGCTTCACAATTCATATTTTGCATCTATATCTGTAACGTATCGATTGATAAAAACCTGATCACTTGTATTGAGGCTTTGAAAAATAAAAAAATTCAACAATTAAGGTTCAACGCATCTATAATAAAAAAGTTTCCTTTCGATTCTATTGAAATTTTATTGTTCATCTATAATATGTATATCTATACCTATTATTCTTAGAAAACTGAATTAATTATGTTCTAAGTTGAAAATTTCATAACAAATCAATTCATAATTAAATTGAAAATTCAACGAAAGGAACCAAATGCTGAGGAAATAATCAATCAGAATAAATTGTCAATAGGTACTGCATAGCTCGAAGCAAAAGATTCAATTAAAAAAAGTATTATTTAGAATTGCACAACTGTAACGAAGTTAGCCAATATATGCACCAATGTAATTCAAGTTTTTAATTAACTAATAATGGTTTTCAGCAGACAAATATTTTAAAATGAATTGTTAGCAATGTAATTGGCAAAGTCGAATTTTCGTTTAAAAGTTTTGTAAATATCAATTTTTTCTAAACAAAAGATCCTTTTGGCATTGAAATTAAATCAAATATTTTCTAGGACATATGAGAAATCACTATCTCGATTTTACAACTAAAAGAATTCTTATGTTTGAAGTACAATAGGGGATAAATACAGGTGATGAGGTGACATTCTTTTACTTAGTGTAGGCAAAACAGAACCGATAGTTATACAGCAGCGATATACATATGTGACCCGTTATTGGCTTTAGGGTTTATTTCTTATGTAAGTAAACGAGTATACCTATTTATTTTATGTACTTATCTGGATAACTAATACCTAACGTTGCATGAAGATCAGCTATATACACGATACTTCGCCGCGTGATGTAGGATTTATTTAAATTTAAAATGAGCGAATTAAAAATAATATGGGTAAGTACTCTTGCCATGCTTTCTTTTTACTTGAGTAAAATATCAGTCTAGTATTTGAATTAGAAATTTCCTCGGGGAGAATGTGATGATAATTTTATCACCGATACAAAGAAATAAGTTTTCAACTAGTGATCTTGGAACAACGAAGCGACTCCTAATCATATGTCACCACTCACCAGTCACCTTCTAACAAACCATAGAACATGATAAAGGAAACTGTCATAGTAGAAGTTTTCCACATAATTACTGGCTAAGATAAACGAGCAGAATGACAATAGCAGAAGCATTCAAGCCGCGCGAAAACGAAGAACAAGAACGTATGTATTAGAAATTCACGTACTTAATGTTCATTTGTGTATAGGAGCAAATCGAAGACCATAAACATGTAATGACATACGATGGCCGTTTGTGCGTTTACCGAACAGTGAATATGGTGCACTTAAACTTTTACTTTTTACGAGGTCGCATTACACGGAGTGCTAATGCAAACGGTGTATTTTTAAGAATAATAAGTATTTCTATTCGTTTGAGATAACTCAGCGAAAGTTTCACTTTCTTTACGAGCGTGTTCATTGACTGCTAAATGAATTATAATTACAAAATTCGCATCGTCTTACATGGTGGTACATTCGATAAATATACTCGAAGAATAATACTAGACAATTATACGGATAATTATTTCGACACGTGTTAACACAATTAGAGTGCATCTTCGACAAGAGTGATCGTTTCTCTATACCATTAAATTCGAATTAACCGTGGATATGGTTTTGCATGTTTACCGGTATCAGTATCTAGGTACCAAGTATACGTACACCGTGGCATAATGGAAGGAAATATGATGTCTCGAAAAGAGCTCTATTAATAAATTATGCAAATGCTTGATATGAATTTTTTTACTTCAACATACGTTAAGTTTCAATCTTTTCTTCAGCTGTTTCCGCGCCTTATGTAATTCATTCATAATGAAAAATTCCGACTTCGGTTGACTCAACGAAATTACGTTTAAATTAATTAACACTCGACGATTAGCTTATAGCGTTGATGACGAATGGATGAAAAAATACCTAAACGCTTTCCACACGTCATTTTTAATAACGTCGAATACCAATAAATATCTTATTGTTCTCCAGGAACGAGTAACTTTTGCTAGATATTTTGTCAACTAATTACGTGATAGTGCTGGGAAAGGAAATTTCTCCGAAAGACACCACATCGTGTCATCTAATCAATCAGCATTATAATGCCGCCTGTGTGAACTATATGGGTGACAGATTATTACGAAAATAAGTGGTACAAATTTAATAAAATCCGAAACCAATTTTCACTCCATATTTTACACGATTTACAGGCGCGTTTCGATGATTTATAACCTATTTATAGCGATTTCGACGTGAGTCAAGTGTCTCGTAATTATAAGACACCTTTGATCGGCGTATAATTTAGGAGAAAAAAATATTTATCGTTTAAAGTGTACAGTGGATTATTAAATAATGATATTTAAGTATTGGAATCCGTATTCACGTGTTTGCAACTGCTGCGCGTACATTGAACAAATAATAGTAGATATTTGTGAAGTGATGTTTATATTGTTAGCGCATGTATTTGTTAAGTTCCGGTATTAGCAGCTAATAATTATACTTCAGCTAATTGGAAGAAATGGTTATTCACCTGAGAAATTTGCTATCTCTTACATCTTATTAGGCATGGAAAAATTTAGTCTAAGCTTCGACCGAAGGTGAGAGCAAGGCTCCCTTGCTTCGTTTGGCTATGCCATGGAAGCAATTAGTGTGTAGAGGAGGAATTTTGTAAATAAGTATTCATCATATCGCGAAGGGCCATGGCTTATTTTGGAATCAATCTTTCCGAATTTATTGGACAACGATGATGTATTTTGTAACACGCAGTTTTGTATTTGAAAACTGTAAGCAACCATTGCGTATTATTAAAGCTGAATTTTTATTAGAGGCATGTCCAAATTTTCATCTATACTGACCCTCCACAGGGACCTGAGAAAATTAATTTTGGATTTGTTATGCATTAAATTTGAGCTTATTGGAGCTCCCCACGTATTCTTCAAATCTTCAAGCTCAACTTGAAAATTCATATGTTGCAGTTATATACTGATTTTACAATCGAAATTTGAGCTTTCAGGTACACTTGATGAACAGATATGGACATAAATTTCATGATCTAGTAGTCTCTCTAGAAATGTATTCCTTCAAACTCTATCTAGGAGGCTCAAGTTTCTATATGTTGGTAAAATAGCTCGCTCTATAATAGAAAACTATAATCGAAAATTGTCAATCCCTCATCATATGTATTCATTGGCCTAAACTCCCTTCTGATTCTCTCAAACATCTTCTTCGAGGATGGATAAATTTGGAGTATGTTATAATTCTTGATTACAGGAATTACAGAATAAATTCTTAAATATTGAATTTGAATCATTCCAGGCTCCTCAAACATTCCTCAAATTTCCACTACCTACCAATCAAATTCAAGGGATGAAGTTGTAATGCTTCATCAAATTTACATGAAAAGTTTGAGTTACCTAGGTAGGCTTGGTGTGGCGATTAGTAAGATTCAAGATGATTTATTGTTTAAAACTTCCTCAAAAAGCTGTATTCTTGCATAGCTCCCCTCTTACTGCACACAGGAAGGTGAAATGCGGATGTGTTGGTGTCTCCATAAGGTCTCAAAATTAAAACAAAAATATCTAAAGATTGGAAATTGTTAAAAAAAATTTTCTAAATTAAAAATAAGGAAAATTGCTTAAAATAAAAAAAAATAATTAAATAATATTAAAAATGGCAAAAATCACCAAAAAACATCAAAAAATTGTCACAGTTCTTAAAAAATAAAGAAAACTTTCATATAATCCTGTTCAAACATGAAAGCAAAAAAAAAATGTCTAAAAATAAAAAGTTGCTCAAAAATCAAAAAAATTCTCAAAAATAATAGAAATGTATTAAAGTAAAATTAAAAATTTAAAACCTCAAAAAATTGTAAAAATCTTCAAATGATGTGAAAAAATTGTTAGAGTTCCTTAAAAACAAGAACTATGTTCATAATAATGTCCAAAAATGAGGAAAAAACAAAAACGTCTTGAAAATTAAATAATTTTTTTTAAATTGAAATTTCTTTCAAAAAAGTTAAAGTATTTAAAAAATTGTCAAAAATTATCGAATTCCAGAGGTCGTATTCTGGTCACCAACTAACTTTACATGCAAAGTCGATTTGGTGAGAAGATATGGAGGCTGCAATAGCTATCGTTTTTTCTAAAAACTCAGCAAAAAAAAAGTTGAAAAAATAAGAAAATTTCAAATATTATTCGATGGAGCTTGAGAGCCATATTGTTTTTGAAGTAAATCCATCCGCTGAAAGTCGAGCTTTCAAGCTTTGAAACTTTTTCACTTTTTTGGCAAATATCTCAGGAATGAAGGGCCGTAAAGGAAAAAGTATAGAAACAAAGTTGTAGGAAATTTCATTCTCTACAACTTCGATTCCCTCCATTTTTCACGAAAGTTCGGAGAAAGTTGAGCTTTTGAACTTGGAAGCTTTTTTAGTTTTTCCGAAAAACGACAAAAATTACAGTGTTCCTAAAAATAAGAAAAACATCTATAAATTTTTTCTCACATTATTAAAATTTTCATTTAAAGCAATTATTAAAAAATTTTTACGTAAAGGTTCCTCATCATGGTTCTTGGAGTTTTATAGATATTAGCAGAAAATTTTGGAAAATTTTTTTATTATTTCATTCTTTTCGTAATGATCAAATTTTTGAAATAGTCGATTTTCCATCGCTACTTTTCAAATATTGTTCTAAATATATTGTATACAGTGCTGGCTCCCGCAATTATCTTCTATTGAGAGGTTGAAAATTGAAAAAGAAGTACGAGAATATTCAGAAAAAATTAATTAAAAAAAAGTCACAAATACTGAAGATAAATTTAAAGAATATAGCAATTAAAACTAAACCTACATCATTACAGAGAATCAACGTCAACATTCTCATCCTCGTATCACAAATCATCGAAATTAAAAACATTGTTTCAGCATCCAACAGGTGTTCGAACATTAGAATAACAATGATTGATAAGCACCATTTAGTAATTACTCGTTGTTTCTTCGGAATGCGAATTTCAAGAATTCGAATAACGATCCGACGAAGGTGTTGACGCGATAACCAGCTCTGTGACATTTCTCTCGATAACAACCCATTATGCGTGATAAAATGCTCGTAATACAAAGAAAAACGACTTAAAAAGTACAAGAATTTACGAAATTTCGAACGAGTTATTGACCCAGCGTTCATCGCTGTTCGCAGCTATATCGATGACAAAACATACCTGCATAGCCTGCAGATTACCTTTGGTACGGTTTTCCTCGACTGAGATAAAATTTAAATCAAAATCCAAACGGTTCATTTCCGTCCAGACTGCATGCGAAATTAAAATGTGAATGAACTTTACCTCGAATGCGCAATAAGACTTAACGAGAGTACAGTTCAAAAGATATACGAGATAAACGATCATCGACTCATCGTATCTGAAATTCATACAAAGTATTCAATTATGTCGCAACATCGGATCGACCGCTGAGCATAAAAGAGCAGACAAAAGTCACTTACGAGGGAATACTTCGAATATGTACGATTCGCAACCAGGTTAATTCAGTTCGCTAACGTACCGCTGTTTAATTGTTTTTTCAATGTTATCATCAATCATGATAATTTTAAATGAAATAGTCGGTGCGTTTTTTTATCTCAAACTCATCGAGTTAGACGTCTAGAACGATGGTGATGAAAAAATGAATTATATTGGGAAATTGACGACGGTACCGATGACGATTTCGTGATGACAAACGTCGAATGTAGAGACATACCTGATAGTATTTATAGGTCTACGTAATGTTAATATTTACGCCATTGATGGTGCAATAATCGTTTCAACTCGTAATCGTCCTATCATAAGCGCTGATTGATGATAAAAAAATTGGTTACATCTACACACTGATGGCTACAAATATTTTATACATTAACCTATGCCTTGATATTATCATGTTTTGGCCACCAAATTTGTTTGAAATTTTTCGATGAAGTCGATAACCCATGAAAATGTATTCCTAGTCGAAATTCCTCATAAATTACTTTACGATGGAAAAACCATACATTATTACGTTTCTCTCTCATGTCATTGTTACCTGAGGGTAAAAAATTGTCGAATTCAATGGTTTATAAATTTTATCTTTTAAATTATTAACTCGTCGAAGAACTAGCTAAGTAACCATATAGCGTGAATCTAGACGTGTAAATCATAAATTTAATTTTAAAGCTCGGATGAATTTTCTTGAAACGAAAATTTGTACGTTCGAAGAGAGATTATAGAATTTATAATTTTGTTTTTATATTTATCATAACATCACGATACACTCCTACAAGAAAACCACTTCGTCTATCAACAATAAGCATATAGTTTATACATTATTCGAAATGTTACGCCATGAAAAAAAAAACAGGCTGCGGATGAGAACCAAAGAATATGATACTTAATACTTATACAAACACTAGAGAATACTAGAGAATACGAGAAAGCGCACTTGACGTATTATCAAAAAGCATTCTGAAAAATGATGTTAAATTCGGCGTCGCTTTATTAGCGCATTCTTCTAAAAACATAACAATTCAATGGTTTCTGCGACTGCGATATTGCGGTTAAATATATAACGAATGCTTCCTTGTACACGAACGCAGATTGGTATTTGCCCAATTCCATACAATGTACTCGATGGGTAATTGCTGGTGATGGAAAATCTACACATCTGTTACGTGTGGTTAACGTTTCTACGAGTATCTATAATATCTAGGAAACTGCACGAAGGAATAATTTGGTCACTTATATAATGCTACAGTAAATGTGGCAGCTAGATCTGGATATAATGCGAATTTTTCAATAAAAAGATAATCACTTCGAAGTTACCAGATAAAATTCGTACGTGAATTATCGAAACGTGTAGTAAAAATCAATATTTCACGCCTAAGTAAATTTTCTATATCATTCGGATGATTTATGAACGAGGTTGCGACCTAATGAACCGAACAATGCACCGATAAGCGGACCGGATGCGTACAAAGGAAATTACGGTCTTAGGTTGGCCTGCGTGTACTTTCTAGAAAATTACCTTTTGGGGGAAATTTTTGCATTTTCCAACAGTTAGACGTAATTAGAGACGTTGGAGAATGCTACGAATGTGATAATTCGGTCGCTTTCTTTCGTCGGATTTGCTCAAATAGACGAAATAATTTCATCGAGAAAACGAAGCTTCTTTAGTGTGAAATTGTGGTGGTGTTTTTCTTCGTTGAGTAAATTTTCCTCGGCGAAAAGGACGCGGAGGAAGGGAAGAGTATACGAAAATAGATGCTTGTTATGGTACGAAGATGATTCCATTGTGCGGAATTACTGAAGGATAACTCGATGTTCGGGTATTTGAAGTATACTGAGAAGCTTAAACAGCTGTTGGGATTTTTTTTCAACTCGACATTTATACGTCGTGAAATATTCGTATCATCGATCTGCTAGTCCATATAACTAGGTGTTTATTTTTTTAGCCGACTAGTAAGTTCTTAATGTGATAACTCAGCAGTTGTGGAGTACAGCCCTCCTGATTTGGAGAGGTGAAGTCGAAGGATTATGTAGATTACTAAGTTGAAAGAAAATGACATAGTCCAAATCTAGTCTCATAGATAACTGTAGAATAGATAGAAAAATATTTTAGGCTTCGAGGGAACGATGAAAAGTTGATCATTTTGATTATGGGTTTATATGATAGAATGAGCCAAAAATACCAACAATCCAACATATAACAATATCAGTTTTTTTAGGTAGAGCTGAATGGGATACACAATGAGCTACGAATTAATAAAGTGCACTTTGCTTACATTACCAAGTTACGCCCGAGAGTTGAAGGATGGAGTGAGAATGAAAATCATTCAATCAGGTTAGTGAAATGTCTAAAATCATCCATGTTACTTCACCAAATGCACCAAGAGCTCAAAGTTCTTTGGTAAGCTCAACATGGAATTATAATATGACCTCTCTAGTCTAAGTCAAAAATCTCGTATGAAACGAAGTTATGGGAAACTAAAGAAACCCCGAATAACTCCAATTTTATTTTATTGAGGCCTAAAAATATAACAACTAATCTCAGCTTCTCAGATAGTTTTAGAGAGGATATGTATGGATTCCTAGGTTCGGTGGTGGGTATGGGAATGAACTACAGTAAGTTTAAAGATACAGACACCGGATGGGCCGAAATTTACCTATTTTTGATAAGCAGAGAGGGAGATGTTTCTCTTCATTTGGCAACAATCAAGCACCTCCCTCTTCATCATTTAAAATAAGTCCAAATTCGGCTCAACTTAACGTACAGTTATGTCTGTAATCTGAATACTTTTGCATGTGAGGTTTAGCCTTATAAGGTTCAAAACGTCTTCTCAGGCCATACTGTGAATGGAAAGGATTGTGTAGTATGTATCAGTTTTATTATTACCTAAAAGAACCGAATATATTGAAGTGTGTATTATATTGAATTATAATAAAATAAATTCTTAAAATTCTAGCTAAATTTAAATAAAATTATATATATATATATATAGTGATCTATGGTCAAAGTGGCATCACTTTGCACATTCCTCAGAAGTGCATCTAATGTCACGTTAACGACACCACAATGGGGAACGGAATGTATAATATCGTAGGTTTTCTTGGAAACAAATTTTTAAAATGATGCCACTTTACCTGTAAACATCAAAAAGATGAGGCTACTACGACCGTAGACCGAAAAAAATTTTTTGTATGAAAAATAGAATATTAGTGGTAAAGTGGCATCCCCCCAAATAACCACACCAGTGACGTCATGACACATAGCTGAATCGATGAGCAATGTGATGGTAAAGTGGCATCAAAAAAAAGATGCCACTTTGTAAAAATGATGCCACTTCACCTGTAGACGACGAAAAATGATGCCACTTTATTCATAGATAAATCTATATATATATATTTTTTTTTTCATTTCCTTCCATTAAAATGCTTTATCTAATTAATGAAATCAAATCTAATACTATAACAATTAAAATCATCAGAAATCAATGGTTTTGATATTATGAATATTTAAACTTTAGTAATAAATTTAATTTTGATATAATCTATAAACAAAATTTTAATTTTAATTTAAATAATATGATTATATGAAGGAAGGTCTTTTTATAAATGACCTCAGTGTTTAAAAATGACCTCTCTACTCATATGAGACCGTTCAAGTGTGTTGTGTGCCATTGATTCATTCCTGAGTACCAAAATTTGGAGAGTGTATTGGAAAAATACAATTAGTTGGGTACACGATGAAATGAAATTTTTGGAAAATTGATTACACTGAAAAATAAGTTCTCAATTTAAAAAAAAATATATTTCAAGGTATTCCGAATCACTTGAAAGCTTATAAGGTTGAGCACGATTACATAGTATGATTTCAATCTACGAAACGTAAGAGTCGTTTTGTTTTTGAAGTCATACCTTCGCTGAAATTTGAGCTTTCAAACTTCAAAGATTTTTTTGCTTTTTTGCAAATATCTCGAGAACGAAGGGTTGTGAAGAAAAAATTGCGTAGACATTGATGAACGTTTTATGAGCATGATTATATACTATTGCTGAAGTTTCCAGCTTGAAAAGTAGCTATAATTTTTGCAATGATCGGTGGTATTGTAGATTTGTGGTTTTAAAGGGGGGAGGGGGTTTGGGTGTCTATCCCCCCTCCCCCGAGATTCTTTTTTTTAGGTGTTTAAACAAACTTTTTGATAATTTAAACAATTTACTATCTTCTCCACTTGACTTTATGGAACTGAAATCCCTCGAAGCAGCGATGCTAAAACCGGCACTGATCCTCTATGTTTTTGTTAACGAAGAGCCAACGCAGTATAAAGAAAATCGAGGCTTAGGAGAAGGAGGAGGATTGAAATATTTGTATGAAAATTCATTTTTTAATTTTTTAAAATAAAAATTTGAATAAAAATATTGAAAAATAAAAATTAAAAAAAATAATAACATGTACTAAAAAAATTATAAAATATAAACAAAAAAATTTTTGTAATATTTATGATAATTCACCCACTATGAGCATTGTTGCGCTAGCGTGGTGGGAATTACTATCATAAATTAATATAACAATTGAAAAAAAAAGTGGTTCAAGTTGTTAAATTTTATCGAATTACGACTGATCTAGCTAGTCCTCAAAAAAAGTCTAGACTCAAGGGAAACCTCCTTCCCCTCTAATGGCCTTGACCACACCTTAACAACATCTGGAATAAGGTATCAAAACTAAGTTTCAAAAATATGGCATCAAGCTTAAGTTTTATTTTCTCATTATTTTTTCGTGGTTGATAATACGAAAATTAGATAGGTAATTTTTGTAAATTTTTACAACCACTTAAAACGATAATTTTGGACGATTTTCGTTAATTTTCATTGTTTAGAAAAAAATGAAAAAATAATTCCATTCGAGAACTTCGATATTACATCGACTATAAACGTAATAAAAGAAGAAAATTTCCTCTAAGAAGATGAATTCTACACCACAAACGTGCGATGCTATATGAAAGACAGACTATAATAATTCACACGAGCGTTATATCTAATTTATGATAATTACGGTATTTTAAAATAATCCAGAATTCCCTACGACCTGAATACATTCACCAAATACATTAATCTTAATTTTTATGCAAATGGAATGTTCATTAGATTATTACATAATATCAAACTCTTAGGGCAACCTATGGCAACTTGAGCATTAACGTCAAAAGTACCGAAAATATCGTTGTAATGCGGCGCGTGGAACAATTAAAGAACGCTTCGCGTCAAGCGATTAAACGGTAATTTCATATTTTTTAGACGCGTGACGCGATAACAATTGGAAAACCGCTTTGTATACGTTAGGTCTATAGCGGGACTTTTTTTTGGGAGGATATAGGAGCTGTAATAGCGCCCGAACTCGGTCAACTAGTTAATTTTGGAGAGGAGAAAGAAATTCTCGATTTCTCATTAATTCTTCGTCGCTACTGACCGTGAACGAGGAACGGCCATTCGGTAATTTATCAGGTACACCGTGTACGACTGACGAGGCGAAATGATGAGTTTATTAGAACCTCGAAGTCGTCACCAAATCGTTGATAATTTCTTTGAAGGACTCGGAGCACAAACGATGACTGCGTAGTTTTCGCAGCGAAAGAATCGATTACGAGAACTACGATGTTTGCTGAGGATGTGAAATTCTAGTCGAACATTGTAATCCAGTAAGTCTAGACAAGGAAGAGGAGCTGATGCGTTGTTTTCATGCTTTATTTCGAAGTAATTCCATTTTCAGGATGTAATGAAAAACAAGGGATTTCAAAACATGCGTTTTTATGTATGGACAGAAAAGGATAAACTTGACGCGAACTTTTTAAGCTTTCTTTGACTTTTGTGAGAAAAAGTGTAATGGTCTAACTTGCGTGAAATTTAAAGTAAAATATTTTTGCACTACACCATTTTTGCTGTAAAAGCTCTCTTTAGCGAGATAGTGGCGAAATAATCATTTTTGAGATTTTGAACTTCCATGTGGACCATGCTTACTCTCCAGCCATTGAGAGTATTCCTGGAACCTAAGTATTAATGATTAAATTTTGTCGGGAATTTTTTCGAGAAAAATGTTCAGATTTACTATACATCGGTTACAAAACATCTATATGTATCTGATATCTTCATACTATTTGATCGACGAGGACATTAATTAATCGAATAAAGACGCTAACTTCACGGTTGATTACGCACGTTAGGACGTGAGAAAGAACTACACCTTTCGTATATAAAGAACAAAAGAGCTAACTGTTAGGATTCTAAAGTGATGAATGTCCGGACCAACATAACTCAACGTCGATAAGATTTTTCGAGTCGGTCGCCTCGCAACGGCCTCGTCATTAAACGATTGGTCGCGGTGAAAGTGTTTTAAATATTCGCGATTTTCCGCCATAATTAGCTGTACCAGTCCTATATACACGCGTAATATACATCTGCTGCGTTTAAATTAGCGAGTTTAGCTTCCTGTATTAGTTTTCCATTTATATATTCCGCAGCGACGAAAACAATGAAACGCCAGAACCACTGATTTCCGTTTATGAGCGATCGATAAGTCATCGAAATACCGGTACGAAATAACGCTGACTAGGCGAGCCGAATAGTTGGAACGAGTGCTCGGGCGATACGAGGCTTCGAGGTGTCGATATAATTTGATCGAATTTTTTTCCGAAGCGGTAGGTATAAATACACGGTGCAGATAATTGCGGTAATAAAATGCAATGTTGCTGTTGCCAATCATCGCTCGTATTCGTGGCCGAACTGGATATCGCGTTATTTAGGAGGCAAACTACACTGAAAATTACTGACCTGCGATCACTAAATTATGGCAATTACTCGCCGATAATTACTGCGGCGAGATTTCACGCGTACTTATAATAATGTGAAAATCTCTCGAGTACTTATTGTTTCATGGGTACACAATGAATAGCAATAACTGTACTGTGTTATTTTCTCGCTGACGGGTATTCGTTGGAAATTATTTCTAAGGCGCCGAAAGTACGCGAAATGATTTTATTCGAATGATCGAAAAATTGTACTTGGTCGCGATGACGAGTCAAAAGTGAACGAACTATCGCAATCGTATTACCAATAATCGCATCGTTTGCGGAGAACTGTACTTAGACTCTTGCAATATGGCAATCATCATCAATTGTATACGAGTGAAATCGGCACTTACCTGAAACAAAAAAATATCAGGTTAACGAAATATTTATAAGATTAAAAGCAGTAAGCAGTGGTAGTGAAATCGATGTAGATACTACGACGCTAATGTATCGTTAATTACGAGTTTGCTGTGGCAGACGACATAGCAAACAGGTTAATTCGCGCCAAAACGGAACTCGGAAGACGCAATAAGAAAGATTTGATTGTAAACAAATCTCATTTCTTGGATCACGCCTTCTCTCTGTGGTTCAACGTATTAAAAATTCCAATACGAAATATTTCGTCGAAAACCATAAAAACCCAGATGGCAAGGAGAACGACATGGAAATCACACCTCGTACGCATGTCATGTGCTCACCTGTCTATGCTGGTTAGTAGGATTTTTAGTACGAAAATGAAGCTATTACGGTCTATGGATTGATTGATATTTCGGACCATTTGTAGATCATTAATCAACGTTCAACTTCGTTGTATGTAGGAGTGTAATTTTTTGCTTGATTCGTAACACAAATAACTATGCAAGAATATATCTTGAATTTCGTCACAGGATGTTTGTGTGAATATTTGAAGTACTCTTTCAGATTTTTATTATACCAAAAATGATGGTTTACTCAAATTTTGAGAAGGATTAGAAAGGTCCTAAAAACTAAGAAATCTTCAATTTTCATTTTATATGATGAAGTATTTTAGCACACAAACATGTCCAAATTTCAGCATTATTAGACGATCAGTCGATCAATTATTATCAAAAATTATTTTTTTCGTAGGAGTAGTATATATAAGTTGAATACGTTGCTTAAAATTTGATTTGAAAATTTTCATCCAACTCAAAATGGCGATTTATTGAGTTCTCGAGGAGATGTGAAAGGACATAAAAATTTTTATGTAAATTTTATATGCTGAAATGAGTAAAGAACACCAATGTAACAATGTTTCAGGCTCTATAGTGGAGTTGGAAGAGAGTTGAAGTTAGGAAAAACTTTAAAGGAAGTTTTCGATTACAAAAGTTCTTGAATACTCGATACCTCATTACCATCATAATATACAAATATTAGGAACTTCAAATTTATATGTACTAACATTAGTTGAAAATAAGAATTCTAACTATTGAATTTGGATCCAAGGGTATTCGAAATGGTGAATTCCTCTAAATTTGAGGAAAGCTTAAAGCGCTCATAATTACTCAAATTTCATGAGTATGCAATAGGATGGATAGATTTTTAAAATTTATTATTATTATAATTATTATTTATTTATTTATTTTTTTTGAGAAGTGAGAATCGTGTGTCTTCAATAGTTGAACGCTGAAATGACTTTAAAAAATTATAAAAAATTACACACCTCAAAATTGCCGCAAAAATTCCATAAATGGGATCAAAACTTCTAAATTTCATTATTTTAGTAAAAATTTCCAAAAAAAATTCACAACATTGATATTATGTTTTTTAATATACTAGTGCCTCCTCGCCCCTTCGGGGCTCGCAATAAAAATTAAATGAAGAAAAAAGTTATTTTATCAGACAAGTACTGCTACATTTCAAACTGCACAACCCAATTTATTCTTATTTGTTACCCCCACCAAGAGTTATTCCTTTCAGGATGGGTTCGCCCCTTTATACCTTTGTATACCTGCTACTCAAAACAATTTTATGACTTACCCTTGTGCATGTACAAAGCTTTTATTAAAATTTACAACCTTTTTTCCCTTTGTATACGTGCTATCCTTTATATACCTTTTATACCTGCTATTCAAAACAAGGATGCGCGCGCATCTCAAAACCGATTCCATTTTGATTTTAATATATAGAGAGATAAGCAATATATTGCTGTCTATTTTTTTTGAAAACTTACATAAGATTTTTCAAGATTTAGGATTAAAAAAAAAAAAAAAAAAAAAATATTTTGACGAATAATTCCAATTTTTTGCATATTTTTGTGTTATTCTAGACTGGCCTATTAATCGATATAATTAAAACGTATGAATTGCGGTTCATGGAACTCGAAGCAAAAAGAATTTTCAATTTTTACCTCTCAGTGGGTTCCCAAAATATCACGTATTTGCCAAAGAAATGTTTTCAAATGAATTATGATTTAAAATTAAGTAAACACTACATTAATCTTGTTATTTTCTGCTGGTCCAAGGTAGAGAAAAAAAATGGACGCGCTTAATTCATAAAAAGAAGCTAATTAGTTTTAATTAGCGTTTCTGTATGTTACCTTCATACAACAGTTTTCGAAAATATGAAAATTTTAACAAAAAAAACAAACAAATTTTTGATTGATTTGAAATTTGTTGAGCTTGACGGTACGTTTTTCACTAAAACAATAAACAATTTTTTACCATCAATTTTTCCAAAATTTCGATAGCTTAAACTTTTTTTAATTTATTTGAAAAAAAAAAAACAACAAATTTTAAGTATTTTAAAAGACGAACAATGAATAGGTAATTTTTTGGTAGCGGACTCGGGAGATTAAATAAATAATTATGCTCAATTTATGCTTCACAAGGATTCCAAAACGAGAATTACTTCGTAGTAGAACATCTGCATGATGTCATTTTGAAGCAAAGTTGTTAACTTGTTATATTTCCAATTTGTATCAAGTCCACACTGTATACACAACCTAAAATTACATTTATTAGTAATTTTTGAAAATAAAAAATGTTGGTATCCCCCTTTCCCCTTAAAAAAGACTCTCTAATTTTGAAAAAATTAACAAGTAAAAATTTTTTAATTTTTTAGAAAACATAATACGTGTAAGTTCTGGAAGAACAAAAATCCGCTGTACAAAAGTTGATTTTTTTGAAATACGATATATCTAGTTATCATTGCAGACTGAAAAAATAGGCATAAAACAACTATTAAAACTTCCGAAGATTAAGAAATTCTGCGTTGAAAATTTGTTCACTCTTTAGACAATTAAATATCATTACCAAACCACAAAACAATTTTAATTCTTCAAAATGTTTTTTTTTTTTTTAAATTCTTACAAAATAAAAAATTGCTAAAATTTTGAATGTTTCTAATAAGTTTGAGTTGAAATATTTTTTGCCTATGTTTGAGCTCATGTCATAACTATTTTTGTCAGGGACCCAGATACCAGTCCTTGAAATAAAAATAAAATAAAAAATCGACTCAATGCAATATAATTTCTCCTATCATTATTGAAGCCATTAGGAACTATGCACAACACAATCCCATTTCAACTTCGCAAACGCATCTTAGGGACACTATAAGAGTAAAAAAGTTATGGCATTTTCACATAAAAATTCAGCTCCAATAATGCAACATGGCTGCTTACATTTTTTTCTTTACTCGTAAACTTTGTATACTCGTGTTAACTGCATGCATTTCAATATCCGTGCATAATTCGTACGAAAATTATACACCAGCGCACGTGATAGATGATACGTATATCTTTTACTTCGTACTCCAGCATCATCAGCATTAAAGACGAAACGTAAAAATAAAAATCCCGGAGTTTAATTAAAATTTATGCTCGTTCGTATAAAAATACGTAATTTCCTCCCATGTCGCGTCATTTTCAAGGTGAAGAGGTGCGTTGAGAAACAAGCTAATTTAATCAATTTGATCACAATTATTGCAATCGGTTTACTGTTCCGTCAATTACTATTATAGATTGTTAATTGAGTGGAAGAAATTAACCGCATTAACCCTTCGTTAGTGACATGACGGCTGGTAGCCGCAAACACGCTGAGTAACTTGGAGACTCCTAAATGAGTAGAATTATGCAACATACAAGGCACATAAATAATTTTGGTTGTTTATACAACACGATATAATTTTTTTTGGGCAGTTTTTAAAATTTGGGTGAAAATTTGGAAAATTTTGCAACTTTTTCGAGAAAGCTTTTTCATAATTAGTTTTGGTGCGTTACTATTATTGAGAATTCGAATTTTCTTCAAATGGCTCTTTTTTTTTTTATTACCCAAGAAAAAATTAAAAAAAAATCGATTACAATATCATTGAAAAATTCATGGAATTTTTTTTGTGTGTGTGTGTACGCTTAGTTGAGTAATATAGGTAGGAAGAAACACGTTTATACAGTAAGTATATAAAAGACGATACTTGAAATTATGCAAGTTTCCATAGAAATTAAAAAAAAAAAAATGAGTACTCTAAAACAATTTGATGAATTTTTCATTCCTGTAAAGAAATGGAACCGAATATTAAGTCATAACTCTCTCGCGCAAACCACTTCTAAAATACTTGCAATTACAGGTTTTGAACTGCACTGTTTAGTGAATTAATTCTGATTTTTAGTTTAGCTATCTTTAGGGTCTAAGAAACTTTTTTTGTGGAAGCCATTTATGGAAATGAAGCATAGACCGACATCATTTTATCAATAACTGTTCGAATTCTGTATAAAAATAATTAACAGAAATATTTTCCTCCAATATTAATAGTGCGGCTGACAGCCGTCATGTCACCTACCTTGAAACTTGAGTCACAAGGCACCTTTGAAGGGTTAATAGTGTCTCCGATGATATAGTTTATGCCTAATGATATAATTCTACCGGTTTCATTTATAGCTATTGGTATGGCTTTCGTTCTGACATATTTATTACGTAAATAGTATAACAACCAGTTTGGGTTTCAGTTGAAATTTTTTTCTCGCACCGAAATAAACGTGAATGCGGTCTAACGGGCACCGCAAACTTTTACACGTTCTTATCAGCTTGTGTAGGAATAAAAAACATGTTTAAATCAAACATTTGGTACTTATGGCTCGAATTAATTAGAGCATCAAGCGCAGCAATTTTTTTCTACGTACGTATTAGTCACTGGTTTTGGGTACACGCCTGGAAGCGAATTTGCATATCAGTTGAATTTTTTGAAGGCGTTTGCAACGTTACATAAGATACTTAAGTAGGGAAAAAAATTTAATTGCTGTACAACTCTTTCAGGAAAGGTTATAGTTGGGTAAATTTATTGTAAAAATTTTCACGATTTTTATCATACCTATCCAGCTCATTTCAATGTATACGAATGGAATACAAATTTAATGTCATAAATTTAAATCGCAGAAAGCTAGAAAACAACCTACGATGACCGGAAAAATTGGTGACATTAAAATTATAAACGGATATTCGTGAAATTATAAAGTTGCAGAACTCGTTGGCGAATAATGCTTCTAATGCACCACATATTGTGGGTAGGAAGACTCGTATACGTGTGAATATTATTTTTCAAATTCAATCTATAGAATTTCTACATAAATCACGTATTCGTATAAAAACACTAACTCCTTGTATGGACGTTTCAAAACTCTATTTTTATTTGTAAATTCATTTGTAAATTTTTTGCATTTAAAAAATTTGTGTTTGATACTCATACGATCATGGTTTTACCTTTTATAAAAACAACGTAGGTACCTGCAGCTAAAAAACTAATTAGAATAGAAATTAATTTTCAGTCCACCTGCAAGCATAAAAACATTGCCAACATTACGTCACAGCTTCCTCTCTTAGTCATGGGGTAATCACGCGTGTAAACATATTTTCTCGATGATCGAAAATTTCTCGAATGTGTGAAAAAATAACCTTAAACTTATGCTAGGAACTGGCGGGCAGTTTTTTCCATCGACCAGTATTTATTTATCTATTTAGTTATGTTTATTGTAATAATCTGTCCGAGCGTAACCGTAACAAGTTTTTATTTAGGAATTGGTACCTTACCAAAATAGCGAAAAGCACGTTTTCAGGGTAACCGACCTCAAGAAAGGAAATCAACGAACGGGAATCGCAAACAAGCGACTCGACGGAGTGAACTGACGTTGAATACGGCGAATGCGAAACTTGAAAAAGTTAGCCGCGTGTTTCGCGTATAACGTTATGAAGTACATAGAAAAGGCAACGTGTTTTGCGTCCTCAAGCGTGACTGATGATGGTCACTGCTTTGTCCTCTTTATAACCTTCTTTGCTACACTGTATTTATTTCTTTTCATAGCTATATTTCATAGAATGATGGTTGCGGTAACCAGAAGAATTTTCGCTCAATGCAAACAAATGGTTAGGTTTTGTTTTAGGACTCAGTCTGCGATGATGATGGGATGGAGTTTCGATATTACGATGGATAAGTTCGACGATTTTGATACTTGAACGTAGAAGCAACGATGTAATGCAGTTTATTTTGGCTGTCGTATTTTTCCTTCGTTTGGTATCTCTTAGGACTCGAATAATGGCTACTTTTCATCCTCCAAGTAGCCGCTATGGCATCGAGAATGTTGATGAATCATGACGTCGTTAGTATGCAAAACATATTCTCATTGAATAGTAAACGTAACCTATTGTTGAGTGGATTGACCCGCGAGACGGGAGCTGAGTTTATACATACTATCGTTTGTTAGCGAAGTTTTTTACAGCCTAATATGGGAAGGAGGTAGAGGGAACTTCATGACTTTATCTTTCAGATCATTTGCACTTAGTTGGCCAATATCCATTATTATGTATATATATGTATGTATAGTGAAGGATTTAGAAAATTTTCGCCCCTACGCTGAATTCATTTTGTTGCCTTGACGTGTAATTATATGTATTTTTGTACGACCAATCAGTCTCTGCACTTCTACTCCTCTCTTAGTTCACTTACCATTGGTGTCTAAGAATCAAACTTTAATTCATTTCTTGATTGATTGGTTGAAAATTTTAGTTTTCTCTTGGAGATCATTATAGCAGAGAAAAAAATCAGAAATTTACAGAAGTTTTCAGAACATATGGAGTATAGATCACTTCGACTAAAATAAGAAGAATAAAAATTTTCGGATCAAAAAAATCATTCAAAAATCTATCCGATATTATCAGAATTTTTTATACCATAAAATGAACCTGAAAAAAAGTTTAAAAAATTTTCAAATTGAGAAAAAATCCCAAACATTACGAACCTTCATGAAAAATTGCAAAAGAAATGGTTCAAATATTTTGGAGGCAATTTAAAAGAAAAACTAACTTTTAGTTTAATAGACACAAGTGAAACACAAAATACACAATTATTACATATTGAAAGCAAAATCACAAAAACAAAGTGTAAGTATCAAGGTTTTTTGCATCATTGAATACGCAAAAAATCAAAAACTTCAAAGAATTAATTTAAAAAATTCAAAAAATAAAAAAATGAAGATCCAAACATAATTTTTTTTTTTCAATGAGAAAAATGTTTTGAAAATGTAATATTCTTTTTTTTCATATTTTTACTTCTTTATTTCCTTATTTATTTATTTTTTTGATAATCCATACTAAATAATTTCCTACTCCTGAAATCCCCCTCCCCCCCCCCTTCTAAGTTCGCAGACTATGTTGCCTATACCTTTGTCCCATCACTGTAAATATTTTATTATCATTCTCAAAAAGCATTATAAACAAGCATGAAAATTACTCATCTGAAAATATATTCATAGGAAGCTGTAAAAGTAGTTTTCTGAGATTCTTGCGATACACTCAAATTTTGAGCAGACTGAAAGGTCTCAAATACTCTCATGCCGCAAAAGCGATAAGTCCACGTGAACATTTAGTTGCTCGTACAAAATTGACGCCATTTAAAACCAAATATTTTCTTATTTTCGCTTGTTGTTGCTCTCGGGCTCTTATGGCTAGGAGAATTAATAGAAATTTATTTAAATGTCTTGGTGCCCTGCCTAAATGGTTTAACCTGTTATAGGTCAATAAGCTTTAGGTTTTACCTTATCCTCTTCTATGATTCATATAGAGGAGTAAACTTTACATTAAAATTTTTATTTTTGTCTCCTCAATATCATTTTGTCAGCAAATATTACCAAATTTCTAAGGAAAAGTTGAACGTTTATCATAGGTGATTTGAAACGTCTCAATTTTGGGAAGTGAGAGCCCTTATAAATTTACAATAGAGTAAAATCTAGTATAATGGAATATTTCACATCGGAGATGCTTCATCTTCTGTTTTATAACATTAAGACTAATTTTCCAATAGATTACGGATTTTCAAAATTTTTCTCGAAACTTGGGATTTTAACGTGATTAACAACAGGCATAGCGTAACATCGCAGAAATGAACTATAATCTTCGTATTGACTCATGATTACTGCTTGCGGGCAAAAAGAACTAGTACAATTTATTCAAATCCAGCTCCTCGATTAATTTTAAAGCTAATAAGTGGGAGTTTCTAGCATCGGTATTAAGTTTAGTAGGTATTTATAGAGATTACTAGTATTACAAGTAAATTTGGACGTAGTCCCATTAAAAATTCACCTCCAGTGATGCGGTATGGCTGTTTATTATTCAATTTTTTAAATTAAACTTCATCAGTGTTTTGGTAAATATCGTGGTCTCAGGTCAATTTTTTATGTTTTCATAATTTTTCATTTATTCGCCACCACGACTTCAGAAGTATACAAATGATGGAATGACCATATTTCACAAATGATAGCCTTATCTTAGCAAATTCGTATTCCTAGCGAGCAAAATGAAAATATATTAACGGACCGAACTAAATTACGATGAAGATAGCGCCGCTTGATTATTTTTTCAGCGTGTCATACATTATGTTTAAAGCACTATACTACATGCTTCACGCTGTTCCTTAACGACTGTTTGGGATGGTATTTCAAATTATCCAGTTTTATATTTAATTTAAACGTTCAGCCTATCAGTACGTGCATTAATGAAAAAACCAAAACGTGCGTTGAAATATTAATAGGATATTCATTAAAACGTTTCACGCTCTGTTCGAAATGCAATTATGTAATTTTTTACTCATTACAAGTATGAATTAGCTTATTGCAGTTTAACAGTGTATATGGTTTTCGTACGCTAGCGTTGGTGTGATCATGGTGTTGCGTATTGAAAGTTCACGGGGTATGTCCGCCCACTATGCGATAAAAGTACTTCAAAAACTGAGTACCTTCTTTTGATTGATTCTTTTTCAGTCGAAATCGAATGTTTACTTATTTGAATGAAAGTTAACATATTCACCCGTTTATTCGCTTCTCGAAATGATTTCGTTAATATTTGGACAATTTCTATCGATATTAGGTTTTGTTAATTCGACGAAGGAATTGCGAAATACGTATAGAGCCCAGTAGCGAAGAAACTACTGAAGCCAACAAGCCCTTCCAATATTCACAGTACAATATCGATTACACTTAATGACTTAATTTTGTTCGCAAATCCAAACTCGATTACAAGATCTCTAATTACCTATATCTTTCAATCATCTTAGGGTACTGAATATACTAAATTATAAATTAGCAACTCCAGGCGAATAAATTAATATACAATTCTTTTCAGTTATCTGCCCGAGGATACGAATAGGTAACTTAATTCCAGAACGATGTTACCGAGCGTCTTGCTGTTTTTCGATGCGCGATGAAGAAATAAGAGAAAGTGTTGACATGTCGGGAATATAGCTATCCTATTTGCCAGTAAATATATCTATTTTAACGCACTTACGTTTTGTAATTACCGTAGATGTATTTAGATACAGTAAAGCGTATAATTTCGTCTTCAAATAAGTACGTACTTTTGTAGGAAATTGAAAATGTAGTTCACAATTTGTTACAATTACGAAATCTTGAGTTTCCAATGGTATATACTAATGGCATGTGTTATTGCCACTTGATTTTCATGTTTGCAGTTGGTTTTTAATTGATATTAATTATTGAACTTGATCCAAGGATTAGTTATAAAAATATAATTAAAATTTAACATAATTATAAATATATTTTTAATTAATCGAATTATTATATAAACACCAATTTTTAATATAAAAGAAGATAAAATAATAGAGTTCTTAATAGAAACTTCTACATGAATACTTAAATTTATAAAATTTTTATAAAAAAATTATTTCATTAATTTTAATATTAAAAAATCACTTCCAAAAGGTATGTCAAGCTGATTGCCTTTCGATGGGTATTTTTAAATAGGTATTAAATGCATTTGGTACGTTTGGAAAATTGTTATATGGTGTATTATTATACAGAAAAATAAAAACATACAATGATAATTTTTCAAACGAAGACAGCCAAGGTACTGTCTGTCCAATATAGCTTGAGACCTTTGACTATATACTAGATGGACCGAGCTAGCAACAAGCAAATGCCAACCCAAAAACGGTGATACATTACACAGATTTTCTCAGAACATTCGTGACTAAATTCAAAATGCGCATGCGCAAATTTATTTCCCGCCAATAGTGCGGCAAGGGGACATCGATAGTACTGCTTAAAACTAGAATAACATGAATGTGATAACGGACTTCAGGCATGCGCAACATATGAAGTCGCAACGAGTGTTCCGACTCGAATGCATGTAATGTTTCACCGCAGTTTTCCTACACGTAACTCGGTCCATCTAGTATATAGTCAAAGCTTGAGACTTTTTGACAGCGCAAAGTTAGGCAAAAAGCGCAACAATTTTCACGATTTCATTACTACCCAAAATGTGTTCAAATTGAGAATGCTGATCGAATCGTCGAAATAGTAAAGCACAAAAAAATTCTGTGAATGTGTTTCCTGCTAACTTCGATGAGCTACTAGGTAATAACATATTTATTTTACCTACTTTGTAATACAATCCACATTTTGAGTAACCATGTATGAATTGTTGCCTAACTTTGCGCTGTTAAAAAGTCTCAAGCTATATTGGACAGACAGTATAAGATTAGTTGATAATAACTAATAAGTTACATTTCATCATTTATTGTTGTCAAGGTTAATCTAATGTCTAAGATCTTATAGGAAACAAAATTTATCGTGGATTTTTTTCACATTAAGTATAGGTACCCGCGAACTTATTATCTATTCATTGATCATTTATAAGTAGATGAAAATTTTAATTTTTATTTATGTAATTTAAAATTGGAATTAGGTACGGAAAAATATTATTTTTCATCTTCATAATATGAGAAAAATAGCGATGGTTTTTATCACCATTTTATTATTATAGTGTTTCAGCAACAAAAGTACGATACACTGGTTGCCACTTTTAATAACGATCTCAAAAAAAATGAGTCTATAACTTCTAGTATTTTCTTTGCAAAAAAAAGTGTAAGTACCTAAGCAAGTATGCATATCTCTTATGTTTTCCATTCAAATTTACGTCACTGATACGCAAGTCCATCAGATGACATCAACTTGCGATGTACAGGTTAATTACACTTTGCCTGCTAACGAAATACCTCCTTTTTCATACGATACGCCAGCAATTCCAGATTAAATTTCATCCGGCAAGACATGCAGTATCCGATTGCGTTTACTTTAAATGAACTGCCGAACGGAAATGCTTGCATACATGTTTGATGTTGGACACCCGCGGTTCGTTATGGCTTTTGGACGCACGATCCATGGAGAAACAGAATAATACGAACATTGTGAAAAAAAATTAGCTACACCGAATCGACGGAAAGGGAAATTGCATTTATATTTCATACATTCGATACCACGGCAAGTTCAGCCGACTGTGAAAAGAGGAGCTTTGAAGGTTACGATGGCAATTTTATTGTGAAGAAGAAACGCAATACGCCGGAGTATATTTCAATGATAAATCCATCGTCCGAAGTAATTATGTCAGTCTGCAAATTTACACTTCATAAAGCTTCGAAATAGGAAAATGCCTAATTCACGTTGAAAATGCATCATAATTTAGTCATTCATTACATCCAAGGCTCACCCATGAATGCTCATAATTTTGGAATTTCGATAATTTAAAATTTACGATTAACACGATTTTATATTCACGCCGCGTAGCGCTCGTTTGTTCTTTCCAAACAATATGTGAAGCATGACGTAACAGTCGATGGACAAGAATGGACGGATGTTATTTCGCCATCTATAATCTTGATCACATCGTAGAAATTTCACGAAAAACATACACATACATAAGTAGAATTGAAGTTCACCCGTACGAAGTACGAACTCATGATTCGAAAGTACGCGACTCGAATGAAATATACGGTTTCGATTCAATTTTCTCGATGATTTTTAATTATCTTGGGTACGTGTAATCGCCCACATACGGTGAACATACCTACTATTCACGACGTATGTAAAACATATCGATGTCCGATAAACTGGTTTCGCATTTCAACTCGCTAATTGAGGAAATAAACCACCGATCGTTTATCACATACAATGTGCAGTTTAATGAAGTTTTTTTCTCCCTTCTTCACACCTGCTATTGAATAGCCATAATTATTTCTACCTATTTAAATTGCTAAAGGGAAAGGAACTGATAAACGTTTGGCATTAACAAGCCCTTTATTGAAAAAAATCTCAAAGTTTGCATCGTTGAACTTTTTTTTTTGGCTAAATTATTAATAAAAAATTCTGCTATTGTAAGAGAACTAGATAAATGAAAAATAAGGCTTAGTTTTTGTATAGTTGTTTTGGGTGATATCTTCGAAAATTAAACCTAAACTTTCAGCTTCTTAATTTTCAACTTTTTAACCCTAACTTTCCGCTTTTACGTTTTGACTTTTGGCTTCATAAGTTCATACAGGCTATCACGTTGCTCCAATTTTTCATTAGTGAAGACATTTACGACCAGGAAAAATATGGCTATTCAAATTCATATTTTCACCAATATAAGAATCAGCGAATCTGCTGTGTGAAAGTATACAAAAAAAAAAATGTAAAAGTAGAGGTGTCACGCATGTTCTGGTACTTGGGATTTTCTTAATTTTTCTCTGAATTTTTCCATAACGCAAAAAATTAAAAAAACCTTAATTTTTTCAAACTAAATATTTTGCCTTTTTCAGAAGAAAAATTGAACTTTTCTCACAATTTTTTGTAAAGTCAAGTCATAAAATTTTCAAATGCTATGTCAATTTTCCATTAATTTCCTATATTTTTTCAAGTTTTCTTCAGGGAGATTTTTTACTTTAGCGCATTGGCAGCAGAACCAAGGATTTCTCCTGACACAACTTCAGGAAACTCAAACTCTGTAAGCGGATTTACTGAGGTACTAAAATATGAACACTTGATTTGGGCTCAAAATGGATCCAAAATGGCTCATTATCAAATTTCAGAAAAGCCTGAAGAACCTCAAATTACTCGAATTTTATGTATATACTCTATATGATTACTGGCCTAAAAATAACTGTCTTACATCCTAAGTACATCCAACTTCATAGGTAATGTTAGAGGTACTCGTGGTGGGGGAGGTGAAATGCAGCATAACCTTGATATGGAAAAATAGATAGATTTTGAAACATAAAAATAAAATTATTAAAAATAAAAATTATGCTCCAGTTTTGATCGAATTGGCGCGCATGCGCAGTGGCGTTTTGTATTTTCGTTCAATTTTTCAAAATACTTCATAAGCAATGGCAGCTCACATCTTTTCTATCAAAACTCAACTCCTCAAATGTATCATGGCTGCTTACAATTTTCTTGCTTTCAAGTTCAATCGTATGAAAAAATGTTATCCCAAGATCATCGTCTTTACCACCAATCATGATGTTCTCATCGTAAAATCAATAAACATTGTCACGAATTTTTGCTTCAATACGTTTTACATCGGTACGACGAGATGTAACAGAATGTATTGCGTAAAATACAAACGAATTTCATGCAATTCACGACTCACCGGTACAACAATCATAATATTAGCTCAACGTATATTTTCCAAAATCGTGAAATAATTTCGCACACAATCATGCACACAACGCAATAATCACGATAATTTTGAGAATTACCAGCGGCGTTACATATCGACCGTAGGAAAAATAACCAGTCAGTATTTAACCATTAGCTTTGTTTTTCGCGAACCAAAACATTTAAATTATATATTACAAAAATCAACACGGAGAGCATACTTATGTACGCAACAGGTCGGCGAGTAATTCGTTTAATAGTCTCGTTGCAAATAGTGAAAATGAAAAAAGATTTTCGTCAAATTCTTTCGGTCACCTAGTTTAATAAATTAGAGGCAAATTTACTCGTTCAATAAAGTGGAAACGGAAAACCACCAGTATGAGCGTTAGTATTACACAATGCGAACAATTTAATGATACCGAAACTAAATATATCACGTGTTTATTTAACATTCCCAGAGAGTAGGTAAATTTAAAGTGTAATAATTTTATTCGGCGTGCATATTAAAAATTATAACGCGAGCCAAATTCGATGACCTTAATTATTGCATTTTTACGACGCATAGGGCATATCTGTTATACGGTATAATGTCCAAGAGTCTATGTTCAGTGTAATGACCTGTAGCGATGGTGGAAAAAAGTAACATCACGCCGTAGGCTCGATGCTTTAGTTTAAAGCGGTCGAGAATTTTTAATTACTCTATGTATTGTTTAGGATGACCGTTACGTTATCAAGATGATGCTATAATGCTTTGCATATACTGGTACGAGACTTGTACCAATATTTAATGCACATTCGAAGCTACCCATCCTATCTGTAGTCTTTACACACCCATGGATGGTGATTTGAATAACATCGCGTGGATTTACGCAGCTCGATTCATTCGGAAGTGCCACTAAGACCAGAACCGATAACCGGAACCAGGCGATTATTGAAATTTTTCAAAACAAACCAACCAGAACCGGTGGACATTCGTGTCCTTTACAATATGTCACACATCGAGCATTGTAAATCCGCTAGGAATGGAAACAAGGTCGCATCCGTCGAAAGTTGATTAACCATCCATACACCACTGTGTTCTTTGTAGACCGAAACTAATTTTGAATTAAAATCGATAATTACTCAAAGAAAATCACTAATCTGGTCCGTGCTAACCTGAATATTTGTAGTGTATCGTGGATTTGAATTCAATTGAAGTTCCGGCCTGCTAGAATACCTAACGTATTGAAATTATGTGGGTACCTATGGTAATTATAAGGTATAGTTGTTGAGAAATAGGTATTTCAGTCTTAAGGCTTTTATAATAATTATGCGTAATTTTGCGCAGGTAATTAAAAATTGTAAGATTCCATTCTAAATCCAAGTGTTGAAAAAAAATAATAAAACATTTACGGAATTAATTTTACATGATGCGGAATGCAACAGAATAGTATTGCCCTCAAATTTTATTACCTATATAATTAAAATTAATTTCTTTCAAAAACAAAATCGTGACATAATTTTGAACTTTAACGAAACCCATCTAAGAATTTTGAATAGCGACTGTTTACATAGATTACAGAGCCTATCACGTTTTTTGTGTACCTACTAATGATATCTTGGCGTTTATAACTGAGAAGAACATTAATCATTCGTATTAACAGCTGTGTTGAACGCTGCTAAAGAATACTATTTAAGGTTATACGTGAATATAGGTGAAGAAATCTTTACCTTTGCAATCACAATAGTTTCTTTAATGATTTCCATTAGAAATAAATGAATGAAATAGGCCATAGGAGTTATTAAAAATGTAGATTGGGCTTACCAGTCGCTGCATAAAAAATTATCGGGCAAATTTAATTATTAACTGCTCAGTTGTTAACCAATATGTTTTAATGTAAATTCCATGAGGTATTAATTAAAGGCCAGAATTAAGGGCATTTGAAGAAATAGAGTAAATTTTGGGAAGGAGAGGGAATTCATGCTCAGATCCATCTGAATTTATGGTGATGTATTAGACTTTGTATTTTTAAGACATAATATAACTAGAAGAATGAAGGAAATAATTTTGAATTATTAATAAATTTTTTTGGAACTACATTTATAATCGCATAGCTGTCTTCGAAATGACTGATACATACATTATAATGATGACCAACTGGTGAAAATTTTTTTTAAATTTCCTGTGAACTGATATTTTTCAAAAATGATTCAATAAGATAGGTTGAAATTTAGTATGGTGGTGACATATATATATATATGATGTTGGAGGAACTTGGGGGCTAGGAGAAGACATAATTTTCATTTTCAGTTTTTCAGTTTACTTTCAAATCTTGAACTTTTGGAAGAGTTAGAAAATGTGAAAAATTCAGTTTATCAGTGTTCTCAGTTTAGGTTCAAAAAGTGTCTGAAACCCTTGTTTTTGGCTTTATTTACCTACTCATTATTATCTACATGAAGTAGTAGAGCACTACCTTAAAATGATTTATTAAATCACCTCGTTTAAACTTTTACCATAGATTTCTTTTCGGTACCATCATTTTTCTCAAAAGTAGGCAAATATCTATACTCGAAAATAAGTTTTTTATATTAGCTAAAAAATCTAAAAAAAAAAAATTAAAATAAAACGATGCATACCACTTTTAATGAAATCAGCTGCTGCAAATGTGAAGAATAACCATAGAAGCACAGCCCAACGGCTCATAACAAACATTTTAACGCGCGTACGTTTACATTTTAAGTTACTTGAAAACAGCTCCAACGATAAAAAAATAAAAACCATACGTTTACCCCATAATTAAACGAACGAAATTGTGAAGCACATTTCGAATAATTAAAAACTACAATTAATTTTCACCTTCATCGCGACAATGCAATTTTAAAATAGGAATTTTGGAAGTAAAATATTACATTTTAAACTTGGCGAGAAAAATTCGTAAAATTTTCGAAAAACAATCACTATTTATCAACAGGTGTTGAACATGTAAACAGAACACCGCACTGTATTCGATATCAGCGGAACCAGTTGCGAACGTGTTGTTTCCCGTACGCAGGTACGAAACCAACTGATGAATTGAACGCTGGTTGCGATCGTAATCTTTCATGGTTAATTCAGTCGTTCTTGGTACATCAGAGGACTCGAGTTGAAAGGAATAAGGAAACGTCAGAAATAGAGGATTTTAAATTACTTTAATTTCCGCGACTTCTTAGTTTTTGGAATTTTTAATTTTAGGTAAGCGAAATGAATTTTAAAGTGTATTAATATTTTGTATAATTTTCATTGTTGGTGATTAAGAAGATATAAAGGCGGTAACCAAAATATGTGGGTTTATGAACATTGGTTAAATAGCAAAGACTTAGAGTTGGACAAAAATTTGATTACAACTTTAGCCGGACTGTGAAGTCGAGTCTGAAATTTGACTCAGACTTCACTTTGACTATTGAGTACATTAATTCTAAAAACTTGATTGTGGAATTCTTATTCTCGAATTCAGAGTTTATTTATAATTTTGAGATGCTAAAGCTATATTCTGATTATGGAGTAATTTTTACAGTGTTTTCGTTGAATTTGATGCTAAAGTTACGAACTTTTGTGCTTTTTTATTCTTTGGACGTTAGTACAAGCGGAATTATGGAATGAACGTCTATTATCTTAGGTTATAATTCCAAATGAAAATTGCTTAGGTAGTGAAATCAAGAATCGCTAATTGTTCTAGGGGAAACACAAAATAAAGACGAAAACAGACTCACCGATAGTAATTAAGGAGCAATTTTCAAAACTTTGACTTCGACATGACTTCGGAGTCACCTTAAAAACTTAACTCAGACTCTACTTCGACTTCGAAGTTGCAGAAAAATCAATTTTCACCAGGGGCGGTGAGAGTGAGGACAAGATTTCAGGGGGCGGGGGAAACTGCCCTCGAGCTCACGTGTCTGAAAGGGCCTTAAAATCTAAATATTAGATTCATAATATTTTTACAATTTTAATTTGATTTTTTTTCATTATATATTTCTTTAAAATCGTCCTTGAATCAAAAAAAAAAAAAAAATGAAACTGAAACTTATTTTTATCCCTGGGTCAATTCTGGCTCACTTCAGCCCTAATTCCCACTACAGCTTTGGACTACAGAACAATTTTTGAAACTTTCAACTTTGATATTGTTATTTTTATTTATTTATTACATTTGAAACTCCAAAAAGCTAGTTAAACAAGGCAAGGTTTAATAACATAATGTATGCATTGATGCATGCGTATTGTTTCAATCATTTTAATGTTATAATTTTATACTTATTGCAATGAAATTGTAGCATTTTTTGTCCGAAATTAAGCACCATTCGAGCAAAACAGACAGTTCGCAAGTTAAAATGTTGAAAGTTCTTACTTCTTTCATTAAAGAAAAAAAATTCATAGTTCAATATTGATAATTTGTTATCATAATATACTTACCGATATTAAAGAATTTATGTTTCATATTTTGAAAGTAAATGAAACACAAACAACAATCAGTTATGATAATAGTTCATTCTTTTCCACTTTCTTATGGAATATTTGAAAACTACATGAATTTGGAATCCAATATTAATAATACTCAAATGGAGAGAACAGTCTCAATATTTTAATTAGATCATTATTTAAAAAAAAATTCTTCACTGATAAGTAAAATATTACTAATAATTATTATCCACTGTTATAATATAATATTACTAAAATATGAAACACATTATATAATTCTATCAATGATAAACAAAAGCTTACCTGATGAAATTCATTGTATTCATTTTATTATTTTTATTCGCATCCAAAAAATACATTATAATTTATACGGAATAGAAAAAAATTAAAAAGTAAAAACTGAGATGTAGGTAGAAATAGTAGGATATCACGCCAGTGTAGGTTTTTCTGATAGGCAAAATAATGTTTTGATAAGAATGATAAGAATTGAAATGATCAAAGTTCGAGCGCAAATCTGCATAAAGAAGTAAAATTTTGTTGAGGTGACGATAAATGAGGGACTGAGAAATTTTGATTTGAATTTTATTCAATTGTTGGCTGTTGTTACCTCAAATGAAAGCTGTTTTCAGTGGTTTGGTGTTCTTTGCTGTTGCTTCAATTCTAGTAAGTTTCAACTTTGAATTTCTTATTCATTTAGAATAAGCTATTTATTATACATTATGAAGATCTACTTATAACTAAAAGTATGAAATTTCAAGCCATATCCATTATTCTTCTCTACTTCTGATGTTCCATCATCATTATGGGGACTTTGGACTTACCATGTAACCATGTGTTAGAATAACTATTACTTGAATTTGCGATATTTTGAAATTTTCTTCGAGAATCAGACGTGAATTCGTAAGTGTTTCACATTATTCACACGCTTTCCATAATTCACAATCACATCTACCAAACTCTGGGGGTTGATTGAAGTAATCACTTTATACCTGTTCTTGAATTGAACATTGCGTTAAATCAAAAGGTATGCTGTTAATAAGTGCAAATAACAAATCGTATTTTGTTTATTAATTCTTTTCAATTTAGTCACGTATTCCTTCATAACTTTTCTCGAAGCTATTTGCAAGTAAGTCTAATATGTACCTGTATTAATTTGAAATTTGAAATACGTATGTAATAGTGATATTTTATCACCTTTTCACTTGAAAATATTTATACTCTTATCAATGGTTTTCTCTTTTCTTACAAAACAGTATTTCATTCAGTTTAAAAGTACTAAATTGTATTTTCAGCAGGTTTTCATTCATTTTGAATTTCAGAGGAATATGAACTGAAAATTAACATCACTTCATTTCTTAAGCAAACAGTGAATTTCGTTTCATATTTTGATTAAGCAGTGAAGTTGACAGAAAATTCCCACTATACAATACTTTGTTATACTTTTCTTTTCTCTAATAAAAGTTATAAATATGAGTCATGAAGTGAATTACGTACCCCATTGTGAAAAGCGACGAATTGCTTCTATCATTTATGTTGTAATTATTATGTTGAGGTTATAATATTCATTTATACATCATCGAATCAAAAATCCAAATTGTTGAAAAATTCTTTTTAAACTTTGATTAATCATGATATCAACTTCTTGTATATTATTGGAATTCCTTTGAGTTTTCTTTCATTGTAATTTTGTGAATGTTTTTGATAGATACGAAAAAAAACCCATTTGTCGGCGTAGCTGAAGTATTATTCGTTTCTTGCGCAGGTTTAATGACACCCTATTTTTATTGATTTTCATTTGCTCCGTAACTTAAGCACAATGGCTCGTTTATTTGCTTGGAAACTCATCTTTCAAAATAATGAGCTTCTTTGACAATAACATTTAATTAGAAATAATTTTCAAATTTATCATCAATTTCTGAATGCGTTTATTCAGATTGATAGGAAAAATACCCAACTTGTCGTATTCCGGAACATTCTATCGCTTAGGAAGTGGCAACACTGTATGAAACAATTTGGCAGGCTCGAGCGGCGCAGTCTTCTTTCGTATGATCGTCCATAACCGTATGTTCGTATTGATTCGTGAAAAGGGAGTGTTGTCTCTAGCCTTTTGTACTTTAGAGTAGTTAGTTCTTTCATTTTTGGTTTTTTCGTTTACATTATTGTGTTTTTTTTTTTTTGGTTTCTAATTTATTTTTATTTACCCAAAAAATTATTATTTGCGCTATTTATGTATCGCTAAACGAATCGAGTACTTCGGGTTAATTGTGAATGATTTTATGATTTTGATTTCGCCGAACCGCTTCTGAAAGTAACAACGCATCGATTTGCTGTCGGTAAAATACCTCGAATACGGTTTTTTCGTACAAATGCTTCACGGTTTTGATTTTCGTTACAAATCTTGATACCTATTAAGCGGACGATTGTTAGTGTATTATCTGGTTAATCGAATTGGCTCTATTGAATTACTTCGCGAGCGTATGTATTGATAATTAATACGTAAAAATGATGCAAAACGGTATGGATATTTTACACCATCAAAACGGCTCAATTCAACAAGGCACGAATCAAGTACACGGGCACGCGTCCGTAAACGAAAGTAAGACGAATTTAATTGTTAATTATTTACCGCAAACGATGACCCAAGAAGAAGTTCGATCTTTATTCGCGTCGATCGGCGAAGTCGAAAGTTGTAAATTAATCCGCGACAAAGTGACCGGCCAAAGTTTGGGATACAGTTTTGTGAATTTTCATCGCGTCGAAGATGCCGAAAAAGCCATAAACACGTTGAATGGGTTACGTTTGCAAAACAAAACGATAAAAGTATCGTACGCTCGACCCAGTAGCGAATCAATCAAAGGGGCGAACCTGTACGTCAGCGGATTACCCAAGAACATGACGCAAATGGAATTGGAATCGTTATTTGCCCCTTACGGCCGAATCATAACGTCTCGTATACTATGTGATACATTCCAACCGTTCGTTGACCCTACCAGCGGCGTAACTGATCCGAGCAGCATGTCCAAAGGAGTAGGCTTCATACGTTTCGACCAACGTATGGAAGCCGAACGTGCTATCCAAGCCCTAAACGGCACCATCCCCAAAGGCTTCAACGAACCTATTACCGTCAAATTCGCCAACAATCCGGGCAACAATAGCAAAGCTATTCCAACCTTAGCCGCATACTTAGCTCCACAAATAGCCGGTCGATTCGCCGGCCCAATTCATCCCACAGGTCGCTTCCGATACATCCCACTGTCTTCGCTGGCCGCCACAACAACCGCCGGCAAAACTATGCTGGCTATTAACAAAGGATTGCAACGATACTCTCCACTAGCCAATGAAATCGTTCAAGAGCCCGTCCTGCCTGGTAACACCATCGCTGGCACCGGTTGGTGTATTTTTGTCTACAACTTGGCCCCGGAGACCGAAGAGAATACCCTGTGGCAGCTATTCGGTCCCTTTGGAGCCGTGCAGAGTGTTAAAGTTATCAAAGATTTGCAAACCAATAAATGCAAAGGTTTCGGATTCGTCACCATGACCAACTACGACGAAGCGGTTATTGCCATTCAGTCGTTGAACGGATACACGTTGGGTAATCGTATACTACAAGTATCGTTTAAAACCAATAAAAATAAGGTCTAAGTTAAATTCGTACTCTACCTTCAAGTAGTTAATGTATCTAGTCACCATTGGTTAGCAGTGCCAGTCCACTCTACCGACTGCGTCGCTATGACAAGACAAGTATTTATTTACAAATTCACATTTATTAAATATTGTAACTGATAGACTGAGAAACACTCAATATTGACGTATTTTTATTACATGTAATGATGATTTATTTTGAATATGTCATTCTGTATTTACCTGGAATAAGTTGACTATTTTTTGTTTGTCTTGAGTTTTTAGTTTTTCTTTCTTTCGTCTTTCGAATTAATTTTTCTTTTGATTTTTCGTAGTTTTTATTTTATTTTTTTCCTTCCGACAAATACTTTTCTTTTATTTTTTCTTTCTTGAATTTTATTTTTTATTTTTTCATTGGTCAAATTTTTTTGTTTTGCAATAGATTTTTATTTTGTTATTCTTAGTTCAATTTTTTTCCTTTCGTAGATTTTTAGTTTTAATTATTATTTTATGTCGCATTTGGAACGACGTATTCAAAATTATTTTGGTATTTTTTTTTTCAACTTTTTTTTTCCTTAGAAAAAAAAATATTATTACGAAGTAAATACTCTGGTCTTGATTAACTTACCTAGTCATTTTAAAGTCATTAAATTTATAAGGGATGAAAATATTACGCTATAATTAAAACATATCTCGAAATGTTGAAAAAAAAGTTACTTGTTGGTAGTTAACTACGTTAATCGTATGATTTTTTACTAGTCAAAAATAAATTGTATTTTTTTTTCTTTCTTTGTTAAATTAATGATAATAATGAATGATTCGAATTCCATAATTTTGCTAGTCATCGAGGAAATTATTTCGTTGTTAAATCGTGTACGTATAGTTTAAGGGTAAATTTAGCGACGTGAAATCTCATGCAATCCCATTCCTAAGAGACCAGTAGGTATGCTTGTGCATTAATTTCCCAATATAATAAAATTTTCCAGGCTCCTAGCAGCTACCAACAAAAATGTCCTCGCATTCGGGCCCATAAACGAGGGAAATTTACGAGAAAAATTCGTGACAAAATGAAGTAAATAATTTGGTACTTCAGCGTTACGATTACGTTGTTTCAGACTAAAAGGAAGTTTTTAGGCTAAGCTGGGATCGGTGGTGATGCGCGTACGTGTGCTCAGTGTTTAGAAAATGTCGGAAAATGTTGCCAGACGCCGCTGCGTCACGGGTTAGCCTATATAGCGTCTGTTTATATACGTCCCGGTCGCGGTGGAAAGTTCAACTTAGGCTAAATGGGATTCGCGTGCAGCAACAAATTGGTAACGAGTGGTGTACGGGTGTACGGTGGCGTAATATTGGCGAAACTCGTGGCGAAATCTGCTTCGAAAGGCACGACTCGCGACTCGGGGAAATTAAATTTTAAATATTAACGCGTCCTCGAAAAGGGTTTATTTCGGAGTGAGATGTATGGCGAACTGGTTTAAATATTTACTCTGCGAATAAAACTCGTCTCTAGTGCAACCCTAGTCATGTGGTGACGAGTAGGGTGAATTTTTCACTCATCCTTGTCTCACTCGATAATTTAGCGTTAAGTGTGTGTGAAAAATATACATTGGTCTCTGGCAGACTGGCATCTCGATAGAATAAAACGTTGAAAATTTCAACGCCAATATCTCCGCAATATAAATTTTAACCGATAAAACCAAGCGTATCACGCTCGACGTATTTATACGAAGGCACAGTCAGAGTATCGATCGACACCAACCCCCGTCCCCTTACCCTCTATGTTTCATCGTAGAACCGTGTCTTCGGATGAAATTGTGTATTTTAGAGTTCGCCATTCTGATATCATTAGGTACCCGAATTCGTTAGCTGAGATCTGCGAATCGTCCGGATAATTATACGCGCACCTAACGAGATGACCGGCAGTTATGCGGGTATGATATGGGATTGCATGGTTTCGTGGTCGCTGATTTTCGGTGGTTATTTTCAGTTGTGTTGTGCGAGTAATTTGTTTAGGTTTAAGAGGCGGGAATTTTATCGACGTTGGTATTGAAGGATGAATTCGGTGTTTTTCTACGTTTGTATTTGATTACGAATTTTTTATTAGGGGTAATATACGAATTCAGGAAAAGTGGGGAATTTGATTTGGAAAATTGAAGTAGTCAAGCTGTGATGGGGTGATGGGATATTGAGTATTATGCGACCGACTGATTCGAGTATTTAATGCAAATGTTGATTTATATACCTTTTCGAATTTTTGGAACGAATGAATTCGAATTGGGGATTTGATGTATTCATTTATCAATCTTTGACGACGAGCTATGATGAAAAATTCGAAATTTTATTGAAAATGTGTTAATAGTAGTTCCCCTCCTTAGAGTTAGTGGCTTCGAAAGTATTTTTCAAATGAGGTGCAGTTATTTATTTTTGCGACGAAGAATTTTGAATTTTTAGTTCCATTTCTTAACGTTAACGTGAGTTTTCGAAAGTCTTAGAATTTTTTAACAGCGAAAAAACTCTTATTCAGGGATTTCCAAACTTGAGAAAAAATTTTACGTGTTTTGATATTCCATTTTTGACTGCTCATCGGTTTGTTGAAATCTTGTAAATTTTCCAATGTCATCGAAATGCCGAGATTGAAATGTAGTACCCTTCAAACATTTCGTAACAGAAAAATTGGATTTTTTATGAAGGCTTGAATTTTGTCGTGATACAGGAGCACCCTTAATGATGATATTAACATTTTTATAGGAATCATTCATGATGAGGGGAAGGCATATTCATATGTATTGACATTTTTTAAGTAAAAAAGTATTTAAAATAATTTTTTTTTTTTATGTTTTCACACTTTCATTTTTTGAAATTTTTAAATTTTTTTTCTTATATTTCATTTGGAACTTTCGAAAAAAAAATTAGGATTTGAAAATTCTCGAAAAAAAAGTTGAAATAAAAATGAAATTTTTTTTTCGACTTACTGGAATTTTGATTTTATTACTTTATAATCGTGGTATTAGAGTGGGGGTTTAGAATTATTGAAAGTTCGAATGTGGAAAAATTATGCAACGGAAACGCAGAAACTCGCAGTTATTCATTTTGTAGTTCAACCTTATTAAACTTCCCCCATCTCCCCTTTGAGTGCTTATCTTTCTACTCAGTATGCCTCTTTTCTGACATCATTTATTCTCTTGAAAATATCTCAAATAATCAAATTTGAATCGAAACTATCATTCATCAGCTTCCTAAAATCTGCTAAATTATTGCAAAAAATTTAACCCCTCTCAAGGTTCATGTGATAACCTATAGCAGTAAAAAACACCGAGTATTGAAAAATCAGAGGTTCCAACTTCCCAGTGTTAAAAAAGATCTCTTGGAAAATGTTTAGTCATTTAATTTCGGATTTTACCACAAATGCAGCTACTGAATTTTTTAATTTTTTTTTTTTTTTTAAATGACTGAAGGATTTTTTTAAAGTTTTGCTCACAAAAATGGCATCATTTCATTTACGTGGCCGACCCTTTTTATATTTCGTCGTTTCTTTATTGAAAAAAGCAGTGATCTAGAAATTTGAAATTATTCCATTTAAAAAAATCGAACATTCACAAATATCATGCCCTTTAATTTTTGTGATTTTTAAGTATTCTGATCTGCGAATTTTTCCACATTCTTGAAATAAGTAATTTATGTAATTGGGGTTTAAAAAAATTTTCTAACAAGTAAAATATAAGTATTCATGGAAGTGGTCGGAAATCGTGATTTTAAGATGAGAAAAATTCCAAATTCGGTTTTTCCAAAACTGGATGGGCATTATAGAATTTCGCGTTCATTAATTTTCGATTTTTTTACTATTTCTGCATTTTTAATTTTTTTTTTCAATTTCTGGAAGAATAATTTTTTTGCCATAATTGGAATTCTCACGAAACTTCCTGAAAAATGATTTTTTTTACATCGATACGTCAGAAAATGATGATTATACTATATGCTTCTAGGGGTCTAGAATCATTGAAATTTTCAGTAGCAAAAATTTGAACTAAATAATTCCCAAAATCAAGAATCATGTAGTCAAAAATCGCGTACTATTAATTGTCGATTTTTCTGAGATATCAGTTCGTCGAATTCTTCAATTTCTTCGAACTTCTAATTTCTTCTGTAATTGAAAATTTTCAACTAATTTTGTCACCAAAATGAAAATAATTTTCATCGATTTTTTCTGAATTTTCTCGTTTTTAATATTTCACGCTATGGGAAATTAGTCTTGAGTTATTGCCATTCTGAAATTTTTGATTGAGAAAAATTTCAAATTCAGGGTTTCGCAAAATTACCAAACAAAAAGGTTCTCGAAACTAAGAACTATGCTTTTGAGAATTTCCCATTCTTCGATTTTTCATTTCTTCGTTCATTTAGAAATGTTTAAAAAATTCATCAGTATTCGAAATGTAGATTAATAATTTGAAATAATGAAAGAATTAACTCGAATTAATCGGTCTGATCTTCTCGATATCGCAATCACGCTCGTACACAACCTGTATATACCAGTTCGTGTAAAAATCACGATGGAAGCGGGCTCAGCAGGGGAGGGGGAAAACGGGGCAACGTTGATAAATCAAATTTCAAAACTACACGTAGGTATTTTCCTGCCAAATATACTTTCGTTGTATGTTGTATCGTGTACAATCATTAATTTGTTGTGTATTACTTACTCGTACTTTTTATTTGTACGTATTTATTAATAATACATTTATGTATGTTATAAGCAAATTATTATACGTATATTGTACGAAAATTGAAAAACCCACAAAAAAAACCTATCAAGAAGGAAACATTCCGCCGTCGAAAGCCAAAGAATATTGTTATATTTTGTTTGTGTCTTATATGCATATGTTTATATATATAACGCGTATGAGGTTATTTATCTTTAATTTACGTACGTGTAATGTGTACCGTATACCTGCTTACTCCGGGTAATTTAGATGTAACGAAAAGGTAGCCTTTTTATGTTTGTATTTGTCTCTTCTTTCCACGTGTATATTTATGCAGGCTATGTATAGATGAGAAATTAAAGTGGAAAAAAACCATATTTTACCTAGAATACCAAACACGAATATATTATTATACCGGTGAAACGAAACCTATACCTATACCTTTAATATATATTTTAAATTAAACGAACGCGTACCCTTATCGTAAATGTGATGCTGTTTTCCAAACGCATTTTCTAGCGAATTCTCAAATTTTTTGTATGGTTCGAATTTTGACTGATATGTATTTTTCTTTTTTTCCTTTTCGTAAAAATCAGCAGAATTCCTACATTAATGTGTTTTCTCTCTCTGTCTCTCAAGGTACCCAATTTTGAACTTTCAGTATATTTTTCAATCCGATTAGAAAGCACGTCTCAACTATGGCTCATATTTTGTGGTATTATAATTCGGAAAGAAAAAAAAAAGAAGTCGAGTTCGACGAACGACCAAAACGTGATAGTTATTATGATCAAAATTTTTTTCATTAGAGTTTAACTTTTTCGTATCAAAACGAAGCTGATTTTCTATACGAGTAGAATATTCGCGAGGGGTGAATAAGTTTAAATTAATTTTTTTGTACCTGTTTGTGTGTAATACACGTATAATATAGCGATAGTAGTAATAATTTGAAATAATTCGTACTTCATGCATTTATACGTGTTTTAAATTTTTCGGAGAATTTGTAATTTTTTAACGAGATGTTTTTTTTTTTTGTCGTTTTTTTGATAAATTATTTGTACAGTAGGGTATACAAAAGAATTTTTTTGTCGGCGTGTCTTCGTAGTACGGAGGGGAAAAAATGATTTTTAGACGTAATTAATAGGGGTTATACACACACACACACGAAGTGACGAATACAAAGAATTTCGTTCCTCCAAACGTCAAGTCTTCTGTAATTTCGCCATCGCTATGGGAACGAGCGTCGTGGCGTATCGAAGAAAAATTTAAAATTGATTTAAACGAAAATTTAAAAAATTGAAACCTTACGCTATTTAAACATGTACGAGTGGTATTGTATAGTGTATACCTGTAATGATCTCATCTACCTTAATTAGTTGTAAAGAAGAAAAAAAATCCGCATGCGAAGTTGCATATAATGTTGAATTGTATTTAATATATCGATTAAACGCTCCGTTCGATGTAGACGTTTGTAATCTGTATGTATGCTGCTTGCACGACGAGCGAGTATTTTTCCACCACCATCGCCTCATCATGCCGCGAAATTAGTGTAGCTCGGTTTTTTAGGCGCTTTTTTCTTCACTATCTTAGGTGTGTATTTTGGACGCGGAGAAATAGCGCGCGAAATATATCCGTCGGTGAAAACAGATTCGTCTTCCATGATCCACATGATATTTTACAATGTAGTTTAATATGTTTTAATATTTTTTGAAGAAAAAAAAAAAAAGTCTTCTACCGTAATTTGTACTATGTACTGTTATGGAATTTTGGTGCGGATGACGAGGGGTTCTAGTTCGATTACATAGAGGGCTAAGGATAAGGAAGAAAAACCGCTCGACCAGTGTAACCGAAAACGCTATTATAACGATTTGTTATATTATAAATAAACTCTGTGATATTTTCTACGTTATTAGAGAGAGCGAACGACGACGATCAATTCAACATTGATGCGACTTGACGATGTATTTTTTTTTTTTTGTTTTTTCTATTGTATTGTAATTCATATTATGGTAAATTACGAAGCACAACGTATTTATTTGTAATTTTTAATCGATTAACAAAAAAAAAAATTATGTGTACTAAGGATACGGTATGTACGACGAATGGATATTTCGCCATTTTTTTTGTTTTTTTCCTTTTTGGGGAGAGGTATTGACGATGTATGTGTTGAATTTATATACGCAATTACGTAGTTTATAATATTTGTAAAAGTTACCATTTATAAAAAACAACTTTTATGTATAAAAGAAAATCCATAAAAAAAAAGAGTTATAATAATTGTAAAAAATTTAATAATTTCGGTTCGCGATTTTACTTGAATTTGTTTTTTCAGTTCACCTTGGTTTCGGTGTTTTTCTTTTTTCTCTTTGATTTTTTTCTTTTTTTTTTGGTAGAAGTTTTCTTGATTTATCCGATTTTTCTTTCTTTTTATTTTCGGTTTCGTGTGTTCGGTTTTTCATTTTTTTCCTTTCGTTTGGTTTCGGTTCTTTAGGTTTGTACTTTCCTCGTATTTTTATTGCAGAAAAATTCGTCGAGGTTGATCCCGACGAGCGGACGGATTACGCGTGAGATGGGAAGTGTTGCTCGATGTTTTAATCGGCTCGAGAGAACCGAGTAATGGTGATGAACGGTGTACGGCACAGGTGCGTGTTGCGTAGATGGATTGTAATGGAGCTGTGTTGAGAGGGGTGCACGCGTAGTTGGCTTACGTGAATCTTTTATTCGGGCGTTTGACGTTTGATATCATGGGATTGATGGGATAAGCGGAAATAGGTGGGGGGAGGGGGGATGAATAGAAAGGATAGTAATTCTGAGTACGCTTCGAATGAGAATTGAAATTTTTTGAAGAATTGAATAATTGAAGCTTTGGTTGGGCGGAATTGTTTTTATTTTTTGAAGGCCATTAGGTGTACTTGAGATTAATGAAATTTCAAAATTTGTGAAATCACTTTTTGAATAAAAAAATTGTGAAAATAAACCACCGAGTTGCTTATTCAAGTGAAGTTGTAAATTTATTTCATGAAATTAGTGTCGATTTGGTATCTCGGGAGCTCGGTAATATATTTCCTGAGAATCTTCAGGTGTTACCCCTCTCCTTCTCTAATCTAAAAAAATGATAAGAAGTGTGTATTTGTTTTTCAATAGTTTTTTGATCATACTCGTATTCTTATCGATGGCTTTTATTATTAAATTTGAAAATATTTCAGAATTCAGACGAGTTTCAAAAATTTTAAAAAATTTGTGCACTGTTCGTGTTTTTGGGCCATTTCACAAATTTTAGGAGCTTTGTGTTTTAATTTTTACAAAAAAAAAATATATATTATGAATAAATATTTTCTGAATGCCTGTTGGTGTAAAAATACTATCGAATAATGACCAAAACGATTTAATTCTCCCCTCTCCAAAAAATTTTATTGAAAAAAAATTCAAAATTTTATTGATAAATTCATCATATCAAATCGACCAAGGTAACTTCAATGGTGGATTAGCAATGCGAAGGGAGGGGATGGAATGTAGATAAATTTTAATACGCCATTATTTTTCAACTTTTTTTTTTTTTTTTTTTTTTTTTTAAAAAAAATATGAAAGGTTTTGGGATCAATTTGCATCTAACCACCACTGAAGTCTTATCCAAAAAATTATTTTTCAATCCCTTATCGAATATTTTTATTCGAATTGCCCATGTTTCACGTGGTGTTTGTAAAAGTTTTTTTTTTGGAAATTTGATAAATAGAAACAAAAAATATCAATTAACTCGAACCATTAAAAAAAAATTGAAAAAAAAACTCTCTGTCCATAAGAGTCCATTGAAAGTGAGTTCGATGGTTGAGCATGGAATAAAGATTGCCGCCTGTACGAGATTTTAAGCTTTTCATTCGGCTTGTAATTTCCCCACGACAGCGAGCTTTCTATTCCCAGCATTTCGGTAAATTAGTCGGTATTCAACGTAAAACAGCGAATGCGGGCTTGGTTGAAACCAACTCGTCGGAAAATTCGCTTTATTTCTAATCTTTGCGGGGAACATGCTCGTAAAATTGTAGATGAAAAGCTCTACTTGACGAAAAAAAAAAAGGCAAAAAGCTTTAGGCTCGTTCATTTGTTCATTACTTTCATCTCCTTTCGAGTCTTCTATCCGAAAAGATGCCTGGTATAAAAAATTTGACCTCGACTCGAAACTTCTTTGAAATTTTTTTTTTGAATCGATAATATATTTCTCTATAAAGGAATAAAAATAGAAAGTAAAATAGTTCGAATTCGTATTCACCTTGGAACAAAATATTTTTAGAAAACCCATCGACTTCCGTGTAGGTTGACATTATCTGTCAGCAATTCCCAGGACACGAAATTTTTACGATGTTATTTTGAATTATAACGTCATGCAGGGGAAAACGAGTCCTCGGCGTGTCTACCAGTCTACGGTAAATTTCAATTTTAATCTTCGAAACGAGAGAATAATTCTCAACGGTACCAAAAGGAGGAAAAATTATCAAAGTGGCGAGTTATTTGTGAAAAATATAGAGCGGCTACTGTAGTACGAGTGTAGTACGAGTGTAGGTACTTTCCGTCCATTAAAATTTTACGAGTGCGTTGAAGGAGGGGGCTGGGATGGGGATTCTGAATTAAAACGAAAGGGAAGCCAGGCTGCCTGCTTGCCTGCCGTTTGGCGAGGTCATTTAGGAGTCCTCAGGGTGGTGCGTGGATGTCGAAATCGATTCGAAGTATCGCTATGCCTTCGCGTAGCTGTATCGTACACCGTCGCTTCACCGTTCTGGATTCGAAGTCGGGTAATCTGTTCAGCGTGGAATTTCGTTACAATGCAGTTTCGAGCTTCGATGCTAATTCGTCGACCATCTTTATACCTCGGGTATCGCAACAGCGTCCACAAATATATCGACGATTGCGATGTTTTTTTACTCATTCCTGTCTCGAAAACGTACCCTACTATACGTTTGTACGTCTTCAAAAACGCGACTATTTATTTTTCAACGCTGATGAACTGGTTAGTTACGTATGAACTTTTTTTAGGCGTTTATCCGATGAAATTTGACATTTCGCCGCTGCGGCCTTTGTGTACTAATTATTGCGTAGGTTACGCGTGACATCACATTAGAGCACTTTATGTTTTGATTACGATTTGGATCGGTTTCACGGTGTCCCACGTCCGTGATTTATTACGAACATCGATATCAGTGTATTCTTACGTGGTAGAAATGTTTTCGTTTTCCGTTCACCTTTTTTTTTTTTTTTTCATAATGCTTGACGCATGATCGCGTTTCGACGCGCTATTTCCCAAAAATATTCGATGTCGATCGAATGATATTATCGTATTGTTTCCAAAGCCCAGTGCTAATGGTAGCCTTTTCTCTTGTTTTATTCTCCGTTCGATGGACGAACTATGTAGAGGCGGTTTTTTTAGGTGCAATATTATTTTATTTTTTTTACCAATTAAACGGTATAGACGGAGTGACGGGAAGATTGTTTTTATTATTTTAAATTAATTTCTCATGATTTTAGCGTATTCGCGTTTGTTTCTTATGTATTTTTTCCTTTTTCCATTGTGTCGATTAATTTAAGTAGAATTTTTTTGTATTTTTCCCTTTATTATTTTTTTCTTTAAATTATAAGCTTTAAATATGTTTATTTAAGTAGCGAAAGAAAAGGGATATGAAAATTTTTATTATTTTTCTCGCGTGTGTTTGTGAAAGAAGAATGGGGGAAAAATGAGTTCGGGTGTTTCCCAAGGTTGGACGTTTTCTTTACTTCGAATTCTTACTTATTCTTTTTGTTTGTTAATTCTCTTATATTTTAATTATGTATTTTTAGTAAAATAACGCACCTTATTTATTATTACGGTATTATTTAATTTTTTCCAATTTTTCTGGCCCGTTTTTACGCGGCGAAGTTGTTGAGAGAGGTTTTGATTTGTGTTCTCCATTTGTCGCCTCGGTAGTGAGTTGAATAGGCATTCCGTTTTCGTTTATAATTTTTTATCGTCCGCTAGTCAAGGAAGCGTTTTGTTTTTGGGGTTTTAACGAACACGGATTAATTTTAACGTAATTTGCTTCGCGTTATCGCTGCTTTCATTTTTCCAACGCGTTTTTCGACGCTTTTTCAAACATTATCTTCTTCTATATATATTTCTCTTTTTAACACTATTTACCTATATAGCGGTACAAAGATGAATTGTTTTTAAGTGTTTATGTAATACTCTCTATATATGAAACAAGAATCTGTAATAATATACAGGAAAGGTGTTTTTTATTTTTCATTATAATTAATTTGGTTAATTATATTAGAATGGTATTTAATTTCTTTATTTGATTATTTGTCTTATATTTTTAAAATGCTTTTTTCATTCATTTGTCATGATTATATTCAAATATAAAATTTTAAAAAATAACCGCGGTTTCGTTATATTGTGTAAAACCTCGGATGAGGGATTTTTTTAGAAGTGTGAGTGATATCGTGAATTCAATTTCGCCATATTTTTGAATTGAACCATAGATTAACCATACATAGATAGCCCACCGGTATATCGAATTTATCACTCATAAATGTTGAAAAAGGAGCCAGAAAGTTTTTTATTAATATCTAGGCAAAAAATTGAGTTAGAGTGTTCGGAAATGGCTTTTTCGAAAGAGCCTAACATTTTATACATGATTCAATACTAAAATATTATTGCCATCGATGTGAGTCTCGAGTTATTTTAATAAAACTAATTCATTTTTTAGAGCGCTCTCTGTGAATGAGCTCCAGTACTAAGAATAAATTAGACTTATTGCTTGGTTTTTTGTAAATATCTCAAGAAAGAATATAGATAGAAACTTTACAAGTAGCTCATTCTAAAGAGCATAAAATTCTGAATGTGTTTCATTATTAAAAAACAATCGTTATTGATTTACTTTTTGAGATAATTCATAGTGAAGTAAAAAAATCGGTTTTCGAAATTAATTGCAAAAGTAAACGGACAGGAGTAACTTTAGAAAAATTAAATGATTCTCTATTCCAATCTCTTTAAAATGAGTCATTTGTAAGCCCTATATCTTGAATTGTTTCCAAGATATTAGAAAAAAACGATTCCAACTCAGTTTTTGAGTAATAAAAATTTAACGTACGGTGGGCTATCTATGTATTGAACTAACGTGCGTATAAGTGGTATGACTGAGATTTTCAATGTATTATTTCGGTGATGACTTGGCGTGTAAGATTTGCCAGCAAACTATCCAATTCAAATTTTCATCAATTGAAGAAAAGTAAGTACAGAGTGACCCGAAAGTTGTGCAACCTAAAAATTGCTTGGGTAAAAAAAATAATAACCATTCATGGAGAATCGGTTGGTACTTTAATTATTCTTCACACTCTGTATCAACACAACATGAACTTTTTGAAGCACAGCAACTTTTTATTGACATTTTGTAAAAATGAAAAAAATTACAAAAATATTGTGGAAGGTAGCGCAATTTCAATGAAGGATAGAGATATGAGATAGTGAAGGACATCGTTGTTGGGTGAAGAATCTAGTGCTTTGCCTCAGTGCGGTGCACAAGAAACCATACATCCATGTTAAAGGATGCCAGAGAGTTGTAAGCCTCAAGGATGTAGCTGGTAACTATGCGGAATTCCTTCTCAACATTAAGTGTAGAATAATTCATTCACTAACCTGTTTAAGGACGTCAACGCTTATCATTCAATTGGCAGAGGGCATGTCCAACATTTATTGTATGATAACCAAAACATAAATGTTGAAACCAAATTTTAATAATAAATCAATTATTTGGGTTGCGAAACTTTTGGGCCAGCCTGTAGTATGCCGCATCACTGAATTGATTTCTTAGTTGGTGCTTGTTCAGGTTTTGTCTATAAACTTGCTAATCTCTTTGTACCTATAGGCCACATACAGTACCTCCACTCTATCCCTTGCAAAACCGTTTAAAAAGTTGGAATTCAGGATATATAGTACTTCAGATTACTTATTGACTGAAATAATCATGAGTTCATATTTTTCAAATTTTAGCTGTTTGAGATTCCTCAGACTTTCCTAAAATTTTGACGATCCACTATTATTATATGTATTGTAACCCAAATTCGAAGGATCATATTTTGGTCTTTAACTGACCCGACATACCAAGTTTGACCTTTCTAGGTCAATTTGGTGGGGAGATATGAATAATTACTAAAAGTTCCTGCGGTGATTTCCCTTTCATGAAGCTTTTTTTTTTTGTTCTAACTCCCCTGTAAGTTCTCTCGGATGGCTGAAATTGGATATGTTAGTTACTTGGGCTCACTTCATGACCTTGGACAACAATTATGAAGTATTAAATTTTCGTTTACCTTTACGACATGTTAAGGACAGTAATCTCTCCTTCTCCCCTCCGGCGTTATATATGAAGGTGCATTAGACATATAGTATAATTGTTATCCTCAGGAATCATATAAATCCATATTTACCAAGTTTGAGGCTGCTCAAGCCTTGATCAGATTTTGACTATCCGTCTCGAACCAAACTCAAGGGATCATCCTGAATCAACCCCACATACAAAGTTTGACTTTTTTGGATTGATTTGGTATGGAAATATGGACGATTCAAGGAATTTCATCATTCAAAAATTCCTCATCAGGCCATTTTCTTGGTCGAACTCCACTCAAAATGCACTTCGAAGACTGCCTTGACTTACTACTTGATGTGACACTAAAAACGAAAAGTTGAGTTATTTGCGTTCTCTGTAGCAGGCATACTCAAAATTTAAGTGCAGTGCCATTTTGAGTCGAATTGAAAAAAAAAATAGATTTTCGTATTTCTGTGATTAGTCTGTAGCCAAATTTTCAGGGATTTTTATATATACTCGCCTGCGCTGTGGAGAGGGGGCGGAGAGGAATATACATATATCAAAAAATTGGACATTGAGGCACGTATGTAAATAATTCAAATGTCTTTCATCATAACCAATTTTAATGAAGGGAAAATTATTGTCAGACAATGTATTCTCAATAAATCTTTGATCTTTGTAACTAAAGAGCGGAAGGGTGAGCTAAAGGGCTACAAAATGGCAAAGGATAAAAAATAAATTCATTATATTCAACACCTTCAAATAACTTTAAGATGATATGTCACACTTAATTATATTTTATGAGTTGTTGAGGTAACTTTAAGATGAGTTGACACCTCCCCCCCCCTTTTCCACTAAGGGCATTTATGAGAATTGACTAATCTATGATATTGATTTCAATATCTTTTTTCATCATGAATTAAGATGTTTACCAGAAAGACAGTGCAAATTCTATTCAACGCATAAACATGAAAACATGTATAAAGTATAAACCCTTAAAATCGAATATAAAAATTGAAATTATTGAGCAAAAATTTCATGATAAATAAACATGCAAAAAAATTCAGGCTAATTGCAGATTTTTTTCTCATTCAGTTTATAGTTGTAAATTTTTTTCTTCAAAGATAATATGTAAATTGTGAAAAGTTCACCCCTTTAAATTAAAATATATCAGTTCTGTTGCTTTTTCACAAAGTAGTATAACTATGTATGAATCACAAGGCATAAATCTCGATTTCATTTTCTTGGTCTCACGTATGTATACATATTACATATTATTTGACCTTACTGAATACCTCATGCGTGTTGTAAATTCACCATATTCATTTTTATAATTGTCAAATTCGCTGTTTTATTTTGTTATTTGTTATAATTGAACCTAGTTGGGATCTCGTTGGGTAAAAAATGGAAACCCTTCGCGGTACCCTTTAATGTGTTCAAATGTCAAACACGTTGAAAATTTACTACATTAGCGTGTTTTTTTCGAATCAACAAAATTTTTTTTACCATTATATTTTTTCACTACTTCCATCGAAATTACGTATTTCGAAAAAACGTGACTATGTTAGAAAAAGGATGCGTCCCTTGACCCATCATAAATTATTGAAACGTCTCGTAACTTTACCAGCCGTTCGAACGGTCTGTAACAAAAGGTGTTCGCATGCGGCCAAACTTGTCGGTACTTGCAAGTGAATGGAGCCTTCGACGAGTAGGACCAATATAGAAAGGTTGCTGTCGACCATCATTTATCAATCCACCTAGCATCGAAGTGGATGTTATAGTGATCGTGTATACTGTACAGCTCGTCTGTTTCTTTACTTGTAAATTCATACGTGAAAACTTTTGGCTATTCGCAACCACCAGTACTTCACTACCAACTACTAGTTTGTTTGCGTTCACAACACACGAGTACGTATTGGATAATTAATCATTTTAGACGGACACGTTAAACGAAAACGCATATTAATTAGGAACTCAGCTATGTCGAAGTCGTGTAATAGGGTAACGCTTATTATGCATAGGGGTAGTATAAGCCTTAGGGTTTACTATTGCAGGCAATAAGGAAAAACCACTCGCCTAATTGCTCCAGCTCACGCAATTGTCGCAAATCGTGGTTGTATTTGTTTTATGCTCGAGGGAAACGTGTACGTCGTATTGAAATTTTTACCATTCAAAGTAAAATTGATTACGTCGTTAGCTAATTTATATTAGAAATAACATTACAAACGAAATTTTTTATTTTAAAAGTCATATTGACATGAAGGCAAAATTTAATTATTTTTCAACCTTGTAGTTAGATGGTATATTTGACTGAACCAACGTTGGTTTTGCGAACTTTGCAAAATGACAATTCTGTAATGTAAACTTATCGAGAATATTTCAAAATAAAATATTATTAACTTCAAATTAACATCATAAAGTAATTGAAAATAGTGAAAGGTTAATGTAGGTAGAGGTACCTAGCAAAAGTCAAAATATCACCTTTGTTACTTCTAAATGAAGTAGAGATAGTTGAATGTGAAGTCGTGTAATTCGAGTAATTAGCTTTTATAATCTTCTACGTATGGCAATTAAATTTCTGAAAAATCTTCAGATAACTCATAGCTTCTCGATGATTTTTTTGTTAATGAAATGCAGTATTTTGATTTTCTGTTTTTTTTTTTTTTTTTTTTTTTTTTTTTAATTACCATCAGTTTCTTACAAAGATTTTTGTTCATAAATATATAGAGACCAGCTCCGCTAACAACATACTAAATGTCCTCGTTCCTGGGCGATGAGCTTAGCCCACGGGAGCGGTAGGGGTTGGAACCATCAAACAACTTTTTTCTGCAATATCATCTCGGGGTTCGATTGTAGACCAACAATACTTCAGTGTAATTTTGTTTTACATTTTCTTCAACTTAGATATGAAAATTTTTTTGCCCTAACTCAGGGCAGGAGTTATGAGTGTTCGGTACTTGAGAGCTCTATTACAGTTATACAGTTATACTATGTGACATTATGTATGGAAATGAAAATGCATATACGACGATTGGTGACTTCATACCAACTCAGTCATAACCCTATAGAGGTCTCAGTCCTCTCCTCTTACCCCAAAATACATATATGTATATCTATCTAAGTACGAATATTTTCATGCAAATAATATGCATTTAATTACTCACATATACCTACAGTTACACTGAAGTTGAGCCAAGGAGGACTAGAAGGCTGAGTCTGAAAACACATGAGTTCCCCTTCCAGTAAAATTTTGTGTTCAATACAAAAGTACGAACCAATAAAAAAAGAAGTCAACGTCGCTTCTAGGGTTTGGTTAGCCCTCCCTCCCACCTGAATAATCGGCTGCCTACTGGTCTGAGATGAGCTGATTACATAAGGTATTTCATTCTGTATATTTTTTCGAAATTGTATCCCAGAATGCTAAAATTTCCCCATTTTAGTTTATTTAAAGTAATTGTATATTTGGAAAAAAATGCGAACTTCGCATTCACCGATCTAAAATCCTATTTTGGTGAGACAAAGGCTAATAGTATTGCAGAATTTACTGAAAATTTAGGAGTTTGTTTTTCTGATTTTAACATTGAAGAAGGATATATTAATATTGATAATTCACAAATAATAGTAAATGGAAAGTATATTAATGAGAAGAAAAAAGAAATTGGATTAACTGGAAGAGATGCACCAAGAGGAGTTAAAGATGATGATGAAATAATTATTAAAAATAAGAAATAATCAAAGTTGGTTCTATTTTTGTATGGTATGAACGTCTTATTTCTTGGAAGGTTGAAGAGATGGAAGGGTGGTTTCATTTAAACTTTTTTAAATTTTAAAATCGTGATCTATCATATTATTCATTTTAATTAGAAAAAATATTCTTAAAAATTACTTACAAAGGAAGGGCCCGAGGTGTAATGATCCGATTTCGTCCGAACAATTATCATTGGAAAGAACATGCATATGGTATTTCAGATCCAAAATTTTAGCTGCTTTACTGATTTGAGAGGGAGCAATGAATTTTTCAAATTTTCAAACATCTTATTTCTGTTATTTTTTGCTGTAACTGAGGTAACTTTAGAAAATATCTAATATGCTTCTTTAACAACTTTTTATGGTGCAGTCGACAAAATTTGACTGTCCCATTTAGTATCCAATTTTTTTTGGGGGGGGGGGGTAGGGGTCGCTTGTATACAAGTACCACTATAAATCGGGAAATTAAGCGATAAATCATGATCTGAGCCACTCCCCTCCCTACCATATAAAGAGACTATTTGTAGGGCTTGAATATTGCTGATGAATGAAAAAGATTGTGTATTGCTACATTAACTGATTCGCTTACATTTCTTCGTTATTTTGCATTATAGTAAAAAATGACAAAAATGAAATATTTAAAAATTTGAAAAATTCGTTGCTCCCTCCTTCCCTCCCAAATTATTTAAAGCGTTCTGAAATTACAGATTTGAAGTACACTAGACATGTACTTATTAATAATTTATTCGATTGGTCGAAATCAGAGTGTCACGCTTAAGGCACGAATCACCTTCTTCAATTTATTTTTAAACTCCTTGACCTAGAATTTTCTGAAATCTTCGAAATTCACGAAAAGCCTAAGACATTATTATTCGGCAGATTTCATTATACAAAGAATGTAGCTTAGTGTTTTCTTACCCGAGAAATTTATTTCCATGGTTAGTTTTTCCCTCTGATGCGTATATACATATTGGTATTTAAAACGTGATTTTCCACGAAAAGGGGTGGAAGGGGAAATTAAAAAAGGTATATGATAAATATGCCACTAGATTTGAAATCAATGACCTCAATTTTATCGAAAATAACACCATACTTTCGGCTTTTTGAAATAGTTGAAGCCTTGAAAAATCTTTGACCTATATATACATGACGCCCCTCGTTGGGCGCCACTTACAGCATGAAAACTCATAAAAATGGTAAATTGGGGAAATTTCAACATAATATTTCGTAACGTTACTGGTCATCACTGAGAGGCTGAAAAAAGTTAATTTCTTGGTCTTACTTCAGGGACCTATGTTAGGTTGAAAAAAGTGGAGTTTATAAGTGGGACATCGAGGTTGAAGAATCAGCGTATCATTATGTGATAAAGATTTAAGACCTCATCTATCCTACACCTCTCTTTCACAAATCAGATAGGCTATAATAGCTATCGTTTTTAAGTTGAAAACTCAGCTAAAAACAGACTTCATTGTATAAAACTCCTTTAATTATGGATAAATAAGTCAATTAAAATTTAAAACGATGATGAGCAATTTTAGGATACATTTGGTAGGCTTTGTCCATTATATATGAAACAAAGAAATTTGATAACTTATTTAAAAAAAAAAAAAATGTATAAATAATTGCATTCTTAAGCTTCAGCGCGGCTACCCATAAATTGTTTTTTCTACGTAATTTGTATGGTGTTTTTTAATGTAAAAAGCGCATTTTTAGAGGTAACGAGCGAGAAAAAAATTCAACGCGTATGTTTTGAACCACATTCGCATGTATTTTATTCAGAGAAAATCCTCGAATTAAAAATTTCAATTTCGTCCGGCTAGAATTACACTGTAACCCACTACGCGTTGGTTGCAGCTTCGACTAGACCACCGTTACCTAGCGACCGGTCGATATGCACCCTGAGGAATACCGTAGATGGTTGCTGGCTGGTCCCAGTCGTAATAATATTTACTCTGTATTTTCCTTTTTGCCGAGCATAACGTACTAACGTTTTCAATATGGAATTATTTTCTCTGTGTTACAGTACGTGTGAAAAATGAACGGCAGTTTTATAGCGGCGGTCAACGAAACGTTGAAAAAATACAATGTTCGCACGAGCTCTTTGGGATTATGTTATTGTCCCTCACCAGAGCACGACGTAATCTCCGAATGCCAGAACGAAAACCTTACACGATGCAGCGTATCAAATTTAACCGATCAAAATATCGTCATGTTGTTGAACATAAATTGCGATTTTTTCAACGAATATATCTCGCTGAGCCCTGTAGTACTGAAAGCCTTGATTGATTTTTTTTACATGTCGGGCAAGCCGCGAATAATCACTTTATTATCGAAGCACTCGCAATTGCATCCTGGTTGCGCTGTATCTATGCGCGAAACTTACCAAGAGCTTTTTTGCGCACTTCACGATGAACTCGACAAGTGTAATTTATTGGATCAGATTTTGAAGGTCATGGAAGACGGAATATTGATGTCTTGCGCGTGCGTCGTGAATAAGAGAATTTCGCGCGAAAAACGAACAAGAAAGGTATTCGAGGATTTTATTACCGATCAGCCAACGCCTGAGAAAAACGAATGTGAAATGGCGGATGTTGAAAGTACGCCTAGTCGATGGGCGGAAAAAGGGCTATATGTGTTGAAATACGCGACCGAAATAATGAGCCATAATTTTTACTCGATTTGCGCCCATCGTGGCCACAAATCCGTGTCGAATTGCATACAAGAAACTCTAGTCGGTAAACTATTCTTCGATTTGACCAATGAGAAGATAAGACTGAACGACGATACGGTGATGAGGTTACTGGAGGTGTATCGTAACTGCGATGAGAAGCAACGCGCCATCATCAACGGTACCATCGAACTATTGGCCAATTGTTGCTGGTTCATCGATAGCGGAAAATTCACAATAGATCCGAGTATACTATCTCTAAAAGGGTACTCGGTGTCGAATATATTTTGCCTATACTTCAACCAAAATGTTTTCAAGAAAGTATCGGACGAAGAGATCTCCCACATTATTAAGTCTTTGAATCCGAACTGGTTACGTTTAAACGCAGCCCAGTACGTGTTGAAACGATGGCAAAAAAAAAACCTACGCGGATTGCAGTCCGTAATTTCGATCTTCGAATCGGCCATCCGTAAGCTCTACAAACAAGAAACCTCCAGGGTATTGAAAGATGTGAACGTGGATTCTCAGAATGGCGAATTTTCCAATCAAATACCAGGTACGTACGTAAACATCGGCGATAATTTCGTATCGCGTCGCAACACCTCGAACCGTTCATCGCGCAAGTCCGTCGTAGACGGCGAGCAGTCTGCACGTTTTTAATTGAATTTACGATAACGCGCCACCGCCTATTCTATGGTGAAAACTAACGCCCGATTTGTTGCGATTACTTGTTACCCTCGTAGTCATTCAGACGCTATAAATATCCTTACGTGGCTTTTTACCAGTCGCGTTACCTTGGCTTTTTTATCCTTTCGGCCGAGTCGATTGAGCTGTTGGATGCCTATTCGTCGTTGTCGATAGTTTACCAGTCCGAATGTAAATAGCGTAGATGTAGGCTCTAAAGATAGGGCGAGTTTCATGTAAACCTTAATTCACGCTCGATATTTTTTCGAGGATTTTTTTTCGCTCCACTCGGTCGTAAATATATGGAAATTCGGTCTTCGAAGAGTTTTTCTGTTCGATAGCGAAATAATAATCGGAATCTCAGCTCTGATGTAATGAAATTTCGCTCAGTTCAACGATTTCGTTGTAGATGAAGGAATAAAAAATGTTCTGCGGTTTTATAAAAGATAAAAATGAAACGAGTTGATATGTTGTTTATGTGTTTTCCAAACTTTTGTAGAAGAGGAATTTATTTATTTTCCAAAGTTTTTTTGATCGATATGAAAAATTTATACAGTAAAAAAAAGTAAGCAGCTATGCCGCGTTCCCGGAGCTGAGTGTTTCATTGGGACTTGTTACTTGGATTCGCTTCATCATCTAACTCCATAGTCAAAATTTTCCAACTTTCGTTTACCACCACAACATTTTGAAAATGATAATCCATTTTCTTCCTCTCTGAGTCCACTTTCAAAAAAAAATTGTTTTGTATTCATTTGTGAGGCAAACTTTAATTTGTGGAAATGAGTCCAAGCGATAAAGCTTTTAAAGTGGAGATAATCGCTGCTCAGCTGAAACTTGACATATACCATTTACACACCATTTTTATTATACCCTGAAAAGTCGTTTTAAATCCTAGCTATGGGTCGCCTTTAATTGTGAATCAAAGGTAAAAAGTATCAGTTTTTCGCCTATTACTCGCTAATGAAGCACTCGAATGTAGCAAAAAACTTACTGAGGTGGGACGAATTTCATTTTTTTTTTTTTTTGATAAATGAAGGAGGTAATCATTATGGTTGTTAAATTACCTTTAAAGTATGTCTTAAAAACTGTAGTCTCCAAGACCAGTTTCAGACTTTCACCCATCCCCCTCTCCCCCCCCCCGAAAAAAACAAAATGTCAACTCTTGCCGAATCTGAATTTTCCAAGAAAATATAATTATAATTACGTATTCGAACAATTGAAAATATTTTATTGGGGGGGGGGGGGTAGGATATAAATTTTTTGGATGAATGCATACAGTATATAGGCGGACATTTTTAAGACTTTTTTATATTACGCATTTTTTTATATGTAATTTTTTTTTTAATTGGAAAGTAGATTCATTTCAAAAAATTTGAAGTGTCAATTTATGAAAAAAAATGCATGCAGTTCTCAAAAAATAAAATAAAGAATCATATTGGATTTTTATGATATCATTCTGCGAAAAATATTAATAGATGTTTTGGAAAACAAAAAATTAAAACATCAAAACTGTGGAAAAAATACGATTTTTGCTTTATGCCCCGTTTCCAGAAAAACTATGCAACCCTTGAGAATCTTTTTGAGAAATTTTTATTCAGGAGTGCCTGGTCAATGATTTAATGGAAGGGTTTTGCAAAATTCCTATTTCATCTCAACAACTGTTCAACTTTCTCATAATTTTTGTCATATTACTTCAGTCAATTCCATAAAAACCACCACCAAACTAAAATTTTACAAAATCCTACCATTAAATCATTGACCAGGTACTCCTGAATAATTTTTATTAAAAAAGATCCTCCTTGGTTGCATAGTTTTTCTAGAAACGGGGCATAAAACAAAAATCGTATTTTTCCCAAATTTTGATGTTCCAATTTTTTGTTTTCCAAAAAATCTATTAATATTTTTCGCAGAATGCCATCATAAAAATTCAATATGATTTTTTATTTTTTTTTTTGAACTGCGTGCATTTTTTTTTCAAAAATCAAAACTTCAAATTTTTTGCAAAAAAAAATTATAATGAATCTGGTTTCTCAATTTTTTAAAAAACTTTATAATAAAAAAAATGCGTAATATAAAAAAGTCTTAAAAATGTCCGCCTGTATACTGTATGGATTCATCCAAAGAATTTTATATCCAACATAATTTCTCATCCAAAGACTAAAAAAAAACTACTGTCAATTTTTTTTTATTTTATGAAGTATAAACTGTTCTTGAATTTTTTTTTAATGTACCAGTTTCTGTTATGTTCAAATATGAACGACAAATTGATGATTTGTTGGTCGCGAAACAAAAGTTTTGTTGGATACAATTTTTGTTTCCTGGGAATATAATCGATTTATAGAATGGCCAATTTTTTCAAAACGTACCTCAAATTTCCTTAGCTTATTTAGTATTGAGAAAAAGCCATACCAGCTATATTCATTTATGTAATGTATTTTTAAACACTCGTTCAACGCTTTAATATTACAAAATTGAAATCTCAGATCAGATCTAAAATGTAATTTATTTTATTCAAGCACTCTACTTCTGTCGTAGCTGAAGGCTATACTGTAGCAAAAAGTAATACACTAAATCTGCCATCATCCCACTCCTGTTCTTCACTTCCCTGTTCGCCCAGCTATATAAAGGAAATACGCGTAATTAAAAAATCCATAATACTCGTTGTTATAGCTCTTCTTACATAAACCTCATCTATTTTCTGGAACTAATGACGGTAGGGTAGACGGAGATAAATCCTTTGTTAATTTTTGTTCTCAGATTACTATCTGTTCGCCAAATTATTAGCGTATTCTCTTTGTTAGATATCTTCGGTGAAATAGATTCTTATATTAAGATCAACAAGGTTTCCTGTACTAGCTAAAAATCCCTAATACCATCTATTTTCATGGATAAAATGGAAAAATTCACCCATACGATTATCGATTGCGTGAAATAAATTTAAAATACAAAACCAACAATATACTTGGCAACGTCGCTACGAAATATAATTTCCTTAATAATGGCATTTCTCTTATCGTAAATCTGGATGTAGAATGGGAAACCCTAAGCGTCTATATAATTTTCACAATTCAAACTCGGAAATGAATTACTTTTCAATTCCACTCGTTTACACCGCCCCCTCTTTTCTTTCGAGACGCTCGTCGTGGTGTTTGATTTTCCCATTAAATGGATTTATTCGCTTTTTATGTGCGTTCTGACGATAGAAACGTGAAGAAAAAATAAGTTTTTGATAAATTGGAATTTGTATCGAGTATCGGGCTTTTAAGTAAATCCACCAAATGCTTTGTAGCTGTGAAACTGAGTTTGCAAAAAATATCGAATTTGGGATGTTCGCTATGACCAGCGATGAAAATTAAATTCCTTCGAAAAAGGAAAAAATGTTCCTCTTAACGAAATGAAAGATGAGTGCAACCATGTAAAAAGTATTAGACCTATCGGAATGGACAGATGTCGTATGGTGCGGAGTGTTGGAGAAAATGGTGCTAATTGATAACTCACGTTACAATGATACCGAAAGATAACATAATTAGCTGAGCTTTTTTTCCACTAATAACGGTAGCTATTATAGCTTATGTGATGGAGGAGGGAGAGGGTTCAAATCGTTGCCTTTCAGATCATTTATAATCATCTGGCAAATGTTCAACTTTTTGGTGTGTATGTTATATGTATATAGTGCAGAAAGGAGAGACCCAATGTTAGTTATGGTAATAGTAATCCCAAGTGGTCATTTCTTTGCGAATTGCATACCGAAGAGTCGTTTAGCGAATGTTGCACTAGTCTCACTCAAATTCTTAGTCACATATCTGTTTGCATATGTTTACACCCAAATCTGAATAACCTGAGACTCGGTATGTGGTACTGTCTCACTGAGACCCACTTCAGGTCTCAGAAGGGTAGTGGCAAATCTGAAGTGGTCTCGGATTACTGCTTCATATCTTTTGTATAATTTAAAGTTTTCTTTACCCTTTGAAGGTTCTCAAAACAATTATATTGTAGTGATTTCCAAACTGCCAACTTTTGTCTCTCTAGCTCTTTGAATAAGGTTGTGTCTTCGAATTTAAAAAAGATTTTAAAATTTTGATTATTCGCTAAATTCTTGCCTACTACCCAGCCATCTACGCTTGGTGAGTTTCGGTATAAAGCAAAGAGTTGTGGAATTATTTAAAAATTGAATCATTGAATATTGTAAGTATGAATAGTTCTTAGGCAGCTAGAAATAGTAAATTGTAATTATGCTCATATAATGACTATTTTTTAGACCCCTTAATAGTAAAAATGGACCACTACATTAATATCGTTAGAGCATAAAGGCTAAAGAATACTTCATGATTGTACTCAGCTACTTACCTTTTACACAATATTTAATTAATTATCAGCAAATAAATAATACTAAATAAAATGGAAAAACAGGTAAAATAGGGTATTTTAGCATATAGCTTGGGTATTTTTGAAACCTCTAAATAGAGGAAAAATTGGCATTTTATTTTTATTTTTTTGAAGTTAAGAAGGCAAAACGTGAATATGTCCAACATAATTTTTTCAAATTTTTTGAAAAAATTTTGCTTATTTGCAAACTTTGACCCAATTATGGGAGGAGTAAATATTAACCTAGAGGGCTAAAACTTTTTTTCACATTCTTTTGGGATCATTTTGCAACTACTGAACTAGGTGCATGCTCAATTTTCCAAAAAAAAAGTGAAAATCGACCCACCCTAGTCTATATCCTGGGAGATTGATAGCAGCATTAATAATTTATATATGTATTTTTTTTTCATCATGCGTAGCGCAGCCAGTATTGATGAAAATCGCTCAAAATTTGTTGAGAGACTATCCTTGAAAATATGAAAAAGGTACATTATTGTTTTTTCAATGCACTTCAAAATGGCGGATCACTCAAATTTTTTGGGAGGCTCAAGAGGAGAGGAATTGCTCAATATTTTCGTTTTTGATCTCATGTGAAAGAGTGAGTCACGGACACCAACATATCCAAACTTTAACTTCCCAAGTGTATTTTGAGCGGAGTTGGAATAAAAAACAAATTTTTTTTGGATGTTTTGAGTCATGAAATTTCCTAAATCTTCCATATATCCTCACTAAATAAATCTAAAAAAGATGAGACTTTATGTGTGGGATCAGTTTGGCACTGGAATGTGACTTCTAAAATTTGGGTCAAAATTAATCCAAAATGGCTGTTTATGAAAATTTGAGTTGAGCTTGAGGAGTTTGAAATTAGTTTGGCACTGGAATGTGACTTCTAGAATTTTGGTCAAAATCAATCCAAAATGGCAGTTTATGAAAATGAGCTCGAGGAGCCTGAAATTGAAAATTAATCCAAAATGGCTGTTTATGAAAATTTGAGTTGATCTTGAGGAGTCTGAAATTAGTTTGGCACTGGAATGTGACTTCTAGAATTTGGGTAAAAATCAATCCAAAATGGCAGTTTATGAAAATGAGCTCGAGGAGCATGAAATTGGTAAAAATGTAATTAATATAAACTCATGTGATTATTGAGGATAAGAAGTACACTATATCCCAAATTCAACTCCATACTTGATGTTGAAGGGGAGAAGGACGGGTTTGGGTTATCGTTCTGTAAATGTAGCGGGGTACGCGAAATTTCGAAAATTTTTCATTATGATGTCGTATGATAAAATGAGCCCAAGTGACTAATCTATTTTAATTTTAGCTTCTCATTTGAATTTGAAGGGGAGTCGGAACAAAAAACGATTTTTGGAGGAGAAATTGCTGTTGGAAATTTTAAGAATATTCCATATCTCCTCACCAAATCAACGTAAAAAGGTTAAACTTTTTATGCAGGGTTAATTGATAACCAAAATAACTGAGTCAAAATTGACCCAAATACCTCAAGTTGCTATTATTTGAAAAATATGAGTTCATGTGTTTATTGCATAGCAAGAATACTATATTTATTCTAAATTTAATTTCTGAAGTGGTTTTCAAAGGGATGGTGTTGCGGGTTTTAGCCTTCATTCTAGGTGTGACCTGTAGACATGAAGAGGTTGGTTTTTTTAGCAATTTTCAATTTTTTTCTGCGCAATTTTGTCATTCAAATTCACCATTAAAAGTTTTCTTTCAACAATAAATTTTAAAAAACTTATATGCTTTGAATTAGGCTTAAAGTACAACGCGTACCCGCTCAAAAAGAAGGTGTTTCAGCTAGTCTACTATATAATTGAAGAGGGTAAAACTTTGTCCGAGGTAAAGTCGAGATACCCGCAACGATGAAAGTTGCAAGTGGTTTCATGTGATAGGGCTGAACGAGGAGATCATTCGTAACGCCTCAGGCAACTCACGAAAAGCTCCATGAAGCTCGAAAAAAAGCTTTAAAGAAACGTCCAGTAAAGAGCCGAAGAAGTTGTACACATATCTATGAAGCTCGACCAAACGTCATTCCACAACCCTGAAGAGTAGTTAATAAATTATCCACCAGGATCTCCCTATGATGTGCGCAATTTTTAAATTTTGGACTTAGAACGTGAGATTGTGTGACCTCACGTTTCATTGAACCAGCTCACCTTTCAATATTATGGAGTAAAATTTTATATATGTAGTAGGAATGTGAGTTCGTGTGAGCTCACGGAAAAATTGAACCAGCTCATGTTTTAATATTATGGAGTAAAATTATATATATGTAGTAGGAATGTGAGTTTGTGTGAGCTCACGGAAAAATTGAACTGTGAATTAGCGTGACGGAGCATGAGTGAAGGTCTTTTAGTTCGCAGTTTTTTAGTGTTGTAGAAACGTGAGTTTGCGTGATCTCACATTTCATTGAACTGTGAGTTAGTTTGATGGGGCACGAGTTCAGGTCTTTTAGTTTGCATGGAACGTGAGTTTTTGCGACCTCACGTTTCATTGAACTGTGAGTTGGAGTGACAGAACATGAGTGGAGGTATTTTAGTTCCCACGTGATAAATGAAGCAAAATTTTATAAATGTAGCAGGGGGTGAGAGGATGTCCTCAAGTTTCATTCAACCAGCTCATGTTCTAATATAGAGTGCACTTTAATTGAACCAGCTGGAGTTGTAATAAAGTAGTGGTGTGGTCATTTGTAATATGGAGTAAAAAGCATAAGGATCCCTCCTCATGTTACCTCACGTTGAATGGTTAACGAACGAAATAAAACCTCAACTTATGCATTCGAATGGCATCTTATACGGAATGGTTGACTAACGAAATTATTATTTTAGACATTTTTTCAATGTCTATATTTTGAAATAATTCAACGAATTCCGATGTAGCTATATCAATGTTTTTTATTTTGTTGTTTGAAGTAATTTTTATTTGTGGCTAACTAAGATTGAAGAAAAAAAAATGTAAGCAGCCATGCCGCATTACTGGAGCTGAGTTTTTAACTGGGGCTTGTTTTGATTTAGTAATAATCTTGCTTAACCGTTCATCACTACAGGCCACACCCAATACCAAGTCTGAAAACTACTACCCTATCCTTTCCAAAAACACTTAAGAAATTCAATTTGGCACAAATGTAGTATTTCTTGCCATGAAATAATCATGCGAACACATATTTCTCACATTATAACTATTTGAGGGTCCTCAAATTATCTTCAAATTTTGTAAATCCGCCATTTTGGATCCATTTTGACTCAAATTTAAGTGGTTATGTTCTGGTCACAAACTAATCCTACACACAAAGTTTGACCATTCTAGGCCGATTTGGTGATGAGATATGGAAGATTCATGAAATTTCCTGCAGCAATTTCCCCTCCAAAAGCCGTTTTTTGCTCTAACTCCCCTCCAAAATCACTGAGGAAGCTAAAATCAAAATACGTTTGTCACTTGGGCTCATTTTATCATATGACACAGCAATAAAAATTTTCGACCCCTCCTGTACCCCCCCTACCACTATTTTAGGTTGGTAACCCGCCTTCCCCCTCCAACATCATGTATGGAAGTGAATTCGGGATATAGTATACAACTTATCCCCAATAACCATATGAATTCATATTAATTACATTTTTACCAACTTGAGGCTCCTCAAGCTCTACTCAAAATTTTGATAATCCGCCATTTTGAATCCATTTTGATCCAAATTCAAGAGGTCATATTGTGGTCACCAACTAACCACACACAAAATTTGACCTCTTTAACTTGATTTGGTGGGGATATATGGAAGATTCAAGAAATTTCATGACTCAAAACTTCGTCAAAAAGCCGTTTTATGATCTAACTCCTCTCAATATGCACTTAGGAAGCTGAAATTTGGATATGTTTAGTATCGGTGACTCACTCTTTCATATGAAATCAAAAACAAAAAATTTGAGCTATTTGCCATTTGAGTGATCCGCCATTTTGAAATTTATCGAAAAAACAAAAAAACTATTTTTGCGCATTTTCAAGAAGAGTTCTCTCACCAAATTTTGAGCGAATTTTAATGAATACTCCCGGCGCTACGCGCGTGGGGGAAAATATAAATATATATATATACCAAAAAGTTGGACATTTGCCAGATGATTACAAATGGTCTGAAACGCAAAGATTTGAAGACCCCACCCTCCCCCGACCTTCCCTTCCCAAATCAGGTAGGCTGTAATAGCTATCGTTTTGTTAAAAACTCAGCTAAAAAATTAATTTTAACGTCGTGAATATAATTTGAATGAATAAAATTTTTTTAATGAATAATATCATTACTTTCATACATAAAAAATTTTTTACGGTCGGTCTACGGTCGTAGTAGCCTCATTTTTTTGATGTTTACAGGTAAAGTGGCATCATTTTAAAAATTTGTTTCCAAGAAAACCTATGAAATTATACATTCCGTTCGCCACTGTGGTGTCGTTAACGTGACATTAGATGCACTTCTGAGGAATGTGCAAAGTGATGCCACTTTGACCATAGATACTATATATATAGATTTATATTTCCGAAAGGTGAGATCCAAAATATACATTTCGTGGAAAGGTGAGCTCCGTTTTGGAAAGGTGAGATCCGAAATCGGATCTCACCTTTCTTAGCGTGTATATCGAGTTTTTTGACATCAGGATACCATCAGGAATGCATTGCCCAATTTTTGCCCGGATCTCATCTTTCCACTTTTTCGGCCAACATATACGAAGTCAGTTCGACGTTTGTTTTGCAGAGAGCGCTCTACCAGAGTATATCTAAGTGTTACGTTTCGAAACAGATGAGATCCGCGCATTCGGCAACAACGCGGATCTCATCTTTCCGTTCCTTATATTCGGTATTGAATCACGAATACGTTATACTTTAGGCAGCAAGACGTTTTGAAATAAAATCAAATTAAGTGTTTGTTATGAAATCAAAAACAGGTCTATTTTGCACTACCTTAAATTACTTAAAGATAACTCTTCCAGTTAGCAACGAGAAAATAATCGTGTGAAACAAGAGTCCGTTTACCAACTGTAAAATACTTTAAAATAAATTTTAAATCATTTTGTAAAAATTATTTATGTTGTTAAGACACTTTGACAAAATAAGCACTTTAAATATAAAAATAAAACAAGATTCGAGAAAAATTTTGAACTTCCAGCTGACTTCATGGAAAAAAAAATCAGAAAGTCTTTAAACTTGAAGGTAATCTTTGAAAAACTAAAAATAAATTGAGATTCGAAAAAAAAAACGCGAACTTTAAGCTGAATCTAAAGGAAAAAGAGAAGCAAAATTCAGGATATTTCAAATTTTGAGGTAATCTCTAAGAAAACTAAAAATAAAATGAGATTCGAGAAAAATGTCAAACCTTGAGGTTAATGCTAAAAATCATCATTTTTCGAAAAAAAAAACAAGAAGAAATTGTAGAAAAATCAAGCTTATGAATAAAAAAATTAGATGCAAAAAAAAAACGAATCTTCTTGAATGGCTAAAATTCACATAAAATTGTTATTTTCAAGAAAAAAAGTTTTTCTTCAGTGTTGTTTTACGTATTTAATTTTAAAAACTTTTGACACAAAAACACTTTATTTTTAAATATCGATACTGTATTATTGCACTGAAAAGGTCTGTTTGCCGAAAACGCGTTATGTATCGATATTTAAAAATAAAGTTTTTTTGTGTCGAAAGCTTTAAAATTAAAAACTGTTATTATTTGCGAGAGCACGTGCTCACTTTGCCGGAAAAAATTAACAACCAGGGAGAAAAACAAGAAAAAAATTAAATATCAAGTTTTAAATACATAAAGCGAATACACATTTATACTGTCCCTTAAGGTAGCACCATATTTCAAGATGTCGAATTTTCATGCTCACTCCCCCTCAAGTTATTCATTTTGGACTCAAAATAAACCTTTAAAAATTTCATAACTTAAGAATAATATTAACACGTGTCGAGCGGAGCTTGAAGTTTTCCCATTTGTATTTATGCTTTTCTAAAGTCTCAAAAATTACTCACTATTAGCTGTTTTTCTTGACATAATTTACGCTATAAATCCTGAAATAAAAGCTGCAATTGTTCTAAAATGCCCATTTATTCCCTGAGGGGAGAGAGGTATTTCCTCAAAATTTGCAAAAATGTATAGAATTATAATTCTGGGAAAACTGCCATGCTATACAAATTTTAAAGAATTTACTTTACGAACAAAGTTTAACTTTTGTGTTTTATTTTTTAATTATTTTATTTTAAAAACTTTACTTTACTTTTTTCCATTAACTTGCCGTATTCTGCAACGAAGGCCAGAGGCGGTGTTTAGATTTTGGATAGGAGGTTGGTAGCTTTAAGGAATTTAAACAGGTTTTCTATTGTTGTTGGGTTGTTTAGGTAGCTGATTTGTTATATTTTTTTCGATAACTTCATATAGAATTCTTTTCAGAAAAATCAAAATTTTATTATATATTTCATTTTGATACACCTACTTGACCAAAAAAAAAAATTGAGGTGTGAATTCCATTTCTATATAACTTCAATATCTGAATCAGAGAACCTCTTCCTACTGTCTTAGATTATTTGAAAATGAAAAAAAAGTGAGCAGCCATGCCGCATCACTGGAGCTCACTTTTTAATCGGGGCTTGATTATATTTGGAGGTAATATTGTCAAGTGAACTTCTCAAACTTATAGCCCATATTCATCACCCCTTATCCGTACTAAAAACACCGAGAAGTTTAATCTGAAATATGTAGAATTTTTTGTCCTCCAAAATTGGAAAAGTTCATACTTTTCAGTTGCTTAAAGCTTCTCAAGCTTGACTCAATTTTGGACATACGCTATTTGGGATCCATTTACAATCGATTTCAACTTAAATTCAAGGGGCTCATATTTTGACACCAATCAAATCTACACACAAGGATTGACCCTTCTAGGTTAATTTGATGAGGAAATATGCGAGATTCATGAAATATCACATTGTGATTTCCCCTCCAAAAGCCGTTTATTTTCGTTTTTTCGTTTACTCCCACAAAATGTTGAGGACAACCACCCTCCTCATTCCGCTTCAAAATCACATGTGAAATTAGCATACAGCATACTTCTCATCGTTATTAATCATTCAAATTGATATTTTTCAAATCCTCGTTTTTTGAGACTCCTTAAGCTCTATTCAAATTTTGATAATCCGCCATTCTGGATTGATTTTGACCCTAATTCAAAAGGTCATAGTGCCAAACTAACCCCACACACAATATTTGAACTTTTTGGTTGATTTGATGAGGAGATAATATGAGATATTAAAGAAATTTCATAACTCAAAACTTCCTCAAAAAGCTATACTTAAGAGGCTGAAATTTGGATATGTTAAAGTCCGCAACTTACTTTTTCGTCTGAAAAAGAAACGAAAATTTCAAGGAATTTGCCCTCTCTCCAGCTCCTCTCAAAATTTGTGAACCATTATTTTGAGGTTATTAAAAAAAATGATATTTGAGAAACTCCATAAAATGGCTCTAACCGTATTTTTAGCAAAATTCATGTAAATCACTTTCTGTGCACTTCTCCACTTTCCTCCCTACGTCTTTCATCAAATCCATGTTTTATACATGTATAGTTTATTCAATTTTACAAAAGTAGGCTGCATCGAAATTTACTTCTCACAATGAACGCATAAAAATTTTTCACATGTTCATCAAAATGCAATAATCGCTCAAAAAATAGAAAAAAAAATAGATATTTAATACGTAAATACTTGCTAGCCTACTGTCCACATGAACATTTGTCTCAAATAAAGTATACTTTATTAGATTTGAATAAAATAAAAAAAATACACGAAATTACCATACAATATTTATGGCAACGTTGCTGGATCTCGACTTATCGAAACGTTATCGTCAAAAATGGTTGTATATGTGTATAAGATCTCAGCTTTCCATACTTTACTTACGGATCTCACCTTGTTCAAAACTTCTCAAATAATTTATTTTAAGAATTTGTTACCCCTCTATGGTGGTTATGTATCAGATGCTATAAATAAGCAATTACCCTTCCTATATATTCCATAATTTGTAAATTTTGAGTCGGATCTCAGGTTGCCCAGTTTTTAATCGGATCTCACCTTGATAGATTTACGTATATATATATATATATATACCAAAAAGTTGGACATTTGCCAGATGATTACAAATGGTCTGAAACGCAAAGATTTGAAGACCCCACCCTCCCCCGACCTTCCCTTCCCAAATCAGGTAGGCTGTAATAGCTATATCGTTTTGTTAAAAACTCAGCTAAAAAATTAATTTTAACGTCGTGAATATAATTTGAATGAATAAAATTTTTTTTAATGAATAATATCATTACTTATATATGTATATGAAATTTTGTATATCGATTTAATTTTTCAATCGCTCCTTTCATTAAACAAATAGTAAGCAAAAAGTTATTTTTTGAACGTGATCACAAATTTTGAAAAAAAAAAATTAAAAATAGCATTGACAAAAATTTAGTTTTCAATTTTTAAAAATTTTGGTTAAAGAAATGATAGAATCTACCATCGTGGTTTCAAAATTTTTTTATTTTAATAATTCGCAAAACAAATATTATGAGTTGATTTCATCAATTAGGCTATTCAAAATTCAAAAAAGTTTTGCTGTTTAGTCGTAAAAAGCTCTAAACTTTCGCTTACATCACACACTCTACACATGTTTCAAAACGTATAAACGCGTTCTTCTGTACTGCACATGGAAGTTATGGGTTTTCATGTTGTACCGGCTATTCAAAGTTCAAAATTAACAGAGGAGTGTTTTTCGCATGGTCAGTTTTATGTGGCATGTTCTCGAGTATCAAATCCATATAAAGTATATGTATATAAATAAATAAATAAATAAATAAATATTATTATGATGAATTTTTTATTCACAAAAAAATCATATAAATAAAAAGCAAAGAAGAATTATTACTATCGAAGAAGTTGACAATAAAGATAAAAAAACCCTTTTCAGTGTATAAAGAAGCACATGCTTAAACACGCCGTCCGAAGGAGGGGTATGGATTACTAGTATGCTATAAAGGAAAAAAATGTACATTCGTCATATGATTACAAATGAGGAAAACCTATGGACCACAGAAAGTAGGCTCAGGCTTGAGTAGCCTGAAATGGCGTAAATTCGATAAAAACGAGCTCATGTAAATGCTGCGGATAAGGAGTACTACGTATCCTAAGTTCATCTTCTTACAAAACTTTGTGGAGGGGATAGGTGGGTGTTTTCGATCTCGCTACTGCGTTCTGTGAAAAGGTCAACGACATTATCTACGAATTTGAACAAGTCTCTATTAAAAACAAAGCTCCGGTAATACGGCGTAGCTGCTTACGTTATGTTTTCTATTTCGAGGCGTTCTCGATGCGCTCGGTTTTCCGATAAATCAAGCCGACTCGCGAACCCATCACGCCGTCAAGCTCCGTTTGCAGCTAATTCCACCGTTCGCGTCAGCTGATCGTCAACGGTTTCGCGAAAACGATACGAAGCGTATTTCCGGTTTAAGTTGCTGCCACAAAGGGGAGGTAAAGAAGTGCATACGCGATGGTCAACGGTAAAATGTTAGCTAGCCCTGAAAACACGCGTCAACGAACTCTCCCTTTTTAAGACAATGCAAATTCAGAAAGGATAGGGTGAACGAAACGTGCCCGACCGAAGGGGAAGTATAGAATGAGGAATGCTATCGAACGCGACGTGTGACCATCGTGTCGGCGGCTCGGTGCAACGATCGCAGCTACCAGAGAGAAAAAAAAAACTCGCCGGCCAAATATTTCGCTTCTAGCCTCGTCTTCAATTTATTCTCTTTCGATGGTGACTTTTTTCCCTCCGTAATTAATATTTTATACGGCTTATGAAAGCAAACTGACGCGGTCTCGGTCGACGCTGGGTTGCTCGGTTCGCTCGTTAATATTAAAATGCATCCGGCGCGGACGCGTAAATTTCTACAGTGCTTTGAAAAATTGAACGTTGCAGATGAGCTATTGTCGGCGTGTACGAGCAACGATGTTGCAACTCTGCGCAAACTATCAAAAACCGGCGATATCGATTTTCAAGCTACAGACCAATCTGGCTGCACTATTTTACACTTGGTGGCGAAGTACGGAAGTGCCGATTGCGCTGAGTTTTTACTCGGCTCGGGTGTGTATGCTTTGCTGTTCCCTTTATGCCTGCTGCACTTTACATACTTGGATGTTTCTCATTTTGCTTCTTTGCAGATACGAAGATCGCAAATATCGACATCGAAGACGGCAAAGGAGTTACCCCTATGTCGTACGCTCTGCAAAACTACAACACTAGGTTATTCGATTTATTTATGGAACACGGAGGTAGGTATTAGGTATTAGGTGACTACAATTGAATTTATCAGTCACCGTAATCATCGTGTAACCTGCTGCAGTCCCTTTCACCCCTATATGTTACCACCATTCATCGATATCACCCTCGTTTACCCGTCTCTATCGTCTTATCTACAAACAACAAAATACAACTTCACAAGTCGCATTGTAATTCGTCAGCGCTACATTCAGCGTTGAAGAATGTTGCCGCAGTAACAAAAGTCTTATACGTGAAGAAGACATTTAACGTGCGGGATTTCCCCTCGCATCATAAGCGGCTCTTTTTTCTCATTATGACTCAGTGTGAGCATTTTAGCAATCTAAAATTCTCCTTCGTTTCTGAACTTCCCATGATATCGTCCCTGAACTTTATGATATTTTAAGCCAGTAAAGTATGGTACGGTGAAATAACATCAAGTTTTTTTTTAACTGAGTTTTCCATGAAAAACTAACCTATTACGAAACACCTATTTGGGATGGATGAGGTGATAGGCCAGTATTCATTACGATATATTGGTGCGTTAATTTGTAATATTCTCTCAAAAGCAGTGGAATGGCTTGGAAGGTTTTTGATAGGGTCGAGGGGAATTTTTTTCAGAAAAGGAATTAATCAAATACCTATAAAAATAAGTAACTTTAATTTTTAATTTACTTTGGGATTCTATAGTGGAACAAAAAAATTTCGATAGACCATGGTTCGGCCTTCTAAGCTTCTCAGAAAGCATAGTACATAATACGCGAAAAAAATGCCCTATTTTATTGAGAACATGCTTATAGGATTCTCAGGGGTGTAACGAAGACATTCTTACATTCTTCAGGGGGGGGGGGGAACCAAAAATTGCCAACTAATATCATGACATTTTCCCAACTGTTGACCTTTTTTTTTTTTTTAGTCTTCAAAAATTTTAAAATAGTTGTAATAATACTGCTACGCTAAAACTCCAAATTTACCAACTTTACAAACACCAAGGGGGCTACGTCTCTGGTTGTGTGCTATACATGATATAAGTTGGCATCAGTTCGAATTTATTCGAGTTCTTATTTTCCCAAAAGAAATTCCAAATTCCCAATTTCAACGTTGAACAATTATAAATTTCCCAACTTTTCAAAACATCTGGGGGGAAGCTCCCCCTCCATCCCCCCCTTAGTTACGCCCCTGAGGATTCTGTTAAGTAATTGTGTCATTTTTTTAATTCCACTCAAAATGAGTTAACTAAAATTTCGAGGAAGGCTAGGTGGACATTCGAGGCCTCAAAATTGTTGATTTTTTTGTCATATGATAAAATAACATGATAACAATCATCACGTAAATTTAACTGAGATAGATTTTTTTTAATTCAATAAAAAATATTTAAAATTTACCCTCCTTTGTGACCAAAACTGGACTGAAATCACTACTGTAAACACCTATCTTTTAGTACGCCCCTGGCTTTAGTTACAAGTTGTAAGGAAATGGCGTAAAAAAAAAACCTTCTACATTACTGCAACGGAGTTTTGATTTGGACTTGTTCAGGTTTGTAATAACGTTACTAACCCCTTCATGTCTAACTTGTCATGCAAAAATCCAAATTTTCGCAACTTGAGGCTCCTCAAGTTATCCTCAAATTTTGGCAGTCCGCCATTTTGGCTTCATTCTGACCCAAATTTAAGACGTCATATTCTGATCATCAACCAACTCTATGTATAAAGTTTGACTTTTCTAGGCCAATTTCGTGAGAAAATATGGAGGATTCAAGGAATTTAATAACTCAAAACTTCCTCAAAAATCCTTTCTTTGATCCAACTCCCCTCCAAATGCACTTGGGAAGCTGAAGTTTGGATATGTTAGTATCCGTGACTCATCCTTTCATGTGAGATGAAAAACTAAAATGTTGAGGTATTCACCCTCTCCCCCTCCAGCCTTCTCAAAATTAGAGTGATGCGTCATTTTGAGGTGTATCGAAAAAGCAATAAAGTAACTTTTTCGCATTTCCAAGAAGAGTTTCTCACCAAATTTTGAGCGATTTTCATTAATACTGGCTGGCGCTACGCGTAGGGAAAGAATGTATGTGGAATCTATAAGAGCTATGTTTTTATTAAAATCTCAGCTAATTAAATTTTTCGTAATCAATTGATAAAAAAATTCATCTTCTTGAATAATGTCCTTAAGTACATTCTTGAATTTTTTGCGCATTAAATAATATCACCTCCCCCCCTCCTAGTTACTCCGGCTGTAAAGCTACAAAATGTATGTTCTGAAAATAATTTTCGAAATCCCTCCCATTCGTTCATATGTACTCGCAAAATTGAAGTAGAAACCTCATAGTACGGAAGATTGGTCTCGATGATCAGAACATGACCCATTAATAGCCCCCCCCCCCCATATATATATATATTTAATTAATTAAATTAATAAATTTAAAATATAAATAGATTTTAATAAATATATTTATATTATTATATAAAAATATGTTTAATAAAAAAAAATATATATATTAATATTGAAATTTGGGTGAGAATGGAAACGGATTCAAAATGCAGATTGTCAAAATTTGAGGAAAGCTTGAGGAATCTCAAAGAGCCTATGAAAATAGAATCCGTGTTATTTGTTTTTGAAAGTTTTTATTTTAAATTTCATTTTTATAATTTTTTGTATATTTTAAATTTAATTTCAATTCATTGTTAAATTACTTGAAAATTTAGGGAAAGCTTTTGAAGGTAAAATCAGACACCGAAATTTCCCAACTGTGCTTTTTCCTCGCAAAGTACACTTCGAAAGCTAAAACATTTATATGTGGTGTTTGCTAGAAGATAAAATAAGACCTTTTGATTTTGGGTTAAAATGTATCTAAAATGGCGAATAGTTAAAACTTGACGAAAGCTTGAGAAGTCCTAAATAGCTCAGATTCGATAAATGTGAATTTCATAACCATTACTGGGGTACAGAAGTATACCCTTACAAGTGATATTGCAGAGAATGAATATTTGATAGTCTTACAATACCCAAATTAATTATTCGGCTTCAGAAATATAACACGGATACTCACGACTTTAATTTTTTTCTCAGCAACGCTACCAGCAGACTGCATACTTGGTAAAACCGAATTGGATTCTACAACTTACGATTTTATATTCTACAAGAAACTCGAACCGGAATTATGTAAGATTTTATTGATCACCGTCGACAGCTTTATATCGTGTTTCCACCTCAGAGAAATAATCAAATTAAACGAAGAATACAAAGAACGCGATGTGATCAACGATCCTAGCGAAGGAATCGATTATAAATTTTACGAGCAAGCTATTCGAGATTATTATTTATTGAAAAATGTTATCGGCAAGATTACATGTATCAAAGACTGTCCAACTCATGTTGGGATTTTCAAATTTTTATGATTCGTTTTTACAGTTCTTTAGTGTTTAAGTGTTCGTCATTCCAACGTGATTCGTTGAAGTATTATTTTTATTTTCTTTATAAAAGTATTATTTTGTTTCTTTGTTTTTTTTAGAAATTATCATATCTAGTGTTGTTCAACCAAAGTGGTTCAATTTTTAATGTTGTTTAATGAAGTTCTTTGATACTAGATTTGTTTTGTTTTTTTATCAATTTTTTCAGCATGACCGAGCCTTTGTGTAGACAACAACGTTGATCTTTTTCACCTAGAATGAAGGAGGGGAGAGCGCAAAAATATAATATATCCGTAATCAGCGACTTCGAATTAGTCGAAAATGACGCATTTCATTTCTCGGCGAAAAACTCTTCATTTAATTTTATCGCGCCAAATGACAAAGAGAGGGTTTTTGGCTGCGAACAATCTATTTATGAGATTAGTTTCCCACAAAAAATTTCTTATTGGCTGAAATAAATCAGAAATATCATCTACATACGTAAGGGCTGAAATAAAAAATTACAACGAATAGATAACGATTTATTTACAAAACAAAAATCTTATCTTTATCCGGATATCATAAAAATTATCGATATACTTTGAAATTAATTTTAATACTTCACATGTCAATTAAGATTTCAAAAATCACTCGAACGTATTAAAAAAAATTACGTTCTTTGCTCTAATGTAATTCCTAACATCGCAGGGGCATAAACTTACACAGTCCAAAAGATGAGACTACTTCATTATGTTTCATCACAAATTACCACTTGGGATAAAAAATGAACATTTTAACGATATATTCGCACCATCAATTTTTTTCTTTCCAGCTGGACTTGGATTTCTATGTTGTTGCACAGCACACTTCAATGGTTGAAGATACACTTAATAGTTATAACGATTGCATCCAACGCACTATATAGGTACTCGGAGCAAAGAATTAAATATCGTTCGAATAAATAATTCTATCTTCGCTCTCCCTTTTTGTTGTTCAACAAAAAAAGAATAAGAAAATCGCTCGGTAATCATTTCACGAACCATTTTCGAAAAAATGAATTAACTTCGTAAAGTTAGCCACGAATTCGAATAAAAAACAAACGTAATAAAAAATCGATGAAAAAAATATTCGTATAAAATGATACGTCCGATGTCCTATAATTTCTTTGGTTAATAATCGTACCTGAAACAATAAAACGCGCGTGGTAAATTCGAAGAATGAAAAAATACCCACACAAAAATGTAAATTGGCAACTCAGATTCGACATTTTATCACGGAAATACGCGAAAAGAACTCGAGTTCGCCGTCCCACCAATGTGCGCCGAAACCACCCATCGTCTGCTCAGACCTTTTACTATTCAACAGATGTGTACGTGGTAGTACATCGTTTCAGGCTAACTTTTTTTATCATCGTCGACCGATCGGCGGATTCCAGACGCTTCCATTGGATGGGAAAATATTTACGCGATGTTGAAAAATCCTTCGTACATCGAACTCTTTATAGCTTTCGTTTCACTTATCGCTGACACGTTTCGAGCGAACAAAACGTTTAAATTTTGCCCCCTCGTTACGCCCAGAATACCTAAACGAAAGCATAAACAAGATCTTTTGTATGAACAAAATTCTTTAACATCGTCGATTTAGATGTGGCGAACGAATTCGAATTTTCGCAATATCTCAGACCTTTTACTCAATCATCATAGTTAACGACTGGCTTGACAATTTCAGTCAATATCATCAGTCTTCAGGATATTTAAAACTAAATACCAAAATTTTTATATTTTTAAATCAAAATGACACTAAACCAAAGCAGAAAGGCGACAAATAAAAAATTAATATCTTCACGAGTATCCTATCTCACCTAGAATATCGATCTCGCGAATTCGATCTACGATTCGAATACCTCGGACGATTTCGCTCGTTATTCCACGTACGTTCTCTTCGATCATTTTCATCGACATAACTATCGTTTAGTTTACGCTTCGGACTACGTGTTCTCCATTTGAATGCATCATTTTTGTCGGGTTTGCTTTCGAGCTGAGCACGAGCCAGTTCTCGTTCCTCGCTCAAAGTGCAGTAGCGTCTTTGACGAGGAGCTGCGAATCAAAACTCGGTTATTCGTAATTTACCTTCACCCAATTTCGTACGGTATACGAGATCGACTGAGATTTACTTTTATCGCTTTCTTTAATATTCTTTAAACCTCTGTCATCTCTGCGATCGCCACCGCCACGTTCCTCGCTGTATCGACCACGACGTCTCGGAGTACGGCTACGACTTCGGCTTCTGCCACGGCTGCGACTTCGACTGCTATAACTATCACGACGTCGACGCAAACGTTTTCTGTCCGTTTCGCCGGAATCCTCGTCCGATAGCGAACGATGTCGGTCGTTTCGTCTGAAAAATATCGCGAGGTAAAGATGAGTAGATGTTTTCTAACGTATCAAAGTAATTCGAGAATATTATGTCAACATTATCGCGTCTCACCTATGAGATCGTCGAGGCGAACGCGACGACGAACGCCATTCGTTCGACGAGCTTCGAGATCTGGAAGAACTGTGGCTGTGACGTCTCGGACTGTCGTTGTGACGTAACATACGTTGTCTAAAATCGAAATACACCAATTAGTTACGAAGAGAGGAAAACGAGCAGACTTATATGACATTCTACGTGTAATAAAACCATATTAATATCAATAGTATATCAGAATAGCTCGTGAGAGTTTTAGGATGTAATCGATCTCTTCACTTTATTAAAATCAAACTTGAATTTCATACTGATAATAATTTATACATTGTAAAAACATAGTTCGATACGATGGTAGGAGTATATTTAACGATATTATGATTATCGTATGGGCATTTACTAGGGATGGGATACCAAAATGGCAATATCGATATATATCGATGTCTTTGAATATCGATATATATCGATATCACAAAATGTATCGATATTCCAAAAAAAAAAAAAAAAAAAACGCTGGAAATATTGTTGCAGTATCTGCATCAAAATCGACTTAATTTTCATCAAATTTTTTTTTGTACCTACGTATTTTTGACGTGATTTTAGATTTAATAAAATAATTAAATGGTGAAATTTTTAATTTTTGATAATGAAAACCTTAAATTGCTACTGCACAGGTTCATGTAAATAAATGCAAAAAAAATGTAGATATCGATATTGGTATATCGATATATATCGATATGTATCGCTAATATCGATATTGATATCGATATGTTTTTTGGTCGATATTCCCATCACTAGCATTTACATCATTGATTTATCAATTTTCACTTATTTTTTTATTCACTTTTTTGAAGGTGGAATGAATAAATGTTGAGAGTACAAACCTTCTTCTAAGTTTGATCGATATCTCTTTCATCTCTTCTGCACGATCGATTCTTTCCTGAACCATTTTCAATACTTTTTCTCTTTCTGCTCGTTTATCAGCTTTGACTGCAAAATGAGAAAATGAAATTCTCTATAATTTTTCGTAACATCGTCAGTCCATCATTTACTTCGATAATTTCAATCTCTAAAATTTAAATATATATTCATTTTCAACAACCCCCTACCACCATGAAATCAACAACAAAATTCGACGAGCAATACCTAATCATCAACTGCCACAAAATTCCCTCGCTATAAATTACTGTAAAATGATTACTTCGAGAGAAAAAAAAAATTAAAAAATGAGCGCATCGAAATACTGTACCATGCAAATATAAACAAAATACTATAATACTGACATTGTTTATTCAGCAGAACCTGTCGTTTCCTTTTCAGTCGCTCTTGCGGCGTCAGCTTATCCGTACTGTTAGCCTGTGAAAAAATCGAAAAAATTTTCCATTAATCGCTGCGCCCTTCCTAACGGACCCCGGTGATGGGGTAAAAAAGCTTCGTAACAAGACCCGAATTCCAAAAAGCGAGAACGATCGCAGATAGAATTTTTTTTCTGCCACGAGCTACGTATAAAAGAATAATAAAATTTTGATTCTTACTGACTTTGATAGATGTATTCAAACGACTAGGGCCGGGAGCTTGATTTCTGTGTAAAATAAAACGAACAATTTAACACGCAGCGGGTGATTTTTTCATCGAATTCTATTCAAGCCAACTTACAATTTATTTTTAGAAGAAGGCGATTGTTTGCTGGAATCGTCGTCCGACGATAAACTCAATTCCGACGAAGATTCTTCTTTACGACGACCGTAATATCTACCGATGAGAATTCAACAATTAATCGGACATTTGTAATTTTACAACGAAAACATACGAAAAAACGTAAGCAGCCATGCCGCATTACTGGAGCTGAGTTTTTAACTGGAGCTTGTTTTGATTTACTAATAACCTTGCTTAATCGTTCATGACTACAGGCCACACCAAATACCAAGTCTGAAAACCCCTACCCTATCCTTTCCAAAAACACGAAGTTGAATTTGGCACAAATGTAGTATTTCTTGTCATGAAATAATCATATGAACACATATTTCTCAAATTATAACTATTTGAGGGTCCTCAAATTATCATCAAATCTTGATAATCCGCCATTTTGTATCCATTTTGACTCAAATTCAAGTGGTCATATTCTGGTCACTAACTAACCCTACACACAAAGTTTGACCATTCTAGGCCGATTTGGCGATGAGATATGGAAGATTCATGAAATTTCCTGCAGCAAGTTCCCCTCCAAAAGCCGTTTTTTGCTCTAACTCCCCTTCAAAATCACTGAGAAAGCTAAAATCAAAATAAGTTTGTCGCTTGGGCTCATTTTATCATATGACACAGCAATAAAAAATTTTCGACCCCTCCTGTACCCCCACCACTATTTTAGTTATCATGTATGAAAGTGAATTTTGGGATATAGTATACATCTTATCCCTAATAACCATATGAATTCATATTAATTACATTTTACCAACTTGAGGCTCCTCAAGTTCTACTCAAAATTTTGAAAATCCGCCATTTTGGATCCATTTTGATCGAAATTCAAGAGGTCATATTCTGATCAGATCACCAACTAACCTCACACACAAAATTTGACCCCTTTAACTTGATTTGGTGAGTAGATAAGGAAGATTCAAGAAATTTCTAGACTCAAAACTTCCTCAAAAAGCCGTTTTTTCATCTGACTCCTCTCAATATGCACTTAGGAAGCTGAAATTTGGATATGTTAGTGTCCGTGACTCACTCTTTCATATGAAATCAAAAACGAAAAATTTGAGCTATTTGCCCCTTCTCCAGCCCCCCTCAAAATTTGAGTGATCCGCCATTTTGAAATTTATCGAAAAAACAAAAAAACTATTTTTGCGCATTTTCAAGAAGAGTCCCTCACCTAATTTTGAGCAAATTTTATAAATACTCGTTGGCGCTACGCGGAGGGGGGATATATACATATACACATAAAAACCATATAAACTGAGATCATTTCTATATATACACAGTTATTGCGAGATCATGAGATCCGTTTGTCGGATCTCGCAACGTTTTACATAGCGCACGTCATTTCCCACCCTCCCCCGACCTTCCCTTCCCAAATCAGGTAGGCTGTAATAGCTGTCGTTTTTTTAGTTAAAAACTTAGCTAAAAATCACTCGAAATATTTACCTAGGAATAACTTTATTCTCGGTGGAATTCGTCGCTAAGCTTGAGCCACCACTACCTGAAGGATTTGAATTATCATCTGCCGTCGTAGTAGTTCTAAAAAGGAAATTGAAATTAATTAAACTTCTTGCTTGGTTTTTTGTAAATATCTCAAGAAAAAATACAGATGGAAAGTTTACAAGCAGCTTATTCAAAAGAGCATAAAATTCTGAATGCATTTCACTATTAAAAAACAATTGTCATTAATTTGTTCTTTGAGATGATTCATAATCAAGTTAAAAAATCGCTTCCACGAAATTAACTGCATAAGTAAATCGACGAAAGTAACTTTTGGAAAAATTAAATCATTTTGCATTTCAATCTCTTTAAAATGAGCCATTTTCGATCCCTCTTTTTTGAATTGTTACCAAGATACTAGCAAAAGATAATTCCAGTTCCAATTTTACAAAGATAAAAATCTAACGTTCATCTATGCTATAATTGAAGAATTGTTAGTTGAGATATTCAAGGTATAGAATGGCAACATGAATTATTGCGAAATCCTCTCAGTACCCTTTATTCTCCCAAAACGTTATCAAAAATAATATTTTTTCGCTTGTCACAACAGTCCCCTACCCTATATTTAAATTTGTCAATTTTAATAACTAAATAATGCAGAAACAAATCATACTTTGGTGAAGGTACACGCGCTGGTGATTTATTCCGTTGCGGCGAATGCGATCTGGATCTGAAACAGAAAAATAGTAAAAAATGATAACAATAATGATAAACAATTGATCACGACATTTTTACCCCAAAATTAAGTTCTAGAATAAAGTACCTGGACGAAGATGCCTTTCTGTATCTTTTCTCGGAGCGAGAATCATTACGGCGACTTGATTTCAACATACGATTCCTTGATCGTGATCGGCTTCTAGATCTACAAGATCGGCGTCTCTCTCCGCTACTCGACCTGGAATACCTCGGACGTCTCGTTCTACTGTCTTTATCTCTAGAAATACTTCGGCTTCTGTGAAAATATGTAATTGATTATCAAAAAATTCCTATACCAGAAAATCCTTGATTTTAGCCTCATCATACCGAATTCTTTTACGATAGTTATCTTTGTCGTTGGTTGAATTTGTAGATGAAGCAGATTTGCTGCAAAAAAAAAAAAAAAAAATAGTACAATATATTCAAAAATGGAAAACAAAAGGTTATTGAATCTTACTCTATGGTATTGGCTGCAGGTTCGTCTCCACCAAAACTAGTAATGTAAGTAATTTTGCCAGAATTCAGAGGGGAAGTAGATTTCGACCGCGATCGATTGGATGAAACTAATGCTTTATAATCTTCATATGACGGACTTTTTCTCCACGCATAACTAAAATTAAAGGACAATAAATCAAAATACTATTTCGATCCAAGTAGACCGTATCATTTAAATCCACACACAAAATCAATTTACCTAGGCGGACTTAATTTTCTACCCACTAACGTCCGTTCTCGAAAAGCTCTACGTTCTTTTCGCGATTTTCTTCCCTAAGAAAAAAAAAACACATTTTTCATTTATAAATTTCATTTGCAGCATAATTATAAAAATTAATATGTACCGAAAACATGGCTTTTTCTTCTTCTTGTTCTCTCGCCATCCTCAAGTTTTCAGCTTCTTCTAAATCATTATTAAGGAAGCTGAAGAAGTCGTTCGTTATCATACCGTATGCGTGAGCGCATGTGTTCAATTCGTTGGCTTGTTGAGTTTCGATTTTACTAACATCGACAGTTAAATCTGCAATATGGACGAAATTAGAATGTGAAATTCAATAGTTTTTCTTTCAAATATCAAATGTTTCTGTACCTAGATCAATATCGCTTTCAGAATCTTCGTCATTTTCCTCATCCGCGTTCAAGGAAGTGATATCTTTTTTGGGTTCTTCTACTCGAATTAAGGGTGGATTAGCGGTATTGTCGTCCTCATAGTTATACCCTATGGCAACAGTCGATCTTTTTTTAGCAGGTTCTTGCTCTACGTTCTTTAGCACAGGACCGAATTTTTCTTCCAAATTTATTTGATGTAAGAATTTATCTTCGGGTACTAGGAAATGGTAAAATGATTGCAATTTTTTTGCTTAGAACAAGAAAGCTTAGAAATGCATAGAATTCATGCTCAAATGAATACTCACTACTGAAGAAATCGTTCTGTACAAGAATTCTATAACGTTCATAATTAATCTGTCGCTCCTCGTAGGAAAGATCTTCATTGGGTGTTTCGGCGGTACGCACTTCCGGGATAATGTCTAAATGTGCTCGTACATCAAAACGATCGATCATTACGTCGGTGTTACCTTGCCAAGGCATCCTGCACGGTTTCATAATAAGACAATAAATGATAAGGTAAAACCTGAAATACGTTCGCACAAGAAGAAAGACTCACATGGTCACCGAACTATTGGCAGCGATGCATACTGCCGGGTCGAGATGGATTTTACATGGTCTGCCGTGTAGTTGTAGAAACTGGGTTGGATCTGCTTTCTGTAAATAGTAATAAATGAATTATCAAACTGAATTTAAGCTTACAAGGATGCCGTGTGCTTTTGTTCTTGGGCTCACAATTTTATCGTAATAGTCTTTTCGTCTCTGTGCTCTTCGTTGATAGTCGACAAGCATACATCGGATCTTCTTCTCCTGCTTCCTCGCTTCATGCCACATATTGCGACTTGACTTATGCATATGCGTTTTTTCTTTTCACCTACAAGCAGAAAAGAAGTCCATACAAATTACTACGAAGTCTAAGCATAATACAATCTTAATTTAGGCTACTGCGATTCTTACCCTCTTTTCAATCAAATGAATAACATTACAAGATATTCAGGCTTTTTACAAATTAATGGAAGAACTTGGATAGTGAGAAATGAGGTATAACGCCATATTGCTCTATATTATAAATTTATAACGAAAAATATTTACATGGCTAACGCCTTTTTTTTCTAGCAAGCAATAAACGTATTACTCCATTTCAACGATTAACAATCAAAATTACATAATGAACATGAAGCCTTCGAGTTATTAGATCCGCGTTCGCAACTATGCGTACGCCTTCCGCTTTTGAATTTTTCTTTTCATCTTTCATTCATTAAAGAGAAACCACAGATAAATCAGGTAAAGCAGAATGGAATCGTAAGCTCAAGTGTGCTATTTAGCCATTGATTGGTTGATTTTCTTCGTTTTCTTTCGATGATTCCTATTCAAATTTTCCTCTAATTTTCTAGTGCTATGATTGGTTATAAAAATTTCTTTAATATTTCGTTCACCAATAAAAAATGAGATGTTCAAAGTTCATATTATTTTCGTACTATTAAAATTTTTATCGCTTAATTATCGCAATTTGTAGAATAATTATTGAAGGCGGTAAATTGATTGAACTTCATTCTTGTTATGCTCATAAATGATACATACAGCGTTCAGAGTTCACGAGATATGATAAAAGAAGATGTGAAATAGCGGCAGACGAATCGACTGCCATTCATAGATTATTTTTAGTTTTTACTCCTCATTCCTCAATGAAAATTATGTTTACAAGCGATTATTAGTATGCTATTTCATGACCTACCAAAATCATTCCATTTCCTGGAATTATATCATCTATTTTCACATACATGTGCGAGCAGCACGTATAATCTTACAAATGCGCGCATTTTCTATTCTTGCTTTCTGGTAAAGAGCACTATAATAAAAAAAAAAAAAATGTTACAAAAACCCTTTTCCTAGTTCCCACGCACCTAGCTGGTTATGCGTTAAACTAAGTGAACCAACTAACAAAAAATATGAAGGAGAAATAAGGGTTTGATTGCTACTAAAAAATAAAATAAATTATAATTGCGTACATTAAAAGTGAAAAATGATCATTCTTATATACTCATTCCAAATTCCAGATATTACACATAATACACAAACACAAAATGAAAATGATCATTCTTACAAATTAATCGTAGGTATTACACATAGACATAATACACAAACACATAATAAACATACATACATTCATAAGGGATATAAAACAGAAATGAGTTAATATTAAATTTATTTATTTCTAAAATTGAATTCAAGAACGCGTTTTTCAAAACTGATTTCATCTGGATGTCGTCACTTCATTTCATTTATCATCGAGACCAATTTAGATTCACAATTTTCCAGTTGTTGTGTAATAACTTTTTCTTCGATTCTAGCATTGCTTACATTGAATTTCATTTTATTCACTGAATCTTCTTTTTTTGTCACGATGTGTTTCATTTGATCGCGTAATAAAATTTTTTCTTTCATTATTAACGAATTAAAATTACTCTCAACATCACGTGAGAGACGCCTATTCAACAGATGTAAATTTTACATTTATATTAATAAGAAGGTTTAAAGATTCAAAAATAAACATTATACTGACCATGCTGGTGTACTGGATGAAGAACTGTTACTAATTATTTCGTCTAATTGATTAAACTTTTCTTCCAACTTGTCTTCTTTTATTTGTTTCTCAATTATGTCGCTTACTTTCTTATGCAGATTTTCAGTCATCATCGTGTAAAGCGTATTTATAGACTGTGGTTGAGTTTTAGCGATTGGATGTTGTTGAAATTCACTCGAAAATTCCTCAAAGCTGGGTAGAAATAAAAATTTTAAATGATGTAGGCAGAATTTCAGTTCAAAAAGTATTATAATCATTCTAAGATTACGTTACAACTATATAATTAGGAATTATAATAATTTACTTCACAACAGAGAAAACTTCTTTGAGGGTTTCTTGGACCACACTTCGATACAATCGCAATCTTTCGGGCTCATTATTTTCAATCACAGATAGAACCGTAGAGTTGGAGCATCCATTGATAGTATCGTCGGGTGAATTATAGCTCATTTCTAATTTGTGATAAAAAATTACAATACGAAGTTGTGTTTAAAATAACTTGAAAGTTTTTCACTTTTTATGTTTTTATCACTAATCTAAAGATTCAAAGTACCGCGAAAAAGCATAATAAAGTCAAAATACAAAACCATCAGGTCGTGCGTTGAATTTTAACTTTTTGAATCAAGCGCTATCTTTGAATTTCTTTTGCAACAAATCAATCACGTTCTACTGGATGAAACAAATCAGGATTCAAATTCTGATTGGCCAATCAGCCCAAGTTGAGTGATAACTGAATTGCAACTGATAACAATTCATAACAACAACCCAACAAGTTACGAAAGATCGAACAACTAAGCGCGATTTTGGATTTAGATCATTTAAATTGTTCTCAACCCTTTTTCGAAATTTCAATACATTTTAATATTCTCATTATCATTCCACTTATTAATAATATAATGGGCAAGTCAAGTTACTGCCTGATGTGCGGTTCAGTTAAAGATACTCCACTTTTCTCGTGAGTTCGAAAAACATTTACGCACTGCAACAATTTATGGATTTTTTCTGATATAATGTTAAATTTTTTTCTTATTTAAGTTTTCCTAGGAACCCTGTGCGCAGAGTTGAATGGAAGAAATTTTGTCAGGTAAATTTTGACAGAGGAAACATGAAAATTTGCGCTAAACATTTTGTGGAAGATGATATTTTAACAAATCATTCCCGCGTCCGTTTGAAGTCAGGAGCGATACCACAGTTGCTGCGTAATAAAGTAGAAATGTTGGTGGATTTTGTAAAGGAATAAATCAACGATCGTCTCATTGTTACTAATTGTATTCATGGATATTTTGTAGGCCTAATCGTCCGCGATCAAGCAATAAAATTTGCTTCTTATGTGATGTGAAAGATTCATCTCGTACTTATTTCAGGTAATTGTGGGAAAATAATTGAGCAATAGCGTTTTCCTATCTTTGAGTGATAAATCACGTTATCATTTTTATAGGTTTCCCAAAGAACTGGAACGCAGATGGGAATGGCTGAAAATTTGTGGTTATCCTTCTCTAGAAGATGCTAAATGTTTGGGTAATTACACATTTCTCTGCGAAATTCACTTCCGTAAAGAAGACATACGAGAAAGAATAAGTGTAAATGGTAAAAATCAATTACAACCCAATGCTATACCCAGGTTACATCTCAAAAATACGTTATTTGATTCGGGTACTATATATCATCTGAATAATACATCCCTCTTTTAATAATGGGAAGATTTCATCATATAGTTTCCTGAAAAATTTCAGACGACGAAGCTCAGCAGCCAAATAATGCCGATTCGACCACCACTGAAGACAATTGTAATTTCGAAATAGGTAAGCTTTTAGCATAGCAGAACACCTGTTGTTATCTAAATTGAACAGTTGTTAAAATTCATATTTCCATTCAATATAGTCACTGTCATGATCAATGAAGAAGACCAATCTGTTCGAGAAATTTCTAGTGAGTCTCAAGAATCATCAACTAGAAATAATGAGAATAACGAAATTATTGAAAGTACGTCTCACCTTTATCAGCATTTGAAGTCGTATTCTCCTGTTATTCTGTTTGTTCCGTTTTACCTGAATTAATTCATTTGCGAAATATATTGAAAATATTTATACCTTTTATGATTGTAATCCATATTTTATTTTTACCAATAGGCATCGCAGATTCATCGACAATAACTAGTATGCAGACGCGTAAAAAAAGAATGAGCTACTTGGGCGATATTAAAGAGACTAACTTTGCATCCATGCAAGAAGCTCAAAAAGCCTTTCAAGTTGCTAAACAAGAAGTTTTGAAATGTCGGAGAAAGATTCGTGTTTTAAATGGAAAAATAAATTATTTAAGACATGCTGTAACCAAGTATAAATCCATTATTAAAGATTTAAAAGAAAAAGCACAAAAGAATGATGAGTGGTTCTAAATTAATTTTAAAATGTTCAATTTGTGATTCCTGTATTTTTTTTGTTGTTGTTCTTTCGTGTATTAATGATTTCAATTTGTCGAAAATATCTGTTATCCCTAAGGAGTATAAGTAAACAATCAACCTTATTAGAGCTTATTTCCTTATAATACAGAATCTTATTTCAAATTTGAAACTTATCAAGCATCAACCATTACGTCGAGTGCCTATTGAAATCGATAAAACAATTAATGTAAAAGATGCTTTTATAAGTAAAACTTAGGTCATGTAATATTTTAAATTTTTTTCAGTAATCAAAATTGTTGAACCCCTGCTAAAGACCTTTTCTTCATTTAAAGTAAGTTGTACATACTTTGTTTTAAGCCTACTGAGTTGTGAAAGAGGATGAGGGTCTTCATATCTCTGCGTTTCAGATAATATTTACTCATATAGTGAATGTCCAGTTTTTTTGGCGGGCAGGGTATGTGTATGAAAATCACTCATAATAGTTGTTCAGCTAAATTTTGAGGGTGCTGAAAAGACCTCCAAGCCTCAAAACTCTCGGTCTCAGATATCATATGATCAACTAAATTTATTGCTTCCGCATTCACTATAATAAGACAGTAGCTTGGTCGAAGAAGTTAACGCTTATTCGTTGCAAATGAGAAAATATTGTTGGCCAAAAGATTAATTGGAACAATAATTCTAAATTAGGCAATTCCGTTTGTTCTACCAAGTATGGACACCAATGCCTTGAATTCTCATTTCTCCGAGTTGATTTAGAAGGGAATGGACAGCGCAGGATTCAACTCATTTGCCGCTCTAAGTCCTAAGTATTTTGCCGCTTTAAAAAAAATAATAAATAACACACCATACTCAATTTAAAAAAGATAGGTAGGTAACCTATGTTGATTGAAAGTAGAAAAAAATGTATGGTTAGAAAAGGTGAAAAACAGACAAGTTTATTACTTGCATTATTCATCTATCTATAACCTGAATTTTCTTGAAGTCGTATTTCAAAATTCTTTGTTTTTGCGAAAAAAAGGTTTAAAATTTGCCGCCCAAAAATTTTGCCTCTCTAGGCCAGAGCCTAGTTGGCCTATAGGTAAATCCGCCGTTGGGAATGGAGGTTTTGAGTTATGAAACTTTTTAAATCTCTCACAAAGTTCAAACAAACTGGTCGGGAACCAGAATATAACTACTTGAATTTTCATCAAAATGAATTGTTGAATACAAAATGACGAATGTTTAAAATTCGAGGAAAGCTTTAGGATACTCAAATAGCTGCTCAAACTTGATAAATACATACAGATAGGTTCATATGATGAGTGCGGATAGAAACTAAATACTATATCCTGAATTCAATTTCACAAGCGGTGTTGAATGAAGGAGGCAATCACTGTCCTCAAATTTCGATTGACGGTTTAAACGAAAGGTTAAAAAAGTGTTTGATTATGGTTTTCCATGAGAATAAAATGAGATTAAATTACTTCATCTTTTTCATTTATTGGTAAAAAACACTCCGCATCGGTGAATAGCTGGAAATTTTTCATTGAGGATGCCGGGCTCCAAAATATGTTCAAGAGAAGTATATGTTATGCACTTGGACCAATTATAGTTCAAACAGTACAGCAACTCGAACAAAGATTTTTCGACAAGAAGAGTTGGAAGCAAGATTAATTTCTTCTAATCGAAAACAACTCATAAAATGAAGGAGAAGAGAGAAGATAGACGACACTGATGCGACATTGAGTAGGTGATGTAATATTTTTACCAATGAAATCCTTTATTTTGGCTTTTCTATCTATCAAATTACGATTAAAGTTGCAGAATTAAATCAACACTTATACAAATTTTCTAGAACTCAAGGGCGATCCGGATGCCCTGAAAAACTGACAATTTAATACATGTATGCTGAAGAAATAAAAAGCATGCGAGAACGAAAATACGTACCTATTTATATATCTCAATTATGTCGTAAAGTATATTCATTGTTGAAATTGATTACTATACCTATATATTTGGTTTTTCACACGAAGTACGAAGTTCATTTATTAGTTACCAACATAACTGTGAATGTTTAAATGATATAATAACGGAAGATAAAGGACCACAATGAATCTCCTCTTCAAAACAACCGTATCCTTCTTTCGAGTTTCGTCTTCTATCGAAAGCACCTATATAAAATACTGGTTCGGTTGAACTCGGCTGTAGTTATCATCATACTGTGAAATCAAATGTAGGTAACTAAGTATATGAGCTTTTAGTTGAGTCTTTAATTATAAACCATAGCTATTACAGCGTACCTAATCTGGGAAGGAGAGGGAGGAGAAGCGGGATTTCATATCATATGTTTCAACTCGTTTATTGTAATCATTTCGGCTACGTCTAACTTTTTGGTACATCTACGCATAATTGTATAATTATGTTCTCCTCCGTGCATAGCGATATTGGGTTTGGACGAGCTTTATTGAAAACTTAGTAAAAGATTCTTTGTGGAATTCCTCAAGACAACATTTTGCGTGTGTGTTTTTTTCATTCATCTCAAAATGGCAGTTTACTCAAACTTTGAGATATGATGAAGAGGAAGTAAATCCATTGAAATTTTCGTTTTTAATCTTATATGAAAGAGAGATGAGTGGAAGACATCAAAATATGCACATTTCAGCCTCTCTAGTGAGTTTAAAATGGAGTTGGCCTCACAAATGGTCTTTTGAAAAAGTTTTGAGTTATGAAATTTCTTTTATCTTCAATATCTTCTCTCCAAGTCGACATGAAAAGGTCAAACTTGGTATGTAGAGTTAATTGAAGACCAGAACATAACTCTTCAAATTTGGGTCAAAATGGACCCAAAATGACGGGTGACTAAAATTTGAGAAAGGCTTGAAGAGCCCTCAACTAGCTCAAATTCTATGAATTGGACTGATATGATTACTAGTAATGAAAATATTCAGCTTCACACGTGATTTTGAAGGAGAAGAGAAGAGACTATATTATTTTCAAAATGTGTTTCGGGTGAACGAAAAGTTAAAAATGTTTATTGTGGTGTCAGATGATGAAGTGAGTGGAAGTAAGCTGCAGGTTAAGATCAATATATCACTTTTAGCCTCCTAAATTAATATGGAGGAAAGTTAAAGCAAAAACCGGCTTTTCGAGGGGAAATCAAAAAGGTAAGAAATTACATCGGTAAATCAAGCATATCTCCTCACCAAATTGACCTAGAGACGTCAAAATTTGTATACCGGGTGACTACTTGATTCGAGCACCCCAAGCGCAAAAATCTTTCCCTCATAGAAATAAATTACATATTTGAATGATATTAGGAACAATAAATGGCATAAATAATATTTATTTAAATGCTTAAAAGTGTTTATCAATGAAATACGCAATTTTAATTTATACTTTCATTGTCAAAAATACATATATGTTTTGAATTTATTCACCTTATAGCTAATTTTTTCGCTTGGGTGCTCGAATCAAGTAGTCACCCAGTATGGATAAGACACCTTGAGTAAAAATAGATCTAAAATGGATTCAAAATGGAGAATGGCTAAAAGCTAAAGCAAACTTTAGAAGGCTCAAAACGTTTGAAAAATACAGAGTTTTCAAATTCTTGTAGACAAAAAGTACTTTATACTCCAAATTAAATTTTATGAGTGCTTTTAGGATGAAGGTGGGGTTTTCAACTCGGTAATATATGTGCACGTGCCACGTGTGGTTGAGAAGTTCAGTTGACAATATTACCGTCAAACGTAAACGAGCCCCAATTAAAGGCTCAGTTTCAAATTTCCAATAATACGACATGACTGATTTATTTTTATATTTTAGATAACTTTGCTTTTGAGTAAGCTGAGTGGGTATATTCATTATAGAAAAATCCGTTCCATTTCATTTAACACTTGCAGATAATGTAAATCGCAGAATTTAAAGGTGAACTTGATGCGTTAGTTTATTGGATCAACTTGCTGTGAACGCAGTTGCTTGCAACGAATTTGATAAGTGATAAGATATTTCAACCAATGAAATGAAATTGTGTATTTTGTTAATTTTATGTTCCTACGTGCTCTTCCTAAAAAATTCCAACTGCATTTTACTACACACAAAACAGGGATCCTTGGATGGTGCAGTTTTAATCAGCAGGGGAGGTCGCCCTTTTAATGCATTTTTTCATATTCCTTACGCAAAACCTCCCATCGGAGATCTTCGATTTAAGGTAAATCATTACTATGATTATAATATAAACTATTACCTCGAATATTTTATTTTTTCGAAAATTCACTTTTCAAATAAATGTGGGTATTCAAGTCCGCAACCTAGGATACCCGGGGGATTTTGTTGGACAAAAACCCATGACAATGAAAAAAAAATGTTGATGAGAAGTTACGCATCCAAATTCCAGAATGACAAAAATATCTCCTCTTCTCTCCATGGCCGAAACCATAATTTTTTAGTTATAAAAATGTTGTACGAACTTAAAAAAATTAATAACATTATTTTTATTTAAAGGTTAACCATACTTTCCCTTTAATGTTGAAAGGTAGCGCTAACAAATAAGTGTAATTTGTAATCGGCCAATGTAAAAATTCGCTAAATTAAATTCTAGGGAATGCTCCAAATTCATAATAAGGTAGTGTGTCTAACATGGCCAAGTGACTTTTTCTGGAAAACTATGACAATACTGAATAACGAGGCAATACTAGTTGCAGCTGAACTAAAAATAAATACAATACCTACTGCATCAATGAGCACCAAAGCAATTCGATTACGAAAATCTTTATTCAACGATGATAGAAATGGCGATGCGAAAAAATATTGATTAAAAATAATTTAAGATACGATGTTGCTTTCTCATTGGATCATAGTTTTTATAAATTACATACTCGTAAAAAAAATTAAAAAAAACTTTTCTGGAAAAATGAAAAAAGGAGCAATTGAAAGTAAAGGCTATAAGAACATATACTTGCATACGGCTCCAGCAAAATTTATGCGGTTTTTTCAGTAGTTGTGAGGACTCTTATGCTCAAAAAATAGTTGCAAAAATTATAAAAATCCCTACCATCAAAAATTGCCGATGAATATTTGCTCGTTTGCGAAACCAGCATTCTCTAAATTTTGATTCTGCGATATTAATAAAATTCATTAATTTTACAAATATATTTTTTAGTGATTTTGCTTTTATTACCGACACAATGTAACGAAATGTATATTTTTTATGACAACATTTTCAAGACAGTGTATTATTTTATAGAACCCAGTTCCAGCAAAATCATGGAGCGGAGTGAGAGATGCAGCCAATTTGTCTCCAATGTGTTTAAATATTAGAAACGGAGTTATGTTTGGTCAAGAAGATTGTCTGTATTTAAATGTGTACACTCCCGTAGTGAGTTTCATGTTCGTTATTTCATTAATTTAGTTATTCCCGACGTTTACCTTTCGAAAGAGATGATAGTATTCATCTCCAGGGCCGCCGAAACAGGACAAAGGGAGCAAATTGTCCAGGGTTCGGTGCTTTTCAAAGGACCTGGATCCGACCCATCAACACACCGATCGAAATCGTATCAATTGTGGCCATAGAAATTCGTTTAAAAAAATCATAAAGGGCCCAAATTCACTTTGCCCTATGGTCCGACTTGGCTTGTTTATCTCTACTAAAAATATTAGACAATTGCCAAATCTTCAGGTATCATATGGAATTTTAAATTACCTGCATACTAAGTCTATTTAAACAGTTCTTTAAATTACCGCATTAAAGCATAATTAGTTTAATGTCTAATTTTTTATCAAAAAATAAAGATAATAATTTTTTTGCACGCAAACAATAACCTTTGATACACAGAAATCTACTGATTACGGAGAACAGTGTTTTGCTTATGGATACTTAGACAGTATCTATTCGGAGAATGCACCAAAGTATATCTTATATATTTAAATTGAAAACTCAACGCAAAGAAATCCCAAAAAATGATAATTATTTTCACTACTTATGCATAGTGGAAAAACTGGTATACCTCGCTCGCTCCTAGTTTCCTAGTATTTACGAAGTGCTTCATGACAAATAAATGTTTTATATTCATACAAAACTGAAGAAGCAATGGCGAATTTAAACTTTCATCGTCAGTTGGTCCTTAATAGCCATTCATTTCGCAAATGAAAAATTTCATCTATCATCTTCATTCCACGTATTTAATAATACCTATGCGATGGATAAAAAAAAAATTTAAGAAGCTATAAGCTTACACGAGCATTGAATTTTTTTTTTAAACAATAATTTTAAAATTTCATGCTATGCAAAATATTGTCCATCAACCCACGACCTCTGCCAGGATATTAAAGGGAGGAGGGTTTGAAAATTTTCCAGAACAATATTTATTTTATTTTTCTGCTGGGATCGTGTGTTTTGGAGAGGAGAGGAGAGGAGTAGCGTAATTTTTTTAAAGATAAATTTTTTCAACGCATAAGAAATTTATGAATGTGTTTCAAAACATAATTTAAGCGGGTAAAACATTTTTTTTAAATGATTCTTGAAGAATTGTTTTTATTAAAACTTCGTCTGGTTATTTTTATTCCACTTATTTAGTAACATGTGATGGGTGAAAAAAAATTCAATGAAATCAAGTTTTTTGAGCCAGGAATATTTCACTTTACATAAATTTTGTTAAGCGTATGCGATAGAGCTTTCCTTTCTCGGTTAAAACACATTTTTACTGGCCTCTTAGATTCACGAGTCATCTCCAAATCTTTATTTTTATGAAAAAAATTCTGAAAATCATCGCTCAAAAATATTTGGATAATTTTTTTTTATTTATTTGAAAAGTTGATTTCAGTATAGCTTCACAAAACGAAAGTTTTTGTGTGATTTAACAAAATTTCAATATTCGAGAAAATGAGCGTGGAAGGGGTTCTGACCTACAAAAATTTTCCTTCGACTTTAGTATACAGCATAACGTACTTTAACTGCTCCTAGACCACTTGTCTTTTCCATTTCATTTTTAGATCTATAAGTGAGAAATTTTCTGTTGTACTCAGCGAGTACTATCTTTTGCCGAAACATAGCCCATGATTTGAAGAACATCCTGTATACAATACTAATTTAAGCAAGAATAAATTCGTAGATTTCAAGTGGACATACAAAGTCTTAGACAACCAGGGGCGTAAGTAGGGGGGATGGAGCCCCCGGTGTTTTGAAAAGTTGGGAAATTTATAATTGTTGAACGCCAAAATTGGGAACTTGAATTTTTTGTAAAAATCAATATTTTATATTCTTTTGGGAAAATAAGAACTCGAATAAATTCGAATTGATGCCAACTTTCATCATGTATAGCGCACAACAGACTATTCGTGATAACCGAAAAAATTTTCAACTTCGCGAATCACGACGAACGGTTGCAGTGCAGTTGTACGTATTAAATCATGCTTAGGTTCAATTCACCAGGTTCATGGATAGACAGACACATAGATAGAAGACTGACAGATTACAACATGTAAATTAATAGTGTTGGGAATAATCCATAATTTGAGTAATCGATTAATCGAATTTCGATTATTCTAATATTCGATTAATCGGATCTAGATTATCGAAATAATCGATTTTTTTATATTGTCTATACTCTGTATTTACAACGTTTACGGAACACGAGTAAATAAAGGAAAAAATAAAAATTTACACAAATTCAAATTTTTTCTATCGATTTTTTCAATCTCTTGAAATTTTTCCTAGACAATTTCTGGCAATCCAAAAATGTTTTATTACATTTTTATATCTATTTTGAATTTTTTTTATCCATTTATCAGCATTAGAAATTTTTTGCACCCAAAATTTCTTCAGATGCTTCTTCAATTTTACACTTCATCTAATTTTTTTCAACCTAGAAATTTTTTTTCAATTTGTTGCCAACTTTGAAACTTTTTTCAATAAAATTGTGGCGTTAAAAAATGTTTCCAAAGTTTAAATGAATATTAACTTTTTGATATAAGAAATAAATATAATTGAAAATAATTTTGTAAAAAGCATTCAACTTTGAAACAAAATGTAAAGATTTTTGGTTGAAAAAATGCTGAGAAAAATTTTTGGCTCGAAATGAATTTTGAGAAAATCAGAAAAAAGATATGAGTTGATAAAAATCTTGGAGATTTGAGAAAATTTGGAGTTGGAAAAAATATTCAGAATTTGAAAAATCTCAAATTTCATCTTTTTAAGCTGTGTTCGATTATAAAAAAAAAAAAAAAAAAAACATTTATTTAAATTAATTACAAAAATAAAATAAATTATTCAAATAAAATTACAAAAACAAAATCATTTATTCCAAAATGACAGTATTTATACCAAGTCGCAATGTTTGTTTAAAAAACAAGCGTATTTAAGGTATGTGATGAGAGACGAGTTCATCGTATTATAGAAATGTCTTCACAAAATGATTATTTTTTAAAAAAAGTTTTTTTTTTCAGAAATATCGAAGCATTATTGAAAAAAAGGCTGAAAATTGGCCGATTAATCGATTACCTATATCATAAAATAATCGATTACTTTCAATAATTCATTAATCGATTTTTTCAGTTATTTTTACCGATTAATTGATTATTGATCCACTAACACTATAATTTAAAATTAAGCCGTTGCCACTGCTCACTAAGCCAATAATCCACTGATTTTTTTCTGTGCATTGTATATACGTGCTATATATCTGTACTTTTTATCAACTTAAGTTGAATTTTAAAAAATGAATAAAGGAAGGAAAGGAAAAAGATACAAAGTGCAGTGTTGTTTGTGTGATGAAACTTTTAACGACTACAAAAAGAACATGAAAAAACTGCGCATGACGGCGCTCGTTCGCACCTAATTATTTTGTAATTTACACCATTTCTCAAATTTTAAAAAAAGAAAAGAAAAGTTGTAAATTTTGTCAAAAAAGTTGGGAATTTCATTACAAAAAGTTGGGATTTTTTCAAAATATTCCCCCTCTCCCCCGAAAAATGACTTACGTTAGTTACGCTCCTGTAGACAACTATTTTTATTTATAAGAAATTCGACTAAACATAATTCTAAAATTATTTGTCTGTTTCAGACTGCTGAAAATAATATTAGTTCATTACCAGTCATGGTTTACACGTACGGAGGTCGTTTTCAATACGGCAGCGCGCTACCAGAACGAATGGGGCCAAATTACTTCATGGATAAAGACGTGATTTTAATTACCTATCACTACAGACTAGGTGTTCTCGGTATGAATCGATATTTACTATAGATAAATGTTTAAAAACCATAGACCATAATATACCTAATGTTTCCTTTTTGGTTCCAATGAAGGATTTTAAGCACAGAGGACGAAGTAATACCTGGAAATTTCGGATTGAAAGATCAAATCACTGTACTTCAATGGGTACAAAATTATATCGAAGAATTCGGCGGTGATAAAAATAGAGTCACTTTGTTCGGAAGTAGTTCCGGAGGCACCAGCGTAGGTCTAGTACTTGTATCTCCATTAGCAAAAGGTATTAGATACGTAATTGATTTGTTTCAGCTTTCGTAGGCACTGCATGTCGTCTATATCATATATACACAGTAGAGGTAGTTTACGTGCAACAGAAAATTGTTAAAAAAGGCATTTTCTAAAAAAATTAAATTTTTGTAGCAAAAAATTTAACTAAAATTGTTGTTGAAAATATACTTGTATAAAAATATTAAGTTGTGCACTCATTTGTTTCCAATCAAAAACAAGATACGTATATTAACTTTAATATAATATTGTTATTTGTACATATTTCAGGTTTAATTCATCGAGTCATATCGCAAAGCGGGCCTCCTTTAGATTTAGAAAAACCGGGAAAAGCTAGATTAAACGCTTGGAAATTCGCGTCTTTCGTGGGTTGCAATAAAGAAAGTGTGAAAACGTCTCAAGATCTCTTGAAATGTTTGAGAAATATTCCAGGAGAAGAGTTGGCTTCTAAAAACGACCATCTTTATGTAAGTTCATATTAGCTAGTGGCGCACACAAAAGGTTGTGGGAACCTTGTTCAACCAGGCGCCCTGAAAATAAGACACATACTTAATTTTTTGCATTAATTTATATTTATAAAATTTGGTTAAATTTAAATCTAAAATTATGACATTTTTCACTCATACATATCTCATATGTTAGGGACTATTGGCGCCACTGATGAGATCATCATATATAGTGTTCCGTTTCGGGCGCACCACCCGCAAATGGCAGATAGGTCAACTCAAGTTATATACATGTATCATGGTTTGCCTGCCTAAGAATCGGAAGGTGCTGTGATATGCCAGCTTGAAAAAAAAATTTGCTCACTGTAATCATGAAATAGAAAAATTTATATCTCACGAACTATAAACGATAAAACCTTGCGGCCTGTTTTGACATGTGGATGGTGGTGGTAGGGGAGCCAGATGAGAAGATACGAGGAAATTAGTACCGAAAAACATTTAAAAAAAACTCGTAAAAAAAATTGATTTGTTTCAGATTTTTTTCTCATTATCAACACTGTCTAGGGAGTACTCACCCTTTATATTTTGTAAGGGACACATTTCTCATTAATAAGAAATTTTTAAAATTAGAATTTTAGTTTTTTCATTTCTGAGTGAAGGCGATTTGAATTTTTCAAGATGATGCATATTTTAATCATTTTCAGTTTTTTTTTTTTAAAGGAGTAGAGCGTTGGAAATTAAGGTGTCATTTTCTTAGATGAAGCATAGGATTTATGAGTGTGGCGGGGAGGGAGGGATTGAAAACTAGGAAGTTGATTTCAAGCATTAAATCAATTGGGTGTTTAGACCTTTGGCGTGCTGAGTGGTTGAAAAATGAAATAAATTGAAATTTCTGTTTCTCAAATGCAACTTATGAAGTATGGCATATTTGAAGATAATGTTTTCAGTTATTCGATTTATTCGGCAATTCAGTGCTTTTCAGGGAAGGACGCAGAAAATTAGAATCAATAATTGGCTCTCAAGTTCTAAATTTAAAAATGAATTCGATAACTGTAATCACCAAACCTTCAAGACCATAATTTATTGATACATATTAATTGACAAGTTGAGATTCATATTACATGCTCTCCACTCACTTCACCCAAACAGGTGAATCCAAAAACTAACCAAAAATCGAATTCATTGTACCTCATCGAAATTTCGCAAAACTCAAACTTCGTCTCATTTCGGACTTGCAAAAAAGAGAAATAAGATGAGAAGTACGAGATTATTAGAAATCTCATCGAAGAAAAACATCATCTTCAAGTGTAAACTGCTATACAAAGACACTGAAAAATACTTTTTGATATCATTTATACCATAATGTAAATTTAGTATTTATTCTAGACCCTAGGACAACTATTACCAGCATTACCGTGGGGACCAGTGATTGAAAATGAAAAAGTTCCTGGTGCATTTTTAGTGGACGAGCCACGTAAATTATTGAATTGGGAAATCGATATCCCTTTGATGACAGGGATAAATTCGAACGATGGCGGCATGATGGCGATACGTATGCATTTTATTTACTTCTCCCTTTCTCAACCGTTTAACTTCATTTTATATTTATTGCCGTTCATCATTTTATTGATTTAATATAATAAAATTATATATATTTTTTGTTTCCAGTTACCTACCAAGAAAAACCATCACTTTTGCTTCAAGAATTAGATGAAAATTACAAAACTCATTTCCCTCTAATATTCCGTTACGGATACCATTTCAACCACAGTACCGAACAACTAAATGACATGACCGAGAAGATCAAACGCCATTACTTCGGTGAAAAAAATATCAGTGAAAGTATTGATGCTTTCGGGAACGTAAGTGTACTATGCACATATTCACACAATGTACAGATCTATGGCAAATAAAACTTGTACGGTGTTGCAAATCAGATGTTCACAAGTTTATTGTATGTGACTGGAATCAAAGAAACTATAGAATTATACAAGGGACCTAAATACGTTTATTACTACGATCACATGAACCAACAATCATTGGCTCGTATGTATTCAAATTACTCTATGGAAAAACTGGGTAAATTGATTATCACAAATGCAGTCACTGTTGGAATAATTAATATTACATTCAATTCTCTATATTTTCGCAGGAGTTATACACGGAGATGAGTTAATCAGTATGTTCAACTGGTCGTCATTTATTACCCCCGTGACCGAAGGAGTAGATTTTCTGGTTTCTAAACAAATAATAGAATTGTGGACGAATTTCGTAGCGAAGGGGTAAGATAAATTTTCTTCGCTCTATCCTCGATTTATACTCTGCGTAGACCTGAACAGAGGGGAGAAGAGAGGTTTCCTCCGCGCCTGAGTTTTTTTCAGGGTTCACTGAGAGCCCGCGGCTTGACACATCGGCGCTAAAAATCTGTCTTTACCTCCACGACCCTTTTCTTTGCTCTTAATATGAGTTTTCCTCCTGTCCTGGGCCCGGCTAACTCTACGCAAATAACCTGTTTTGTTCTAAATGATGGAAAAATCTCAACTTTTACATATTTTTTACAGAAATATTTTTTTGAAATTTTCCTAACAAAATCTCAGCTAGATAATAATATGCAATTTTTGCTCAAGTACATATATCGAGTATTATGGAATTTAAAATTACTGAAATGAAATTGAGAACATTGAAAAAACGATGGAAGTCCAACAAATTATGAGAAAAAATATTTTTATATTTTTTGTTAAATAATTAAAAAAAAAAACTTAAACTTATGAATCAGTATGACACCCCCTCCCCACCATACTCTCAAGTACAATATGTCACGCAACGGAAAAATGGATGTCACCAAGATAAACTTTGTCACAACTTTTTTGCATTGTACTTTTTTGTTGTGAACAGCGCAACGTACCTATGTGTATATTTATTTGCCTTAAATGATGAAATAAAAATTTTCGAAGATAATTCCTATATCAAAATGAAAATTTTTCTATAAGTTTTTGTATCTTTTGGAAATTCAGTTCATTGTATTAATTATCTGTGATAGATAATTATCGAGAAAATCATACTTTTTTTAATTTTGAAAACTGAAAATATTTTTCAATGTTTTTTCATATTTATGCCATAAGTACGTACATAACAATCCATAAATGAATTGCAAATTTATTGAATACATATTTTTTAATACAGGGATCCAAATAATGATGGTGAAAGTTTATGGGAACCAGTGAAATCACCCGCCATAAATTATTTATACATAAAAGATGGTAGACTTGAACATAAAAATGAATTCCTAAAATCAGAAATTGACTTCCTATATAATCTGTCAGTAACTCATTATTTTTAAGTATCCATTACATTTTCAACTTTATCATCTCACTTTCTCTATTTGCTTTTTGTACTGTTATTGTAATATTTACCTTGCAGCTTTACATAATAAAAATACCTACTTAAGTAGGTAATGTAAACATTAACCCTAGAATGCTACACTGAGTGAAAATTAACCCGGCATGTTCCTTTTCATGCAGCGTAGGCAATACACAATCACTCTCACGAGGGAATGGTCAGAACTGTCCATCGCCAATTTCTTTGGTAGGTAGCCTATCTTGTAGTACTTGAGGAGTAAACCAACGCGCCATATTCAGTTTCTCGGAAACGAAGCTTATTTGGAGAAGCAGGGTTGCCAAATGTTGAAAATCAAAAATTCCTTATTATTTGAAAAAAATATTTCTTAATGTTAATCATTGGAAATTGTAGAACTATTTAATAGAAAGTCGTGTCATGTTTTCATATCGGAGGAAGAAAAGTGTACTTATAAAGGTATACCTATAATTTTGATCATTATTTACTTTTTTGGCGGGTAAATGGTAATTTGAATTTTTCGTTTCTTTTTTATTTGTTGTTGTTTATTTTATTTTTTAATGCTAATTCAGGTGATAAATTAAAGAAATAATTCACTTCTATGTTTAAACAATCGATAAAACAATATTTTTACATTTATATGTGCTAAGCATTCTTTTAAAATTGATACATCAGATGAACGAATTATTTATTTTTACGTTCATTTGGTTATTATAACTGTTGAACATGTCTATAATAAATTTATAACTGCGATGTCTGCTTCACATTTGAGGAGACCAATTAATGTGTAGAAGGGCGGCATCATATAATTATGAAATTAATGCGCGTGGGAAAACTGTGAAAAAGTATTGTGTGTGTATCATTTCCTTGATATAAATCATCATTTACACATTTAATTTTATGTAAAATATATAACTTCATCAATTGTTTAAGCATAGAAGTGAACTATTTCTTCAATTTATCATCTAAATTAACATTAAAAAAATACAAATGAACAACAACAAATAAAAAAGAAACGAAAAATTCAAATTACCATTTACCCGCCAAAAAAGTAAATAATGATCAAAATTATAGGTATACCTTTATAAGTACACTTTTCTTCCTCCGATATGAAAACATGACATGACTTTTATTAAATAGTTCTACAATTTCCAATGATTAACATTAAGAAATATTTTTTCAAATAATAGGGAATTTTTGATTTTCAACATTTGGCAACCCTGCTTCTCCAAATAAGCTTCGTTTCCGAGAAACTGAATATGGCGCGTTGGTTTACTCCTCAAGTACTACAAGATAGGCTACCTACCAAAGAGATTGGCGATGGACAGTTCTGACCATTCCCTCGTCAGGCCCAAACGCTAAATCGTGACGAAGCGCTTCTGAGGAACAAAAAATGTGGCATGCGTTTCATGTTTTCTGCGAGTGAGGTATGCAGATGGTAATAAACCAAAAATTTCGAATTTTATTTATTTTTTTTAAATACAAAATTTTATATTTTTTTTACAGTGCTATTTTGTAAAATGAAACTTATTAATAAATTTTTATGGAAACGTCTTATAATAGACTAAATTTATCGATCAAGAAAATTTCATTTGGAAAAGTTACTTTTTTTCAACTGTTGGTGAGACTAAATTTTATTAATCCTCTGACTCTCAGCGCATAAAATGAAGTTATTTGAATTTGTTCACCGAATACTACTTTTTTTTCTATCTAATGATTAACACCTTTCGCCCAAAATTATAATTTAAAAACAATTTTCAAGTTTTAAAATGTGTAGTATTCTAGGGTTAAAGCGCATATGTTTATATATTAATAATGATTATGTAACGTCGAATAAACGAGTACCTAGTAACCGCTCTATACCTTCTTAATTATTCCGCCGCGTTCGCTACCACATATTGTAAATCATTTTTTTTTTAATAAGTATATTTATCATACATACCTGATTTAAATTATTTTGAAGGCTACATCAAAGCATCAAACTGAAATACCTAAGTCTTGCTGTAATACAGTTCTAGATATTTACCAGTTTCACCCAATAAATTTCAGGTAAATCATACTGCTGAACAAGATAGGACGATTGTTTTCAATACAGGTATATTTCAATAAAAACGCGTAAAAACATAATAAGAGCATATTAAAACATGCTTTTTTTAGTTTTGTTTTAAATTTAAAACGTAACGAGCGGAAATAAACCAAACACTTTTCTTGGTACATATCAACTTTTAGATAATTTTGAACAATTTATAATCCTTACCAGAACTGACCCCCCCCCCCCTTCTATGCACAGCGGTACTAAAACCGGCACTGAAGTACAGCAGTATTACCATTCGCTCGTGTATGCTCGAAAGCACTGAAGTCATCTTATTTATGGCGATGAATCAATCGTCAGATTACTAATTTTAATTTAACAAGATATCTAATTTTATTTTCTACCTTCACACGGCCTATATATTTGATAGCTTCTGCTTTGTTATCGTGTTTAAGACAAATATCGATAAGTGGGTGAATTTTTATCGCGTAGAGATTTTCAATTTATCTTCGAGTTCGTTTTGTTGAAGCGATAACTTTTTCTGTTCTTCGCACAGTATCATGTTTACGTCGTTTCCAATAGCTTTGTTGTAATACTCTTAGGAATTTTTCTAGTAAAGTCGCGCTCATCGAGAAATGAAATTATATAATTGACAACCGCATGCTAAATATTAACCAGTAATATAATTGATTTAAAATGGATTCAAAATAAAAATAGCTAAAAGCTAAAGTACGCTTTGAGATGGCTCAAACAGCTAGGTACTTATAAAATACGCGTTTTTTTAATTCTTATAGGTGGACAAAAAGTACAACATATTTCAAATTAAACTTCATTCGGTGTTTTTAAAATGAAGATGTGGTTTTGGACTCGGCAATAAATGTGCATATGGTACTGAGAAGTTTAATTACGTCAAACACAAACGAGCCTCAATTGCCCAATTAAAAATTCAGCTCCAATAATACAACATGGCTGATTACATTTTTATATTTTAGATAACCTTGCTTTTGAATTAGCAGAGTGGGTATATTCACTGTATAGAAAAACCAGTTCCATTTCATTTAACACTCGTAGATAACGCAAATCACATTATTCAAAAAAGAACTTGAGTGTGTTAGTTTACTGGCCCAACTTGCCGGGAACACAGTTGCTCGTTGTCCACCGTGTGAATAACTCGATCTCACCATTCTGATCAGTGATAATATTCTTTAGCCGATGAAATGAAATCGTGTGTTATGTTAATCTTATATACCTTCGTGCTCTTCTTAAGAAATGCCAACTGCGTCTTACTGCACACAAAACAGGGATCTTTGGATGGTGAAATTTTAATCAGCAGGGGAGGTCGCCCTTTTAATGCATTTTATCGTATTCCTTACGCAGAACCTCCTATCGGAGATCTCCGGTTTAAGGTAAACGTATAAAACATTAATTTAATATTTTAATTTTTTTAAGTTCAGTTTTTCAAATATCTAAATGTGGATGTTTAAATCCGTAACATATAGGATACCCGGGAAATTCCTGATGGCCAAGGCGTTAAAAAAAATGTTAGCAAATATACCTATTTGTACTATTATGTTAACATTAATTACGTAACTTTGTTGTGTGAATGTAATAGTGAATTATACGATTTAATTGCAGAAATGAGGAGATTTCACGATTTCGGGAATCGTATTCTCCAGAGCTGCGATGAATCTCTTGAGTCGATGAGAAGTTACCGCCCAAAATGACAAAAATATTTTCTCTTCTCTCCACGGCCGAAACCATAATTTTTTAGTGGTAAAAATATTGTACGGTGTACTTGAAAAATTAATAACATTATTCTTATTGAGAGGACTATATTTTCCCTTTTACATTGAAACGTAGCGTCAACAACCAAGTATAATTTGTAATCGATCAATGCAAAATTCGCTAAATTAAATTTTAGGGAATGCTCCAAATTCATAATAAGGTAGTGTGACTAACATACGCTAGGTTCCCAAATAGGCTAAGTTACTTTTTCTCGAAAACTATGACAATGCTGAACAACGTGGCAATACTAGTTGCAGCTGGACTAAAAATTAATACAATACAGGATCAATAATGAGCGCCAAAACATCATTTACCAAAATCTTTATTCAATGTTGATAAGAGGATGCGAAAAAATATTGATTGAAAGTAATTTAAGGTGGTATTGCTTTTTCATTGCATTATAGTTTTGATGATTATATCCCCATGAAAAAAAAATTCTGGAAAAATTAAAAAAGTAGGAACAATTGAAGATAAAGGCTAAGAACATACTTATATGGCTCCAGCAGAATTTATGCGTTCTTTTCATTCGCTGTCGAAACTACTTGAGCAAGTCTATGACTTTTATTTTTAGCTGAATTTTTCATTTCAAACTATAGCTATTGCAGCCTATTTTTACCGACTAACCACCAAAACAGGAAGTAATGCATTTATTCTCTTCTCTTTCACCTGCTTCTAACGAAATTTTATGCTTTCATAACTTTTTTCATTGCGTGTTTGGTTTTCATCTTTATTGTATGGTCAGAGATATCATTGTTTCTTCTCTATTGCCTGAATAATACATATATTCAAATGAAGAGTAAAGGGAAAGAAGTAGGCAAGTTACTTTTTTTTCAAAAATGAGAAAATTATGTATTCAGGTAGATAATTTTAAGTAGAATATGATGAAACATTCGGATTTTTAGAATTATCAATATTGACTCATGAAATCATATTTAAAGATTCGATATGCGGGGAAAAAAACAGGCAAGTCCCACACATGACCAATACAACTTTATGTTATTACTTATCTCAGTGTATCTATTTGCTAGTTTTTAAACTACTTTATACCTGTTTCCCTGTTTTTACAACTAGTTACCTGGTTCTTTCCCAGTGCATTATGACCTTACTCTAATTTTAATCTTATAACTATGGTAATTTTCAATTTTTTTTTTTCAGTATTTACATGCTTGAAAAATCTTTGTAATTATTTTTACATAGCATCAAACTTTAAAATTCATTTTTCTCAAAAAGTGATAGAAGTGACTTACCTGCTTCTTTTCCTATACCCTTCAAATTCGCTTCTTTTTTCCATTTTTTTTCATTACATTAAGTAAAAAATAAACAAACTAATTGTTTGAAGGAAGTACAACAGTAAGATGACATATAGAAAGGACTTGACTTAAATAAATTTTCATTGAAAAAATGTCGTTCATCTAACCAACACATGTCTCATACTCAAAAAATAATGGAAAAGAAGGGTAAACATCCCCAACCTCGAAATGGGTGTCGAGTATTTTTGCGAATGCACCACTAGGATTTTCTAGAATTTTGGATTCCTCGATACTATTAATAAAACTCATTGATTTTTACGAACCAAATTTTAAAGTGTAGATATTATTTCATAGGATCCAGTTGCTGCAAAATCATGGAGCGGAGTGAGAGATGCAACCAGTTTGCCTCCAACTTGTTTGCGCGCTGAAGCAGGAATTTTATTTGGTCAAGAAGATTGTCTGTATTTAAACGTGTACACTCCGGCAGTGAGTTTCATTTTCATTATTTCATTAATTTATTTATCGTTTGTTTTCGTCTTGAAAGAGATATACATAATGTTATGTTGATAATTAGTGAATTAAAGTATTAATTTATTATTCATCTCTGTTGAAAAAATTGAACGATTGCCAAATCTTCGTATATCATAATATGGAATTTGAAATTATCTCCATACCAAGTCTATACTAATGTATATCGCTGACTCATTGGGAAAACATGCTATTTCCGAAAAAAAAATTCATAATACAGTGGCGCAATCAAGGGGGGGCTAGCGGGCTAAAACTCCCCCAAAAAATTCTTCGAAATTTCAAAAATCAATTATTAAACGTATACGCGTTAATTGCGGGCAAAAAATTTGATCGTTTTATCTTGGGTGCTTTTGTAGATTTGAATTCCTGTAACAACAAGTACACCAGAAAGGTCTTTTTCAACCTCGAGACGACTTAAAATATATCGGCGAAATCGTTTCAATGAACTGGTGCTACTAAAATGTTGTCTTGAACATTTTAGCGAGGAATTTTCGAAAATTATATTTTGTTCTATAATATTTCAATATATTTCATATAGAGGGCTCGCAAATGACTCATTTTAAAGATATTGAAATGCAAAATGATTAATATTTCTAAAGTTACTGTTATCGATTTACTTTTGGAATTAATTTTGAAAAATGATATTTTTAGATACTTTGCTATGAATTATCTCAAAAAGTAAATCAATGATAATTATTTTTTAAAAGTGAAACACATTTAGAATTTCATACTCTTTTGAATGAGCTACTTGTAAACTTTTCATCTATATTTTTTCTTGAAATATTTGCAAAAAACTAAGCAAAAAGTCGATTTATTTTTAGTACGGGAGCTCATTCACAGAGGGCGCTCTAAAATGAATTGGTTTTATTAAAATAACTCGAGACTCACATTGATGGCAATAATGTTTTAAAATTGAATCATGTATAAAACCTCAAGCTTTTTCGAATAAGTTGTTTTCGAAAATTATAACTCAATTTTTATCCTGAATATTAATAAAAAACTTTCTAACTCCTTTTTCAACATTTATGAGTGAAAAATTCATTTATACCGGGGAGGGGCATCTATTTATGGTTAATCTGTGATACAATTCATTTTGCAATTTTTTCAAAAAATTTTTACACTTCATGAAAATAGATGGGTATTACTGGAGTTCAAGCCTCCTTTTTTTTTTAGCCCCTCCAAAAAAAAGTTCTGGTTGCTCCACTGTTCACAAAGTATGTGAAATGAAGTTTTGACTTCTCATGAAGTGATTATAAACTGACGAGTTAGTTTGCAAATCAGCGTTTTAATTGGTTCAAATATCAAAAAATTATTTTCGAACCTTTATGGAAGTTTACCAAGAGTAATTTACCACAATTAACTCAAAGTTAATCAACTACTAACAAACAATCCATAAGTTAGCTACTATTACAAAGTAATAGCCAACTGTTAGAGTTTCTGCTAATAACTAATGATCCATAGCTAGTTACTAATCGTAAGTAATAGACTGATTGTACATAATAGTTAAATACTATCCATAACTAATAGTTTGTTGTTAGTTATGGATAGTAACTCATGAAAATGTTGATAAGGATTTGTGAAAGAGCTTTCCTTTTTAAATTAGAAAACACTTTTACCGGTTTTTTACGTTCATGAATCATCACTAGATCTTTATTTTTATGAAAAAAGTTTTGAAAATCATCGCTCAAAAATATTCGGATAATTTTTTACATATCATTTATTTGATAAGTTGATTTCAGTATAGCTTCACAAGATGAATGTTATTACAGAGGTACTAAATGATTCAACATTTCAATATTCGAGAAACTGAGCGTGGGAAGGGTTCTGACCTACCCAAAACCTTCTACTTTAGCATACAGCATAGCATACTTCAACTGTTCCTAGTTCTCTGCCTTTTATTTCATTGTTAGACCTCTAGATACGTGGATATTATTTTCTGTTGTACTCAGCAAGTACTACTATGTTTTGTCGAAACATAGCCCATGATTCGAAGAACATCCTCTATAGTAATTTAAGCGAGAATAAATTCGTAGATTTCAACCGGACGTACTGGTCATTGGCAACTACTTTTATTTGTAAGGAATTCGACTAAACATAATCTTAAAATTATTTGCCTGTTTCAGACTACTAAAAATAATATTAGTTCATTACCAGTCATGGTTTACACGTACGGAGGTCGTTTTCAATTCGGTAACGCGCTACCAGAACGAATGGGGCCACATTACTTCATGGATAAAGACGTCATTTTGATTACCTATCATTACAGACTAGGTGTTTTCGGTATGAATCGATATTTGCAGTAGATACATTTTCAAAAACCATAGAACATAATATACATGTTTCTTTTTCGGCTCAATGAAGGATTTTTGAGCACAGAGGACGAAGTAATACCCGGAAATTTCGGTTTAAAGGATCAAGTCGCTGTGCTTCAATGGGTACAAAATTATATCGAAGATTTTGGCGGTGATAAAAATAGAGTCACTTTATTCGGCGGTAGTTCCGGAGGCATCAGCGCATCTCTAGCACTTATATCTCCTTTAGCAAAAGGTAGATACTCGTAAATAATTGATTTATTTCAGCTTTCATGGGCACTGCATGTTGTTTACACGTTACACATATCATATGCATAATATATATCTAGTACAGATAGTTTACGTACAACAAAAAAAATTTTAAAAGACGTATTTTTCTAAAAAAATTAAATTTTTGTGCCGATAAATTCGTCAAAAATTGCTTTTGATAATATACCTGAAAACATGGAAATCTTTAATCATTCATTCATAGTTCTAATTTTCTTTCATTAGAACTATACAATTTTGCAGTCATAAATTTGCCTAAATTTTATTAAAAGCAAGATATTAACTCTATGTAATCTTATCATTCATTCGTATTCCTTTACGCATGAGGATGATACTGAATTGAAATCATTTTTTTTTTTTGAAATGAGAAAAGGCTCAGTTGTAAAATATGAGTCGAGACGTAAAAGCTCGGCCGATAGAGAAGAAATTAAAATCGTTTGATATATATTCATAGATCCCCGGGGTTTCATCTCGATCTCGAAAATTCAAAACATAAAATTTCATGAAAATTGATTACCTTGGTTTCACGAAAATAATTACACACTTATTAAAAGTCTTTATTACGAGATTGCATGTTGTAGTCTTCCTCTCCTCAAAAATTTCAAGCATCGATTTTTCAAAATTTTGATAGGAGTAATATAGCTCTAGATACCAATGTTCAAATCATTTTATATTTTATTTTTCAGAAAGATATGATAGAGTATCACCTACTGTAGGTTCCTCCTCTTACTCCAAATTAAAAAAATTCTCTCAAACGGGATGAAACGCATAATATTATACTTCGACTTTCAAAGACTACGAGAAAGCGTTTAATGTTGATTCTACATATTTCAGGTCTATTTCATCGTGTTATATCGCAAAGCGGGCATCCTTTAGATTTAGAAAAACCGGGAAAACCTACATTAACCGCTTGGAAATACGCTTCTTTGGTGGGCTGCAATGATGAAACTGTGAAAACATCTCAAGATCTTCTAAACTGTTTAAGGAATATTTCGGGAGAAAAGTTGGCTTCTAAAAACGAAGATCTCTTTGTAAGTTGATAAGATACAGTGGCGCCCATAGGAGGTGATGGGAGCCTTGTTGAACCAATTGCAGATACACACACCTGAAAATAAGATACTTACTTTATTTTTTGCATTAATTTATATTTATAAAATTTTGTTTATTTTATAGCTAAAATATGACATTTTTCACTTAAATACGCCTTATATTGTAGGGACACGCATGAAAAAGCACTATACATATGTCTGTAGGCGCCACTGTTGAGATGATACTGTATGTTGAAAAGACAATGTGAGGAGGGATACCAATCTCGTTCGTACCTCCAACAATTTTTCCCTTTGGTAACATGTTGATCATTTTTTTCAAAATTGTTTTTGAATTTTGAATAATGATATCTATTTTGAATGTGTTGAACCTTTTTCGGGCGTGGGGAGAAGAGATAGTTCCAAAATTAGAATTTTAGTCTTTTAGTTACTGAGCGAAAGCAATATGAATTTTTCAAAATGATGCTTTCAAATATAGAGGCACTTCCATACTTCAATCATTTGCAGTTTTTTTAAAGAGAGTAGGAAGTTAGAAATTGGGATTTCAGTTTCTCAAGTGAAGCATAGGATTTAGAGGTGGGGGTAGAGGAAAACTGGAAATTATAATAGTTTTTTTTGAGAGAGATGATTGCAAACATTATTACCTTTGAGGTGCGGAGAGTTTAAAAATTGAAATTTCAGTTTCTCAAAAGCAGCACATGAAGTATAGAGGATATTTGAAGGCAATGTTTCCAGTTATTCGATCTATTCTGTATTTCGACTTTTCTCAGGAGGGGGTAGGCTGTTGAAAATTGGAAACAGCGACTTCAAAAACACAATAATTGATGCATGGGCCTTGAAAAATTTTAATTTCAATTTTGAACCCTCTCCACCGTGAAACTGACACCTAAATTTAAAACTGAATCTGAAAACTGTAATCACAATACCTGAAACGCCATTTGTAAAGCATAGCACTTGACGAGTTGAAATTCATATTACGTACTCCCTACTCACTTCAGCATTTGAACAGGTGAATGCAAAAAGTAACTGAAAATCAAATTCAGTGTAATCGAAGTTTCGCATAACTCATACTTCGTCTCATTTTGATGCATTTAGCAAAACAAGAAATGAGGTGAGAAGTACGAAGTTACGAGAAGTTTCATCACACAAAAACATCATCTTGAAGTGTAAACTGCTATTCGAAGATAATGAAACATATTTATTCGCTATCATTTATACTATTTGTATGATGTAAATTTTGTGTTTATTCTAGACCCTAGGATACCTATTACCAGCATTACCGTGGGGACCAGTGATTGAAAATGAAAAAGTTCCTGGCGCATTTTTAGTGGACGAGCCGCGTAAATTATTGAAACGGAAAACCGATATCCCTTGGATGACAGGAATAAATTCGAACGATGGCGGCATGATGGCGTTATGTAGGTATTGTATCTTAGTTAATTTTTTATTTATTGCTGTTCTCATCGCTATATTCATCATTTGATTGATTTACTATTATTATAATTATACATTCTTTGTTTCAGTTACCTACCAAGAAAAACCATCACTTTTGCTTCAAGAATTAGATGAAAATTACAAAACTCATTTCCCTCTTATATTCCGCTACGGATACTATTTCAACAACAATACGGAACAACTAGATGAAGTCACAGAGAAGATCAAATGTCATTACTTCGGTGAGAAAAATGTCAGTGAAAGTATTCATGCTTTCGGGAAAGTAAGTCCAGCTGCACACTATTTGCACAATATACAAAAATCGATGGTAAATAAAACTTGTACCGTGTTACCAATCAGTTATTCACAAATTTATTATATGTGACTGGAATCAAAGAAAGTACAGAACTATACGAGGGACCTAAATATGTTTATTACTACGATCACATGAACCAACAATCATTCGCTCCTATGTATTCAAATTCTGCAGAAAATTTGGGTTAGTAAATTGATTATTACAGAATACGGTCACAAAAGACAGATTTTTTTGTTAGAATTACCAATTACATTCAGTTTTCTATACTTTCGCAGGAGTTATACACGGAGATGAGTTAATCAGTATGTTCAACTGGTCGTCATTTATTACCCCCGTGACCGATGGAGTAGATTTGGTGGTTTCTGAACAAATCATAGAATTGTGGACGAATTTCGCAGCGAAGGGGTAAGAGAAATTTCTTTCGACAATTTTTGTACAACTATAAAAAACAAAATATCCATATACAGAATATTCATCGTCGATATTAGCTCCTTTATATCACATCAAATACTACCCATGTAACATTTGAGTAGAGATTTGCGGTGTATACCAAAAAGTAGAATATGCGATGCAGTTTATAATTATTATGGATAAAAAATCGGTATCGGTGGAAGGGTATGGCGGGGAGAAATAAAAAAAGAATGAAAAAACGACAGTTACAATTAATCATTTTTCCATATCTAGCAGGTAATTTAGCAAATTACACATGTTATGCAATGTTTTGAAAATTATTTAGAGACTACACCTACTCCATCCCTCGACATGATGCACTCAGCGCGAATAATCTCGGTCTTGTTCTAAACGATGGGAGACATTTCAACTTTTTTGAAATTATTAACAAGAAATTAAAAACGTGGAAACAATGATGAAGTCTAACAAAATATGGAAAAAATATTTTTTCATTTTTTGCACATAATTTAAAAAATGTTCTTATAATTATGAATCAGCCTATTACGAAATTATTGAATATGCTTATGTTTTAATACAGGGATCCAAATAGTGATGGTGAAAGTTTATGGGAACCAGTGAAATCACAAGCCATAAATTATTTACACATAAAAATGGAACACTAGAACATAAAAATGAATTCCTAAAGTCAGAAATTGACTTCCTTTATAGCCTGCCGGTAACTAATTATTTTTAAGAATTCATAATACTTTCCACCTCATCATTTCATTTTTGTTTTTTTTTTGTTTTTTTGCACTGTTATAAATATATTTTTTTAAATAAGCATATTTATTATACAAAATTATTTGAATTATTTTGAATACCGCATCAAACCATCAAACTTAAATAAGTCTCGTTGTAATATAATTCTAGATATTTTCAAGTCACATGGAATAAATTTTAGGTAGGCGATTACTACTGGACAAGAGACGAATGTGTTTCAAAATTAAATATATTTCAATAAAAACGCGTAAAAACATAATAAGAGCGTATTAAAACATGCGGATAAAAAGTATTTCAAAGTAATAAAATTTGTTTTTCACATTAAAAAAAATAATTGATAAAAAAATAATAACATAACAACTTGCATCTCCGATATTTTAAATAACATGCTATTAGAGTACAGAATAAGTCAAAATTAAAATCTATGGAATTCCGTAATTTCAAGTCCCTCTGAAATATTACCATCGGGTACTTGAATAATTCTATGTTAACTGAGATTATTCAGTCTTGATAACGCCTCATCGACCATTTCTTTCACAGCAGTATTACCATTCGCTCGTATATACTCGAAAGCACTGAAGTCACGTTGTAACTCAGCAACTTTAATCGCTTCGCTGAACAGTCTTAAGTAAAAAAAGACAGGAAAAAAAATTAATAAAATAATTCAACAAAAATTATTTATGCTCATGAACTGATCGCCAGATTACTAACTTTAATTTAACGAGATATCGAATTTTATTTTCTTCCTTCACACGGCCTATGTACTTGATAGCTTCTGCTTTGTTATCGTGTTTAAGACAAATATCAATGAATGGCTGAAAATATCGCATAATTTTATTTAAATATTTAATGAATACCACCTTATTGGACCATAAAGCGTAACAGTGAATTAAAAATATACCTCGTAACCGACAGGTGATTTTTTAATCTTCGAGAACCGATCTAATTCCGTCCAGTCTTCAAGTTCTCCGAGACTTTTGATTTTTAACCAACAAAACCTACAATACAAATATAATTCTCAAGGTACATTGATTTATATTCCGACCTTTAAGTATTTTTCAATATTATTTTTGAATCATTACATCCTCTCGGTGATACGATACGTGATTCGCATTTCTTCGGCGATTTTGAATTCCCTCATGGTTAATAATCTGTACACCGTATCGTGCAGAGATAATTTTAGAAATTCTCTCTTGAATTTATCTTCGAGTTCTTTTTGCTTGAGCAATAACTTTTTCTGTTCCTCGCACAATATCATGTTTACGTCGTTTCTAGCTTTCTTGTAATACTCTTTGGCATTTTCTAGCAAGGTCGCACTCATCGAGAAATTCTATAATTGATAACCATACTAAATGTATTCAAGCAATAATATATTTCGAAAAAAAAAATATAGTTAAAAACCTCGTCGCTGTAAGCGTTTCTAAGATGACACGCTGCTATTTCGTTATTATCGTCTTCTTGTCTATAGATATTAATCAACGCTTCCTTGTTACGCTCGCGACAATGCTTTTTATACAACGAATAAACCGACGTTTCTTTTCGAACCTCGAACTATAATATTAATCACGATAACTATAAACATACTCCATACCTGTACGTTCATTATAAATGGAAATTTAATGTAAAATTATACTTGAAAATCTTTAAGCGGTAATTTGCGTTGCATGGTAACAATGACTATACTAATTAAATCCGTGTTCCCGCTATCAACTGCTTTCTTCAAAGCTTCTGTATATTTCTCTAATTCTAATAACATAGATACTTGTAAAGCGGGACGTGGTTCGTGGTCGATCAACTAAAACAATATACAAGATATTGAAAATTCTCAGCGAGGAAAAACGTGAAATATTTGTTTACAGGGTGAAATGAACATTGGTTATTCTTAAAAATTAAACTAGCTGTAGGCAGCGTAGTTGCAATATAACAACAATAATAGGCTCAAAAAATTCGGCTCTCTAGTCAACTAGTCCAGTAAATCTGAACTTTTTTACGAGAAAAGTTTGCAGCAAAGATTTTTTTTCTCGTAAATATGTAGACTAGCTCCACTAATAGCATATTCAAAGTACCTAGGTAGTGTAAGTATTGCACAGGGGGTTCAAACCCCACACGGTTTCTTCTATCTTGAAAATTTAAAACTCAAGTATCCAATATGCTAGGTATTCACTAATGAATAAGCATCTATTAATGACATCGAATAAAGCTAAAAGCAGTAAAAATGTAGTACGTGGTTTTTTTTTGGTCCTAATAATTAAAACAAAGAGTAACATCTACTTATGATACTGAACATAAACATAATACAACAGTACATTTACAAGCATTTTTAGGATCCATGGATATTGAAGCAATTGATATACGAAATTGTTTTCCAACTTCAGCAGATAAAATTTAAGCCTTGGATCAAAAACATTTCAATTTGCTTAAAAATTATTTATTTTTTATTTTTTGAAAAGTTATCAAAATTTGACTCTATCATAAAGGATGTTACGATCAATTTGAGAGCTGAATTTTTTTGAACATATTACTAGCGTTATTTTGCAACTATTCTATCTATAGCCAATTTAATTTTTAAAAATAACAAATATTTGTTCCACTTTAGGTGTAATGCATCATTATTTCACCTTCACAGCGAGTTTAATACGTCCATACTTCACAGCTTGTTTAGCAACATCAACATACGATACTCCGGAATTCTGACCCAATTTATTAGCTATGTCTTTAGCTACTTGTTCTTTATCAGCATCTAGCTGAGAAACCTATAATGAAATTCAAGTTGGTATTTTGGCTCGATTTTCCATGTTCATTGGACAAGTAAAATATGATATAAAATTACTTTATAGTACGCCCAATGTTCCAAAATTCTCGTCGAACCTTCTTCGTTGCTCAAACGCATATATTTAGCCGCTTCAATAGCTATGTAATAAAGACGTCTCAAAATCAATCGATCCAGTAAGTTTTTCAAAGTGAGATGTTCAAATCTTAAATAGTACGAAGTCAAGAGAAAAATACCGAATTTTCAATTGATAATTTTAAGGAAAATCAAAGGATACTGCGGATATGTCATAAAAATTCCAACTTTGGGATTGCGAACTGCATTGAGAACGCGTAGAGTTCTACACATACGAACGTACTCATCGGGATCGAAATTTTCAGCGAATGTTTTACCAAACTGAGCAGCCTGTAAAATAGTTCCAATTGTATTTATCTAACATGGCCTTCACTTTAGCACAATGTTTCACATACGGTCATGAGCATTTTTTGATTTTCAGCATCGAATTCGTGACTTGCCGCTTCTATACACTGATTTATGGCGGTGAATAATTGAGGCTTTACCAAATGTATGTACTCGTTAGCGCGGTGACTTTTTTTCTAAAAGAATTTCCAACATTCAATCATCCGATACGAAAGTAATTTAGAATCTTACGAAATGAAATATCTACTTGGAATTGTTTAGAAGCTTCGAGTAAATAGGAGCCTGGACTGGTACTATTCAAACGGTATAATTCTAATATCACAGTAGGAACGGGTTGAATAATATCTGTACTAAACGAGGAGATAACTCGAACACAGTCAATCTCAGGAACTAATCTGATCGGCATTTCGTAGACGTACTGAAGTTTATCTTCATTTCGGCCTATTATTACAACATCATCATCCCAGAGCCCAACCACCGCTTCTGAACCACACCTGCGAAGTGTCGACTAATGAGAAAATGATTTCTTAAAATTTTCTCAAAACGTGAATCAATTACCAAGTAAGTTGTGAAGGTCTGCCTGAAGTTTGCATATCAAATAAACGGTAACTTTTCCTTAAATTAGAAGATCCGATCCATAGTTGTTCTTTACTATTATATAGAGCAACGTGTTCGTAACAAGGTGATATTGCTATGTCGGTGACGATGCTTCCCCTTTCTTCATTTCCACTATTAATACTCTAAAAACAAAATACTTGATTTAAAATCATATCATAACCCTTGAATTGACGAATACGTTGGAAATTACTTTTTGAATAACTTGCGCTTCTGAAATATAAAATAATTCCATGCCTTTTGACAACAATACAAATGTTTGTCTATCCTCGCATAGTACGGCCCACGAACTAGGTAAATCCATTGGTCCTAGGAATGACAAAAATAATATTAATAATGAACTTTCAGCATGCATGATTTGCCTCATAATGTATAAATTCTCACCTGGTATTTCGGCTAATTTTCTCACTTTGACATCCTTAATACTATTCGTAACATATAACCTGTAAGCTCCGGTTAGAACGCAAATTCCAGTACCCACACTCGTTTGAAATATATGAGCATCAATTACTTTGGTATCTTCCACTTCCTACGAAATGAATTCAAAGTGTAAGTAAATCAACAAACACAAACATATTGTAAATACCAACAATGTAACTCTTTACTTGTCCCATACTAAATGCGTGAATATATTCTCCGTATACACTATACTTTAAAACTTTTCCGTTTTCTTGAATACATAATAATTCTTCAGAAGAAGACCATCCAAGTCGTACCAGTTGTCCACTATTCCACTGTAGCATTCGAATATAAACTTAAACATGTTGTAGGTGCGTCGAAAGATTCAGTTTTACATTTCCAATGAACCTACCACAAACGATGAAATTCGACGGCCGGATGAAGAATATACAGAGATAATCGGCTTCCCAATACCTTTCAAAGCTGTTCTGCCTGGTTTACTTCTATCTCTGATCACAGCAATCGGTCCACCGTATCTGGCTGGGACAACGATAGCGTTATCGAAATTCACCTCTTTGGCCCATCCCATTTCGTACACTTCCACTTTCCTAGGAAACAGTGGTTCAAACGAATAGAAGAACATTTAATTTAAAAGATATGCATAATATCGGCCGGAAGGAGTAACCACTTACCGAAAATATCCATTTCTGCCGATTGGATACCAATCCGCCGTTAATAAAGCGGTCATCTGGAACAGCTAGTGCTTGAAAAAACGAAGATGAACAAAAATTTAAATATATTTACGCATTTTCGAGTTTATGGACAAGTCTGAAAGAATTTTGCCATAATTTTCACAAAGAATGATTTTTGTGATAAGTTTGTTATCAAATACATGCGCAAAACAAGCTGCGCCAAATTAGGTAGGCGAACTGACTGACGTCGTGTTTAGATGGTGGGCAATGCGGTAAATACCGCGTAATAACGGTTTGAGGGCCAACAGGCAACATAGCAATAAGTACAGGTAGTACGTAGTCAACATCCCACTTCGTACAGGACAGCGTTACAGTATAGGTTGGAGGCTCGAGCCCTAAGAAAGCGGTAAATACTTAAATAGCAATCATAGTGAATGCTAAATTGTTTATAACAAAGACAGTGCTATGTAGTTTTATGAGCTGAATGTTAAGTGACGCTTAAGAGTTGCTGCTCCAAGAGCGAGTGCACCAAATGATCCAATTCCTACTCAATACCATCTTGCCAAAGATTAAGAACTCTTTAATTGGGGAGCTTTTTTCAAAGTAGTCAATTCTACAACCATATAAAGAGCTCTAATATTATTTGCAATCTCTAGAGCCTTAGACAGACTAGTTCTATGACTAAACAGGTTGTTCTCTAAAGCTTCTGCAAAGAATAATAATAATACTTTTTTTTGGGGGGGGGGGGGGGGGAGAATAATGAAACATTTAGACTTGAACACAATCATAACACAAGTACTCCTTAGTATCCCTAGAGTTGAAGTATGGAAAATCAATATGGACAATTGGACATACCTATCAACTCGGGTGTATAGCCTTCACAATTTATACATTTAAAGTTAATGGGACGAATGGTCTATAATAGTCCTTTAAGCACTCTTAGCAGTCTTATTGGCTTTCACCCCTCACCGCGTGAAGGTGGTGCCTCTCGGCGAGCATAATGTTGAACGCCCAAATAAGGAAGAAACACTAAAGTTTATACTTTTTATTTAATGTTTTTTGAATAATCCATTATCCTTTGTTAGCGAGCTCCTCTCCACACCACTCATGAGGTAGAGCTGTATGGCGCGCTTTTCTTAAGGTAGTTTCCCCAGAAAGCCTACTCCACAAATTAAAAAAATTATCACTGCATAATTATGTAAAATTTCTTTTCTTCATACTGGATAAACTTAATTCTTTATTCAAGTGTTTACGAAATCGGCGTATATCTCTCTTCTTGGGGAGTTGAGATGGTGTTGTAGTCTCTTTATACGACCTATTCTTCTCTGACTATACATTAACAATCTCCATTTCTAAAGAAATTGTCACTTTAACTACAAACTTTTCAGCTATCTTTGGTGAGGCTTCCGCAAGAGGTATACTTTCACTATAAATAATATTTCAATTAGCTTCGTTAAAATTTAAGATATAGGTACGAAGTATATAAATATGCATACTTACTTAATGTAGAAATCAATTTCAGCATTTGATGCGTCGATTAAAGGAGTAAAATTAGTGGTATAAGTACATAATATTTACCAGAACATGTTTCATTACTTTCATTATCACATACAGGTTTAGGCACCGTCAAATCCAGAGGTACTTCGTTCATTATTTTTAAATAAAAATAGATATTTTCTTTTACAAATGTAAAACTGCATAACGGACTAACGGTAAAGATGCAAAACATGAATTCTTATTTTTCTGTGTCTTTCAAAACAAGGCTTCTGATTGGTTGATGCGAAATTAGTCATTGTTGCGAAATAGGAAACTGCTGTTATGGAATTAGAATATTAAAAATGTTCATTTTTCTTGATAAATAAATAACAAAATGCAAATCTTATCATTTGTAAAGATTCTTTATTGCAAAAAATGGAACTAAAATATCACAGGATTACATAATTATATTGATATGAAGTATTTTACTGTATTGTCAAAATAAGATAGGTCATGATGCTTTTCTTGGAACGAGCCGAAGTGCAGTTAGGACATTGTTGCGTAATGCCATCCATTTATACCCAAACTTTTCCCTGAAGATTTGAAGGTAATATCCCAATAATCGCAATATAAATCGTAAAGTACTTTTTTCCTTTCGTTAATAGTTGTATACAATGCAGTTTCTTTTTGATTATTAATTTCTGAATCCTCGGAATCACTGTCCTAGTCTATCATTTTAGATATTTCTTGCATTGGGAATGGTAATAATAATTCATCGTTAAATATTGGATTTTTGATTTCTCCTTCCCTGAAATAAGATATTATCATAAATGTGCAAATAAGTGAATATTCACGTTATGTACCGCATTGAGGCGACAATCAGCCAACTCTCTTAAGTTCCCACCTAGGTTAATCTGCGTTATGCCCATTTCTTGATGTTATTTTTAGCTCAGTGTGATTTTTTAAGAATACATATGTGCCTACGCCATGATATTCAGGCCACTTTGATTGATTGGTGGTGTTGGCCACAGCCCTGCAATGTCAATATTTTATATTGCTTTCTTCTATAAGGAGACAACTGTCTTCCATTCAAGGACTTGGACTTTTTGATAATTCTCTGCGCACGTCGTTCTTCACTGTGCATTTTCTCATATATGCTTTGCTAATTTTGCCTGCTTTACCAGGTAAAATGGGCACAGTACCTTGCTTCTTACCCATTATTCATTCACCTAAGAAGTTGAACTTGAAATACCTATATTAAAATAAATTTATACTTATATTTAAAGTTAACGGGACGAATATGAAACTAAGATGTTAGTTTAGCATTATAATTATGCATTTTGGTCATTAATAGCGTATTGTGTTTTAAATTAATCTTTAGCCTACAATCAGGACCCCTATTAGATCCGCAGGTGACTACTTGATTTGAGCACCCAAGCGAAAAAATTAGCCAAAAGGTAAATAAATTCAAAACATATGTATTTTTAACAATGAAAGTATAAATTAAAATTTTGCGTTTCATTGATAAACACTTTTAAGCATTAGATAAATATTATTCATGCCATTTATTTGCGCTAATATCATTCAAATATATAATTTATTTCTATAAAAAAAAGATTTTTGTGCTTGGGGTGCTCGAATCAAGTAATCATCCGATATACTGATCTGATATAAATAAGCTAATTCAATGAGATAATAACTACCTACATCATATTATAGTTTTATAAGTTGAGTGACGCTTATTGAAGCGTTTTATTTTCGAATTAACACTGCGAAATAGTATAATTAAATGAAGAGAGGACCACCACCACCACCACCACCGTTTTGTTTTTTAAGTAATTAGAAAAAAAAATACAAACAGCCAATATCAATAATAAAAGAAATTCAACATTAAATTTGATTTTCAAGAGAAGAGAAAAACAAAAACAAATCTCGCATGATTATTCATGAGAGAGAGAGAGAGAGAGAGAGAGAGAGAGAGAGTTTTTTTTTGTAATGCAAACGCGACATAAGCTCGAAAGTTCATTTTCTTTGAAATTTAATGGGTCACAATGATATGCCTCACTATATAGAATTACACCCAATTAAACCTCAGTTTTCAAATTTTCAATACTTTATTTATCTAGGCACCTTTTAAATCCCCAAGGTACCTACCAATACTGACATCTATTCATGTAGGCATTAGGCATGCTCATACATAATTATATTATACACACTACATATTTTTTCACATTTTCTTTTATTAAATTTTCATTTACGCTAGTCATTTATTCACATTTTAATTCCACAAGCACAACAACCGCAGGAAAATAAACGGTAATAATGTCCGACCATTTAATAAAGAAATTGTACTTGCGGGGGTTGAAGTACGCAATTACGCGAATATATACGGATAAAATTTAGTATTTTACGAAACAGAAAGGTAGAAGTGCCCTAAGGGTATATTTGTTACCTCCGACCTTTCTCTTTTACCTCATGTTCAATCCCTTCCACGCCAAAAATGTTGGTTACAGGGGTTTTCAAATCAGCATGTTAGGTCACTGAATTATTTTCAACATGTGTGATACAGAGCTGAAATGCTGAATAAATGACAATGTCGTACACTTATACAGAAAAACAATATACCTTATTTTTATTTAAATAGATAGGTATGTTATAAGCTTGCCTACAAAACTATTAATGTGCCTACGCGTACTTTAAAAATTTAAGCTAATTATTTCAACTTTTCTTTCTTATTTATCCTTATGCTCTCTCAGCTCATTTTATACATTAAAATTTATATCAACTATTAAAATCGTTTATGTTCTATGATGCTCAGAGCTATTTTAAAATTTTGCTTATGTAAGATGTGTTCAACTTTAAAGCGCATGGATGAACGAAGATATCTCTATTTATCTACCACAATTCGTTTAAATTTATCTCCCATATGATTCGCGATACTATCTTCTATAGTCACACTATGCATAGAAAAACGAAAGTTCATAGTATTCGCTATACAAGTACATTTTGGGCACACCTTATTTAGAAAAGAAGCGAAAAGATACGAATAGGGCGACTAAGCGCGTATGTGAGAGGTATGGACTTGGTCGTTATACCGTACTTCTTTCTACCTGCGTTGTTGGATCAAGTCAAAAAGGAAGAATGTAATTTTCTCGATACGAGTCCCATGAGGATTTTTCTTGGTCTCCCTTTCAGAATCGTATTGGACTAACCGTACTATATGCTGTCAAAGTTTCTTTTACAAGAATTCATCCTTCGTTATTTACCGTTAATTTCGATACCTAGCTTAGTATTAAAAAAGCTTTGAATTTTATGAATAATAAATTTCACGTTTAAATAATTCTTTCAAAGAACAATGACGTGAAATTTTCCCGCGAAAATGATAAATAAAATTAACACGTTTTCATTACTTCATCGAAATATCCACTTTGTTACTCACTAACAGAAATTTATACCAAACTTCAATATATACAGATAAATATACTTCAACGAATATCGCTGCGTTCTTTTCATCTCTTCAAAAATACTATCTCGATTTTTTACACGTTAAAAAAATTCCCATTTTCAAGTCACGTCCCACCTCAAAGGTTTATAAGATTTGGTATAATATGAAATTAGCTTACTCTAGCGAAATATTGCTCCATTTGAAAATCCGAAAAGATTTAAAATATTGACGAAATGTCAACAGTTATGACATACTAAAGCGGACAGCGACAAAGAAAAGGGTACTTTAGAAGTGTGACTTTTGTCGATGTAATATTATTCTCATCTTAAGGGATACGGAGACATTTAAGATGTAAGCCGTCATCGGCCGGTCCCTCTGGACATTAGAATCCTTCTTCTGCGGTCTTCCTACGCCGTTACATAGGCTCTGCGGTCCGCTTCGCTATCTCTCCCGGAATACATACCATGAATAATAATGGGCTTTCTTTACACCCTTTTTATCGCCTTTTCTTTACCATTTTCAGACATTTTTGCCGCGTTAAAACACTATTTTTACAACATTCTACGTTGTCATATTCTTCCATTACGTCCTATTCTATACGTTGAATTCAAAATATCCTCTCCCCACAATTTATTCACCTAGCCATTCTATAGGTTCCGAAATAAATTTCAACGATATCGTTGTTGCCTTCGAATAGCTTGCTATACTGTTCAGAATTACTTGAGTAATGTTGGTTGCCTATTTGTACTGTTAAGCAAAGTGATTGTTACATTCATCATTATCAGAACATTATGTTAAATCACGAAAATTCGTTGTAGGTACTGAAACAACAAAATAAATTTTAAAATTAATTATATAGATGTATTTGAAAAAAAATAAAAAATAAATAAATAAATATGGTCGAAAAATTTTCCAGCACAAATGATGTAGGCAGGCTGGCCATTATTTTCATATCTCACCACAAATAACACACATTTGAAAGAAGAAAGTTTCCGCTTATCAGAAAATTCACCACTACCAGGAAACCAAATAGCACCCAGTAGCTCTAACTTCGTCGAGATGGCCGTTATTAAATTAATATTTCCATATCCTGCGAATATTTCAAATAATATCCGCTTTCCCATTAACCCATTTCAAAGCGTAACGTCGCCATACGAAGGCTAATAAAATTAGATAACTATATTACCACGCTGCGATATTTGAAAACATATAGGCGAGTTTACATTCTTATAAAAACGAAAATAAGAATAAATGTTAAAAAAAAAAACTTTTTTCTCCTAAATGCGTTATCATCCCCTGACCATAAATAAGAAAACATATGTGGGCGTTGCTGGATAAAGGGTGCCATAGTAGAATTGTACTTTCCTCGTCCGCAATACCCTTCGAACGCCGTCCCTTCGTTGAAATAAAGGCTAACAACAACATTATAGTTAAAGTGTCTGACATTTGGGTGCCATTTTCCGTCGTAAATAGCTTCGCATAATAGCGTAAATTTCTTTGTTTTGATTCGGCCGTTGTACTTTTATGGATAGCAATATGTTATGTCGGAAAAACAGCTTTCGAATTTTTACAAGCGTGGTTCGCATATGAATTGAATGTCATAACGTTACCTTTAACACCGGCTTTTTCATACATCGGCATCGTCTAAAATTTTCCCTACAACACGAAATGTCATTATATACCATTCCCCAAATCGGCCACTAACCATTGACTAACATCATTATTAATTCAATGATAGTGGCCCATAGTGGCAAAATAAATGTCAGTGTTGCCACGCAAGCACGTATCTATGAAAACCATTAGCAAAACCAACAATAAAATGAACATTTCAGGTCCATACGTAATAAGGTTCAAAAATAATTATATTTTTTATACCTCAAACCGGTTCTAAATATAAGTAAATCAACTTCTTAATATTAAAAAATTACTATCCCCCTCTATTTTGTGTTCCACTTTTGCTAATTTTATAAAACATTCAATCGATTCTATCATTTTATTTCTCAGTTTTTTAATTACTGAAAATCGAAGTCATAGACTGAGGAGATCGCGGAATGGAAGAAGCCTTTTAGATGATGGCGAGGGTCTAGATGTACTGTTTTTGTTCTAAAATGTGTTTTTTTTATACCTTTGAAAATTATAATGAATCTATTTCTAAAATTTAGTACTCTGTAATAGCTTAGTTTTCTATTGAACCCCAAATAAAAATGTATGCAATGAATGATAATTTAATTAAATTAAACAAATAGTTAAAAAAATTATTTTCCATTTTTTGTAATAAAAATAAATTTATAAATAACGCTAAATAGTTGAATATAAAAAAAAAAAATCATAATAACTCAAATATTGAAAAAAAAGAAATCGAATTATATTTCAAAGTTTTTTAAGTTCAAATAAAATTGAAATTTTGAAAGCCTTTTTGGAGAGGGGCAGTAGCAAAGATATTTTTTAATATGGCAATATTTTTTTTGTGGCGCGGAAAAGGAATTAGAAATTACCCATGCAACACCACCTCAAGCCGTCATTCCAAAGATAGAGTTAAGGTCAAGTTTGAGAATTAATACAGAGTCACAAGGTTGAATCATGCTCAAATTTAGAAGTGATTCCAAAGTAAGGTAACCACTAACTTCATGAGTTCGAATTTTTGGTTATAAGATAGGTATATTAAATAGGTAGAGATAAGTCTTGATGGAAACCGAATAATGTCGAGCAGAACAGATAAGTATAAGTCGATAGACCATAGAAGTTATTGTTAAGCTAAATTTAGTTTCTATGAGCCCTAATACATGTTAGAGAAATCTTTACACCAATTTCATTCTAGTTTTTACAATTTTAATTATTCATCGCCTTAGAAAGTCTGGATCTTCGATAATAACAGAAACTCTGAAAGATCTTTGCGAATTAGTTCGCAAAATGTAATTTATTTTGGCAAAAGTCAAGTTCAAATTACAAAAAATAAATAAAAATCATTAAAGATGAAAACAAAAAAAAGACTATCATTTACCCTATTCANCACATTTTCTTTTATTAAATTTCATTTACGCTAGTCATTTATCACATTTTAATTCCACAAGCACAACAACCGCAGGAAAATAAACGGTAATAATGTCCGACCATTTAATAAAGAAATTGTACTTGCGGGGGTTGAAGTACGCAATTACGCGAATATATACGGATAAAATTTAGTATTTTACGAAACAGAAAGGTAGAAGTGCCCTAAGGGTATATTTGTTACCTCCGACCTTTCTCTTTTACCTCATGTTCAATCCCTTCCACGCAAATGTTGGTTACAGGGTTTTCAAATCAGCATGTTAGGTCACTGAATTATTTTCAACATGTGTGATACAGAGCTGAAATGCTGAATAAATGACAATGTCGTACACTTATACAGAAAAACAATATACCTTATTTTTATTTAAATAGATAGGTATGTTATAAGCTTGCCTACAAAACTATTAATGTGCCTACGCGTACTTTAAAAATTTAAGCTAATTATTTCAACTTTCTCTTTCTTATTTATCCTTATGCTCTCTCAGCTCATTTATACATTAAAATTTATATCAACTATTAAAATCGTTTATGTTCTATGATGCTCAGAGCTATTTTAAAATTTTGCTTATGTAAGATTGTTTCAACTTTAAAGCGCATGGATGAACGAAGATATCTCATTATCTACCACAATTCGTTTAAATTTATCTCCCATATGATTCGCGATACTATCTTCTATAGTCACACTATGCATAGAAAAACGAAAGTTCATAGTATTCGCTATACAAGTACATTTTGGGCACACCTTATTTAGAAAAGAAGCGAAAAGATACGAATAGGGCGACTAAGCGCGTATGTGAGAGGTATGGACTTGGTCGTTATACCGTACTTCTTTCTACCTGCGTTGTTGGATCAAGTCAAAAAGGAAGAATGTAATTTTCTCGATACGAGTCCCATGAGGATTTTTCTTGGTCTCCCTTTCAGAATCGTATTGGACTAACCGTACTATATGCTGTCAAAGTTTCTTTTACAAGAATTCATCCTTCGTTATTTACCGTTAATTTCGATACCTAGCTTAGTATTAAAAAAGCTTTGAATTTTATGAATAATAAATTTCACGTTTAAATAATTCTTTCAAAGAACAATGACGTGAAATTTTCCCGCGAAAATGATAAATATAAATTAACACGTTTTCATTACTTCATCGAAATATCCACTTTGTTACTCACTAACAGAAATTTATACCAAACTTCAATATATACAGATAAATATACTTCAACGAATATCGCTGCGTTCTTTTCATCTCTTCAAAATACTATCTCGATTTTTTACACGTTAAAAAAATTCCCATTTTCAAGTCACGTCCCACCTCAAAGGTTTATAAGATTTGGTATAATATGAAATTAGCTTACTCTAGCGAAATATTGCTCCATTTGAAAATCCGAAAAGATTTAAAATATTGACGAAATGTCAACAGTTATGACATACTAAAGCGGACAGCGACAAAGAAAAGGGTACTTTAGAAGTGTGACTTTTGTCGATGTAATATTATTCTCATCTTAAGGGATACGGAGACATTTAAGATGTAAGCCGTCATCGGCCGGTCCCTCTGGACATTAGAATCCTTCTTCTGCGGTCTTCCTACGCCGTTACATAGGCTCTGCGGTCCGCTTCGCTATCTCTCCCGGAATACATACCATGAATAATAATGGGCTTTCTTTACACCCTTTTTATCGCCTTTTCTTTACCATTTTCAGACATTTTTGCCGCGTTAAAACACTATTTTTTACAACATTCTACGTTGTCATATTCTTCCATTACGTCCTATTCTATACGTTGAATTCAAAATATCCTCTCCCCACAATTTATTCACCTAGCCATTCTATTGGTTCCGAAATAAATTTCAACGATATCGTTGTTGCCTTCGAATACCTTGCTATACTGTTCAGAATTACTTGAGTAATGTTGGTTGCCTATTTGTACTGTTAAGCAAAGTGATTGTTACATTCATCATTATCAGAACATTATGTTAAATCACGAAAATTCGTTGTAGGTACCTGAAACAACAAAATAAATTTTAAAATTAATTATATAGATGTATTTGAAAAAAAATAAAAAATAAATAAATAAATATGGTCGAAAAATTTTCCAGCACAAATGATGTAGGCAGGCTGGCCATTATTTTCATATCTCACCACAAATAACACACATTTGAAAGAAGAAAGTTTCCGCTTATCAGAAAATTCACCACTACCAGGAAACCAAATAGCACCCAGTAGCTCTAACTTCGTCGAGATGGCCGTTATTAAATTACAAATATTTCCATATCCTGCGAATATTTCAAATAATATCCGCTTTCCCATTAACCCATTTCAAAGCGTAACGTCGCCATACGAAGGCTAATAAAATTAGATAACTATATTACCACGCTGCGATATTTGAAAACATATAGGCGAGTTTACATTCTTATAAAAACGAAAATAAGAATAAATGTTAAAAAAAAAAACTTTTTCTCCTAAATGCGTTATCATCCCCTGACCATAAATAAGAAAACATATGTGGGCGTTGCTGGATAAAGGGTAGCCATAGTAGAATTGTACTTTCCTCGTCCGCAATACCCTTCGAACGCCGTCCCTTCGTTGAAATAAAGGCTAACAACAACATTATAGTTAAAGTGTCTGACATTTGGGTGCCATTTTCCGTCGTAAATAGCTTCGCATAATAGCGTAAATTTCTTTGTTTTGATTCGGCCGTTGTACTTTTATGGATAGCAATATGTTATGTCGGAAAAACAGCTTTCGAATTTTTACAAGCGTGGTTCGCATATGAATTGAATGTCATAACGTTTACCTTTAACACCGGCTTTTTCATACATCGGCATCGTCTAAAATTTTCCCTACAACACGAAATGTCATATTATATACCATTCCCCAAATCGGTCCACTAACCATTGACTAACATCATTATTAATTCAATGATAGTGGCCCATAGTGGCAAAATAAATGTCAGTGTTGCCACGCAAGCACGTATCTATGAAAACCATTAGCAAAACCAACAATAAAATGAACATTTCAGGTCCATACGTAATAAGGTTCAAAAATAATTATATTTTTATACCTCAAACCGGTTCTAAATATAAGTAAATCAACTTCTTAATATTAAAAAATTACTATCCCCCTCTATTTTGTGGTTCCACTTTTGCTAATTTTATAAAACATTCAATCGATTCTATCATTTTATTTCTCAGTTTTTTAATTACTGAAAATCGAAGTCATAGACTGAGGAGATCGCGGAATGGAAGAAGCCTTTTAGATGATGGCGAGGGTCTAGATGTACTGTTTTGTTCTAAAATGTGTTTTTTTTATACCTTTGAAAATTATAATGAATCTTATTTCTAAAATTTAGTACTCTGTAATAGCTTAGTTTTCTATTGAACCCCAAATAAAAATGTATGCAATGAATGATAATTTAATTAAATTAAACAAATAGTTAAAAAAATTATTTTCCATTTTTTGTAATAAAATAAAATTTATAAATAACGCTAAATAGTTGAATATAAAAAAAAAAAAAATCATAATAACTCAAATATTGAAACAAAAGAAATCGAATTAATTTCAAAAGTTTTTAAGTTCAAATAAAATTGAAATTTGAAAGCCTTTTTGGAGAGGGGCAGTAGCAAAGATATTTTTTAATATGGCAATATTTTTTTGTGGCGGGAAAAGGAATTAGAAATTACCCATGCAACACCACCTCAAGCCGTCATTCCAAGATAGAGTTAAGGTCAAGTTTGAGAATTAATACAGAGTCACAAGGTTGAATCATGCTCAAATTTTAGAAGTGATTCCAAAGTAAGGTAACCACTAACTTCATGAGTTCGAATTTTGGTTATAAGATAGGTATATTAAATAGGTAGAGATAAGTCTTGATGGAAACCGAATAATGTCGAGCAGAACAGATAAGTATAAGTCGATAGACCATAGAAGTTATTGTTAAGCTAAATTTAGTTCTATGAGCCCTAATACATGTTAGAGAAATCTTTACACCAATTTCATTCTAGTTTTTACAATTTTAATTATTCATCGCCTTAGAAAGTCTGGATCTTCGATAATAACAGAAACTCTGAAAGATCTTTGCGAATTAGTTCGCAAAATGTAATTTATTTTGGCAAAAGTCAAGTTCAAATTACAAAAAATAAATAAAAATCATTAAAGATGAAAACAAAAAAAGACTATCATTTACCCTATTCATCATCCGATAAGTGTAATAAATAATTACGAATATAAAGGTCTCGAAGCATACGCCAACATAATTTCTTTTCAACTCGTCCTTAAAACCGATATCGACGGAGTTGCATGGCTTTAAAAGCTAACGTAATTAAGTCGACCATTTAATTACGTCGAGAGAACTTTCGACCGCGATGAATTCTTCAAAGAGGCTTTTACCATCGGGTGCGAAATTCCCACCACACTGGCAACCCTTTATTACCTTCACGTTTCGAGTTTCCATCGTCGATACAGGAAATATTTTTCCGATCGTCTATTGTTGCCTGTAAATACAAAAGAAAGCGAACGACGAAAATTTATCTTCCAAAACCTTTTATTTTACGTTATTTCTGATGACTGTAGTCGCGCGTACGGTGTACCCCTTTTGGGTCGCTAACCAGGTGTTATATATCTATACGTGTATTTTCAACTCGAGTGTATTATCGATGGTGCCTGGATATGGCGTAACAATCGGGTTAATCTATATAAGTGTAGATATCATGTGTTATATGACATTCGTTTCGTCTGGAACCAATTGAAAATTATACCAGTCATTATTTATTTTAATTGTGAACTCGCCTTTTTTCATCATAGGTATAAATATTTCTTGTTGTTGATCGCGCGAGAACGTAATTAATTTTTCGAATATTAAGCTTCGAATTCGGCTGGAAAGATTTTTTGTTTGGAAAATTATAATTTTTAATAATACACGAATGAATGCATTTATGAAAAAATATTCCGATTTCTATTATTTAAAAAATATATGACAATTATTTTTTATTTTATTTTATTTTATTCATTTAAAAAATAAATGAGTAAATAAATAAATAAATAAAAAGAAAAATAATTAAAATATTTTAATTTATTTTTTTTAAAGAATTTTTTTATATTTGCATTTTTATATTTAAAAAAAAAAATATAAATAAAAAAATTTTAATGTATTTAAAAAAAATTGATGAATAAAAAATAGTTAGTTATCGGTATTTCGAAACTGTAGTATTTAAAGATGATTTGGTTTAATATAATGTACAGATATCATCTACCAATTATAATTAAAAAAAAGAGAAAGGAAGTTAAATGACCAGTGGTATAAAAAAAAAAGAAAATATAAAAGAAACAAGTACCTTACTGGTAACCTATGCAATAATTCTTATACATTTCCATATCAATATTTATTTTATTTATAATTCTCTGGCAGCATTTTTTGGAGTTAAAACCCTTCGAATTCACCACATGGTGTATTTGCACTAGGGTCAGGAGTTTTTTCTTAATTTTTTTATCTGTCCCCAACACTTTTTTACATTCAACCCTTTACGCTCTAATTTTTTTCTCAGCATGATCTACGCGCCTGAATTGTCGAACACATTAAATACGTTGAAGTGTTCAATAAAGGAGAATTATAAAGGTGATTTTTTTCAACCATTATCACATCCTGTTGACATACCATTAAGTACTGTACGTTGGTTAGTTTTGGAGTTTTGATTTGCGCGACTGTATTTTTTGAAAGGATGGAGGGGGTATCCGAGTGAAGTTGCTTTTAAAACCATTATTCCATTTTCTCTATAATTCGATAAGAGCAACAAAAACAAAAAAAATTTTACGATACGCGTAAAATATTTTATAACTAAGGTTATGCACGAGCAGTACTCAATGGCGTATGTTTTTTATGGAAGTTATACCTGAGGGAAATGCCTACGTCGAAGCTCCAAAAATAAAGTAATATTGTAGCCTATTCGAAGGTATTTTGAAAATGGCTATCCCTTTTCCATATATAGCTTCTTTTATGTCATCGTTTACTGGAACTTTATTTACCCTGAAGGACTTGACCTTATCGGTTTTTGCGCCAGATAAAGTAATACGCGAACGAATTCCACGTGAGTATATTCTACTCAAATATTTTTTTGAGTAATGTAAAGCGAAGAGTTACTTAGGTACTCGCTGCTTGGAGCTCAAATCGATGAAAATTTTTTAGTTGAGTTTTAATGAAAAAATTTAGCTACTACAATGTACTTCTATGAGATGGAGTGGTAAGAGAAGGAGTACTTTAAATCTCTACTTTTCATACCAGTCGTAGATATTTTCTCTTTCTTTTTCTGAAATTTACAACCGTTTAAAAAATCCTCAACTCTCGAAAACGCGTAAAAAATATCACCAACTTAAACTAAGAACAAAATCAAGCTAAAATTTTCCCCCAAGATTTTACAGCGGAAAAATCCCCGCTCGAGAAGTTTTAGAACCCCTCGGTATTCGGACAACGACACTACGTAATGTTGGTAGCCGATTACCGGCTTGCTAGGGGTAATAAACGAGGGACTTCTACTGGGACATGACATCTCGGCCAACATCATTCATCATTCTGTTATGCCACAGTATGACGTGCCAGGACACTACGCTCAAATCTCAGGACTACGCTTCGGTGGTGCTTTTTCTTCTCTCGGCCCGCCGTCTTTTCTGCGTACCGTTTTTCCTCGCCTTCTCTGCTTTTGCTTTTCTTAATGCTCCTTTCTAATGTGCCACCGACGTACGCTCGTCGCGATGAATCTTTTAAATCCGTCCAGCCTTGTTCACCCTTTTCCGCGGTGACCATCTGCATAATGACGTCATTCTTTCGCGAACTTCAATTTCATTCGCAATCACAGGGTTACGAAAAAAGTTCGGCGGGATTTTTAAAATTTCGAAGCCATCGGATGATTAGGTGGCCCTTTCGTAGCTAAATTTTTTGTAGAGCATAAATCGTAGATTAGTTCGTTTATATCGCAAAAAATCAGGTAATCGCTAAAAAAATTATGAATCAAAATAACAAATATGAAATTCAGGACTGTACAGGCGGAATACATTTGTATCCAATGTGATAGGCATGACTCTTTCAAGAATGTGGTCCAATTTCTGCAAAAATTCCTACATTCCTTCTTCATCCAATTTTTCGAGTATTAAAATTGAATGTTGCTTCACTATGATGTTATGAGAAGTAGAAGTGGGCAAATCTATAAGCTCTGATCAAATCTAATTCATTTGAAAAGAATCTAAAAATTAATTTTGTAGCTTTGTATTGATAATTCATCAAGGTTGTATAAAAAAAATCTAATTTTTGTTTAAAAATTGAGATTTTTGATTTAATTTCTCATTTATATTGGGAGTATATACACTGTGTCTAAGTGATTTTAACACACCTGAACCCGAAATTCCCTTTCATGAAAAAAAAAATATCATCTATTTTATTTTGCTTAACTTCACCATGGCATAATGAATGATTTAAGACTTTGGTAACTCAAATTCTATGATTTAAATATATTTTTACTGGTTATTTGATTGATTTAAATTCATTTCTTACAAAATCAATGTTGCAAAATTAACTGGAATGAGACGATGAAAGTTTAAAAACATTCATAATCTAGTAAATTATGGATTGAAATCATAGATAAACAATTACTTATGTGTTAATTTTTTAATCCCGTAAAAAGAAATGAAAAGAAATGAAATAATGAATACTTTTTGTGGATGAAGAGAATTTGGCACTTAGAGGTGTTAAAATCTGTTAGACACACTGTATAGCAATTATATATGTTACGATTCGATATGAATCACCTATTTCCTATCATAAGTACCATACTATATGAATCTAAATAAATAAATAAATAAATAAATAAATAAAAAAAAAAAAATTAAAAGATTTATAATTTATTTTTTTAAGAATTTTTTTATATTTGCATTTTCATAATTAAAAAAAATATATATATAATATAAAGCAAAGGTCATGAGACTTCTGACCCCCTACCCCTCACCGTTGGCTACCTCAGCCCTGATTCGTCACTAAGGTTGCCAAACGAGTGCATTTTTATATTGGTTTTATTTCATTAGATTGACCCAACTAATATGTGAGGAGATTATCCGTATCAAGTCATTCCGAATTCTCAAACCAAATTTAAAAATTCATGTTTCTGCATATTTCAATTTCATTATTATTTTTTTTTTTAATTTTTTGTACATATTTGACTCAAAATATATATTTAATCAATTTTAATCTAAAAAATAAATGTTTTTCTTCAAAATAATTGAAAAAAAAAACATTTAGGATTCATTTTTTCATTTTTATTCATTACTTTGTTTGAGAAACTTTTTATTCAAATTTTCCTCTTCAAAATATTTTTTTTCAATTAAAAAAAAATTCGTCTATAATAATTTAAGAAATTAAAAAAAAAAAAAACTACAAAATGATACTACCGCATATTGTCTAAATTTTCAATAATTGTAATATGCATATTTGTTTCATCCTTCAAGTGCCATTAATACATATTTCAATTTCATTAACTATATAATAAATGTATATACCAGACCTATACGTCATTGGTTGGTAAGATCAATTAACAGGGGTGAGGTGGGGAGAGGGGGCATTTTTATAACGTAAATTTTATGCAGTGGGTAGCATAACCAAAGTTATGTAGACTACCAAGTTATTGCACTCTCATAAGAGCAATGTAATTAGTTCGAAAACGATCGCCAGGTGCTCTGCAATCGCAAAGCACATCTCTGATTGATGGCTGAAATGACAACCAATGATGCAATGATGCATTCAGCTATATTAAGCGAAAAATTCAAAATAACCAGGGACGTACCGAAAGGGGGGAGGGGGAGCTTCCCCCCTTTACTTTTGGAAAGTTGGTAAATTTGGAGTTTTAGCGTAAAGTTGGTAAATTTGACCACTTGCGCAGTATTTAAATTTTTTGAAGACTAACAAGACTGTAACATCGTATTTTTTCGTGGAGCAAAAAAAAAAAAAAAAAAAGTCAACAGTTGGTAAAATTTCATGGTATTAGTTGGCAATTTTTGGTTTTCTCCCCCCCCCCCCCCTGAAGAAGGTCTTCGGTACACCTCTGAAAATAACCAATCCAGTGTTGAGACTAAATCACAGCGCTGGTATAGTGAGTAATTTGCCCTACGCTGATTTTTTATTTAATTTTCAGAGGGCAATAACTTGGTATTCTACTATCATTAAAATCAATCAATTTAATTTTCAATGAGGAATTGCCAATTAGAGAACTCGATTCCTGAAATCAATGAATCAATTTGTCCATCTTTCCCATTATACTGTATGATACGTTACAGCTCCGTCGAGAACCAATAGTAGACCAGCCTCATTTTCATATTATAATCAAGGTTAAATAAATTATGAGTACACGCATATTTTAATTTTGGAATTTATTTTATAATTTTTTTTAACAGGTAGAGGAGGATTAAAAGTTGGTACTTCCGGCCTTTTTTGATATCTCCATTTTCTGGGACATTTTTGAAACGTGGGTCTGAGAGAATCTGCCCTCTCTGACGTCCTCTCGATGGATCTGATCCGTCATTATAATAATATATGTATATTCCACAAAATTACACAATTCAAAGGTAACATGGTACAAATATATATGTATATACTTGAAAAACACATGAGAATTTCCACCTCCAAACCTCTCGTCCTATGGCTATACGACCATGAGGTCAGTATCTATCAATTTTTAATTTCCATAAAACAAAAATTATTTTCTTCTCGAATATAACTAAAACTATCATAATGTACTGCTGTAATCATCGAATGAACTACAATAATGATAATATATTTTTGTTTTAGCTAAGAGTGAATCCCTAGCTTGACCCTGCCATGACTTATATCTACTTACATCGGAATTCTTATGTTGCACATGGTGAATGGTAGGGCAGTTCACAGGTCTTATTTTAAATCATATAACTATTTTATTATTTATCCAGCCATGTTCGAACATCGAAGTCCACTATTCAGTTGAAATAAATTCGCTATTTCATATCGCAGGTACCTATTTAAATTCATTCGTTGTTAATCAATGATTCACTTGATTTGAATTTCATTCTACTTCCAGTTCAACCCCTTCATGAAAGATTCCATACGACAGCACCAAATTACATTCGAAATCACTCCAACGATGACATTTGAAAAGCGACTCTCCTAATTGAAATTCCACTACGCGTCGCATAAAATGGCGGATCGAAGAATGTTATTTTTTGATGTCCCTATACCGCCATACTCTCTATTTCCCAAACGATAAATATAATATTTTGAAAAATCTGAAACTTGACGGGCTACATCAATCAAGCGTACGGTATATTTTTATCCTACGGTCGAGTTATTGATGGTCGATCGGTAGCATCTTCTGTTTATTTTTCTTTTCCGCTTTCATAAACACACTCGCGGCTCGGGCCCACCTATATGTGATAAATCTAGTGTATAAATTTCAACGCCCAACATGCGCCGTGTAAACATACACGAAACGAGAAACGATGCTCGATAAAATTTTAATCGTAAAATACAACATACAATGAAAATTTACCCGCTCTAGTCGCCGTCTACCTACATGGTGAAAAGGCATGGCAACCAAAAGGCCTAGCTTTTTTAAATTAATGCAACGCGGAAACGATTTTACTACCTGAGTCAACGCCATATTTTTCTTACTTTAAGCCGTGTCGGCGCTGTCTGAATATTTTAACGGGACATCTGCATTATTTAATTCCCGTCCAAAAAAGGGTTAGCCGTTTTTTTTTTTCACTAATGTAATCAGCTGCTGTCTTCTACAATGGTTTGGAATTCTTGCCACAGCCCCGTTACCTATATTAGGTATTCGCAGATGATACGACCTTCATTTCAATACTAAATATTGATACCAGATGGCTTGCCAAAGGGTTTTATGAATACGTTTTGCATTTAAAGCTACCGTCGAGAAATGTGTTACATAACGCTATTAATATTTCTTCGCTGTATCCAATCATCGCGATATAGGTTGCCTTTTTCCTACATCCTTTGTATACCTAATCGCCTCGTATGAATGACGTTTTGTGCCTTTATATTGGAACGTTTATCGTTCAACTCGTAAACGAAAATATATTACCTATTTACCTATTGATTGTTCGAGAATTACTGGAAAGGGTTAAAAAATGAAAAATTGATATTTAAAAAAAAAAAAAGCAACATATTAAACTTGAACTTATTCTCGATTATTAACGGAGTTTTTCATTAATACAACAAAACTGAGAGCTATGAGTGATAATTAGTCTGATTTGGAGGGAGAGAGGGGAGAAGAGAGTATCTTCATATCGTTCCGTTTTAGGCTATAAAAAATTACATTTTTTGTTAATAAAAACCAGCCTAATTTGTTTTTTCCTAGATTGAGCTAAATTTCATTAGGGCAACCAAAGAGAAAAAAAAAACTATCAACATTTATTTCCTTAGCGCCGGCGCCACGAATTCCAAAAACAGGAGCACTCTCCAGTTCACCACCTCTGTTGACTTCGTCGCACACGACTAAAATACGCGTCAGTTTAAAAACTTGAACTATGAACCAAACAGATTATCATTAAAAAGGGTCTTTACAGGATGCTGCGGGTTAAAAGATCACATCGGGAAAACAGGTTTATCATTTAATATAGTTCACAGCTTCACACACGCAACGCTATTCAAACGCACCTCTCAATGGTCATTCTTCAACCTGTCGCTAACTTGAAAAGGACAACCACCAATGAGCGAGGCGACGCCATCGCAAAGATTACGAAACGCCATTAGGTATAGACGCGCTGGAGAAATATACGAGAAGGATTTGGAAAATTGAATCCTTAGTCGGCCAGAAATATTCATTTTGATTCGACTCGCCACATTTTAATAAGGATAAGTTACCTGGCTTCTTGATCCGTAAGGGACGCAACGAGGTCGGCGTGCGGTTCCCCGAAGGGCCGACTGAAATTCTCTGATACCGGGTCTTACATCCTTTGCTCGTCGTACCGTCTAAATCACTGGCTTAAGGCTACACGACTACGTCCTTCGGTATCAATCATTCACCTTATAACATCGCGCCAGGTCGGGGAATAGTTTAAGTAGCTTTAAAGCTACAACTAACGCCGCCACATAATACCATTTCCGAGCTTGTTATTTTATTTCGATTATTCCGAGCTTTCGTGTAGTTTATATTCAAATTTTTGTTATTTGCAACGTCGCCGCTGGATAACATCGTTCATATATTTTAATAACGCCCAATGTTGTCGAAATTTTTTTCCTTATTTCAGGTTTCCGCGCATACCTAGATGTAATTCTATCGCATTTTTCTGCTCCGCAGTTCCTTCGTTGCTCGATCGTCCTTTTTATTTCGCGTGATTTTGTCGAGATTCGTTCATCCGTAATGAGAATAAAAAAAATCGCTCTTTAATACCTCTCTAATGACGAAAGTTGTATGTCAAATTGCTTCTTCCGAGGGTTTGTCGGGTACCTCATATAAGGGTGATTTTTCGCAACCCTTCAAGGTAAGGTTTTTTTCTCTCCTGAAGACTTTCCATCTTTCCAAAAGGGGTTCTAAATGTTGCCTATACCCGTGTAAAAGATTCTCAACAATTTATTCGAATGAATGGACGATTTAATAAAAATTTTCAGTCATGTGATAAAAAAAGACGAAAAGTTTAGAATAAAGTTTTTTTTTTTTTCATTTTTTGTTTCTTCTCCAATAAATGAAATGAAAAAATTGTAAAATCAAATTCAACTTAAATTTATTTTCATTTTTTATTAAAATACTAAATTTATATGACTTCATTGTGTATAGAGAAAGAAGGCAAAATAAAAGTTCGAGATCATGATCATTTAACTGGAGAATATAGAGGAGTAGCTCATAGTAATTGTAACCTTAATTATAAAATTTCTAGATTCATTCCCATTTATTTCATAATTTCTCTGATTATGATGCACATTTATTTGTTAAAGAATTTGGAGACGATTATGATGATATTAAACTAATTCCAAATAATGAAGAAAAATATATATCATTTTCAAAAGTTTTAAAATATGATTCTGGGTTAAAGAATAATAAAGGTGAAACAATTTACAAAAATATTGAGCTTAGATTTTTAGATTCATACAAATTCTTATCAAGTTCATTGAGTGAATTAGCTAAAAATTTGAAAAGATGTCACTTTAAAAATTTGAGGAAATGGTTTGATCAAAGTGTACCCAAGAACTTATCTGAGATGGAAAGAAAGTATTTATTTAAATTATTAAGTAAGAAATTAGCTTATCCCTATGATTATATGAATTCACTAGAAAAGTATAATGAGGAACAATTACCTTCGAAAGAAAACTTTTATAATCTATTATATGATGAACATGTTAATGATGGTGAGTATCATTATGCACAGGAAATCTGGAAGTATTTCAGTATTAAAAATATGAAAGAATTTACAATGCTATATAATACAATAGATGTTCTATTATTAACTGATATTATGGAAAATTTTAGGGAAACATCCCTCAAAATATATAAATTAGATCCAGTATGGTATTACACAACTCCTGGATTTGCTTGGGACTGCATGTAGAAAACTACCAAACAAAAGTTGGAATTATTAACAGATGTTGATATGCTATTAATGTTTGAAACAGCTAAAAGAGGAGGCATTTCTCAATGTTCAAATAGATATGCTAAAGCTAATAATAAGTATACCCGCTTGACAAAATACTAGTTATTTACTAGCATCTTACTCGAATACTAGCAAAAAGCTAGCATCTTACTCGCGTTTTTACTCTAGCTTCTATTTACTAGCGTAATGTTAGTCATTTGCTAGTATCAAATTACTAGGAGATTTGATACTCGCGTAGTGCTAGCTATTTTCTAGTATCAAATTACTAGGAGATTTGATACTAGCGTACTAGTTATTTTCTAGCATCAAATTACTAGGAGATTTGATACTAGCGTATGCTAGTTATTTTCTAGCATCAAATTACTAGGAGATTTGATACTAGCGTGTGCTAGTTATTTTCTAGCATCAAATTACTAGGAGATTTGATACTAGCGTGATGCTAGTTATTTTCTAGCATCAAATTACTAGCAGATTTGATACTAGCGTGATGCTAGTTATTTTCTAGCATCAAATTACTAGCAGATTTGATACTAGCGTGATGCTAGTTATTTTCTAGCATCAAATTACTAGCAGATTTGATACTAGCGTGATGCTAGTTATTTTCTAGTATCAAATTACTCGTAGATTTGATACTCGCGTGATGCTAGTTATTTTCTAGTATCAAATTACTCGTAGATTTGATACTCGCGTGATACTAGTTATTTTCTAGTATCAAATTACTAGCAGATTTGATACTCGCGTATTGCCAGTTATTTTCCAGCATCAAATTACTCGCAAATTTATTAAGTTTCCTGATGTTATGCCTGTAAATAAGGATAGTCGAATATATATATATATATCCTTATGTAAATCATAGCTAAACCGAGATCCGGCTGAAAACTTGCATACACGATATACTGCACCTCGCAAACAACGTGCGCTATGTATAACGTTGTGAGATCCGGCAAACGAATCTCATGATCTCGCAATTACTACGTATGTATGGAAATGATCTCGGTTTATTTGGTTTTATACATATATATATAGACTAGGGTGCGTCAAATTTATATGCAAAAAATTTGAAGTTTGAAATTTTGATGTCTTACCCCCTAGAAGTGTTCCTTTTACTTAGAAAACACCACAGAAAAAATTTCAGGTAAAAAAAAAGGTATTTAGAGGTGGCGCTTCAGGGTTGAATATTGACAACATTACCTCCCATGGGTATATGCATAATTCGCATATAAACATGTTATCTTGGGATGTCGCCATTCTGCCACCATCTACTAGGTATATTAGGTGTGCTGTATATAACTTAAGAAAAGTCCTGTTAAGGTTGTAGCGCACTAGCTAATAAAATTCTATGAATTGAAAACTATAAGAGAGCCTATCAATAACCATTTGCTGCTTGAATGTAGCATAATGAAATGCCAAACCTTATTTTTGTTTATATGGCGATTTTTTCATATTTCTTTGTCCATGAAAATGAAAAAGATATCACTGAGGTCGAGGAAGTAAATTTCAGTGGCGTAGAATCATTTTTTTAGGAGGGTAACATTCAAGATGATCTTTTTTTCAGACCATTTACAAAATCTTTACAAATTGTTTCAATTTTGTCGGATTTGTTTTTAAATTTGAATTAATGAACACTGACTGAATTCAGTTTTTTTTTTTTAATTATTCACTAGAATTGGGGAAGGGGAAATATTGATATAAATTACCCCTCTAAATTGTTTTTGAAAGGTAATTGTTACCTAATTACCAGAGGTTTCTACACCATTGGTAAGTTTCAAGTTCCCACAAATTTGACAATAACGAATTGAACATCTTTTTAAAACGTGGACTACTATAATATGCTTTTTTTCCTGCCATCATAATATCACTAAGCAATCAAAGCGAAATATTTGTTTAGTAGGTCCTACAACTTTGGAAAAAATTGAAAGAATAAAATTACAAACAAATCCGCAAGTACTAAGTCCTTTTACTACACTTCAAACTTATAATGAGAAACACCTGATATCAAAAAGCGCTAGAATTATTTGCGATGAAATTTCTATTGTTTTAGAAAAAAGCATGTATGCCGATTCAAAAAGATTATAACATTATAAAGAAGAGCATAGCACAAGCTAACCCCATATAAGAAAGTTTAGACTTTAGAGCAGTGGAATTCAACTTCTTGAGTAAATTTTATGGGTTTTGGTACTACCGTGTCAAATACAAGCAATAGGGAAATCTAAAGAAGCGTGTCACCTACTAGAAGTGAAATTAGATAAAGAACTAGGGTATTTGACTTCTAGACATCACATCATCGAAAATGTATAGATGAAAACTGTTTCAATTTGCTTCCGAGTATATTACGAAAACAAAAGATGTTTTCAAGAACAATATGCTTCCTATTTCTGACCGCTAGGCATAGATTTATGTTGAAAAGTTATCTATCAATAATATTTAAAACCCTCACAAAGCAACACATATCACTCACAACATTATGTAAAAAAGGACACATTCTGTTCAAAAAAAAAAAAATCACAATATAATGTCAAAAACGACATATAACGATTTGAAAATATTCATATAATATGTCGTTTTCGACATCATGTTGCGAAAAAAAAATCAAATTTTTACATTTAATATCTTGTGTATTTATCGGATTGAAATCAAAAGCAAAAATCTCCCAAGCATTTTTATAAAAACGAATACGCACACATCGCAAACATAAATACTGCCTTAGAACGCATATTCATCACAAGGTGCTCGTGGCCGCGTGGTATAGGTTAGGTAGGTTAGTTCTAGTCATAGGGTCGTAGGTTCGAATCCCACCGTAGGCATAGGGAATTTTCGTGTTGGAATGTGCAGTAAATAAGTGGGGATGGGGAGTGACAAGCCGAAAAGTGCAACCATATCTCGGAAAAAAGCATCCTTCTGTTTTTTTAAATTAATTAAAAGTAAAAAAAAATTAATTTTAATAGTAAAAGAATTCTTAATTTATACTAGCTTTATACTAGTAAACCTACGCTAGCGCAGAACTAGTATAAATTTGAAACAGTTGAGGTTAGATTTTTACTAGCATTTTGTAGCTAGTTATCTGCTAGTATTTTGAAGCTAGTATATGACTAGTCTCATAATACTAGTAGATAACTAGTTACAAAATGCTAGTAAAAATCTAACCTCAAGTGTTTCAAATTTATACTAGTTCTGCGCTAGCATCATTTACTAGCTTCTTGTCAAGCGGGTATGGGAAAGAAATCTGATAAAAATAAAGATTCTATATTTATTCAATATTTAGATGCTAATAATTTGTATGGTTGAGCTATGTCTAAATATTTACCTTAAGGGGGATTTGAATGGAGAAATCCAGAATATTTTGATGAAGAAAGAATTCTAAAAATGAAAGATGATCAGAAAATTGGATATCTTTTTGAAGTAGATTTAAAATATCCTAAAGAATTACATGACAAACACTCAGATCTACCTTATTGTCCAGAAAATGTAATTAATGATAGCCAATTACCAAAATTATTTACAACATTATGTGATAAAAAGAATTATGTTCTTCATTATTTAAATCTTAAACAAGCTTTGGAAGCTGGATTAAAATTAGAAAAAATTCATAGAGTTATAAAATTTGATCAATCTGATTGGATGAAAGTATATATTGAAAAGAATACAAAATTGAGACAAGCAGCGAAAAATGATTTTGAAAAGGATTTCTTCAAATTGACGAATAATTCTGTTTTTGGAAGAACAATGATAAATGTGAGAAAACATGTAGATATAAAATTAATTTTTGAAGGTAATAAATATACAAAATATGTCTCAAAACGAAATTTTGAAAAGTCAACATTCTTTGATAAAAATCTTGCAGCTGTACACATGAGAAGAACTATGATAAAATTCAATCAACCAATTTATGTGGGAGTAGCTATTTTAGACATTTCAAAAACCTTGATGTATGACTTTTATTACAGATTAAAAGAAAGATATGGAGATAAAATAAAATTATTATATACTGATACAGATTCATTAATTATATCTATAAATACTGAAGATTTCTATAATGATATGAAATAGGTATATAATTGATGAATTTGATACATCAGATTATAAGAAAGATAATATTTATGGGTTACCACAAAAGAATAAAAAGGTATTAGGTAAATTCAAAGATGAGATAAATGGAAAAATTTTAGAAGAATTCATTGGATTAGCTTCAAAATTATACTCTAATAAAGTATTTGCATCTAATAGTAATGAAATGAAGAAAGCTAAAGGAGTAAAGAAAAATATAATTAAAAATCAGATTTCTCATAATGATTATAAAATATGTTTAGAAAATAAAATTACTAAAACTGTTAAACCTAAAGATGATAGGAGTACAAAACATAAGATTTATACTCTTGAGCAAAATAAAAGAGGATTAAGTTCATTCGATGATAAAAGATGTTTATTTGATGGACAAACTGATACATTACCTTGGGGACATTATAAAATTAATGTAGAAAGGAATAATTTTATTCAACACTTGAAAAATCTTAGTGAAAAAGGGGCTATTGAATAGTAAATAAATAAATATTAATTTCTTATATAGATCTTGCATAATTATGAGGAAGCGGAAGTCTACTTTGGTCAAAGTTCAAGTGCTCATGTATGAGCAGTTATTGATAGTACTGCGCCAGAAAAAGTATATGAAATTATTACAACTTTGATACAAAAGTTCGAAAATTTTGTCTTCCCTGAATTTTCATTAAAAGTATATTAAACTGATACAAATTGAATACAACTTGGATATAGGTAAAAGTTTAAAATTTTTGACCTCTGAATTTCCATTAAAAGTATATGAAATTAATACAATTTGGATACAAAAGTTGGAAAATTTTTGACTTTTTAATTTCCAGTAAAAGTATGTGAAATTGATACAACTTGGGATACAAAAGTTTGAAATTCTTGACCTATGAATTTCCATTAAAAGTAGATATATAAAAATGATACAACTTGGATACAAAAGTTTAAAAATTTTGAAGAAAATATAGAAAATTTATAAAAGTTGACTTGATGAAAAATTATGAGAAAATAACCTATTTTTCTTCTGAAAACAAATAGATTTTTACAATGGAATTTTTAGGATTTACAAAAGTGATGAAATGTGAGTTAAAAATTGAGAAATCTGGAGTTGTGCGAAGAAATCTAGAGTTGCGCCAGGACATACATGACAAACCTGAGAAGCTTGACTTGAAGAAAAATGGAAGATTTTGACTAAAAAATGAGAAATTTGAGTGTGTGTTGGAAATTTAGGTTTAAACAAAAATGGTAAAATATGACCTAAAATTTGAAAAAATTAGGAGTGTGCCAGGATTTTCTTCGGCTGTTCTACCGATGTGTCAGAGGAAATCATCGGTTGTTTTACTGTGAAAAAGTGGGAAATCTTCGGCTTTTTTACCAGTGTGTTAGAGTGCGCCAGAAGGAATATTAGGTATCTAGTCACATGATATTGGAGGAGAGGAGGAGGGGTTATGCGCGAGAGGTTGAAATTTTTTTATTGTGGTGTCATATGATAAAATGAGCCCAAGTGACTAACCTATTTTCATTCTAGCTTCCTATGTGCAAATTTAAAAAATATGTGTTCATATACTTGTTGCCTAGCAAGAAACACTACATTTGTTCTAAATTCAGGGGCGTAACTAAGGGGGGATGGGGGGGAGCTTCCCCCCCAGGTGTTTTGAAAAGTTGGGAAATTTATAATTGTTCAACGTTGAAATTGGGAACTTGGAATTTCTTTTGGGAAAATAAGAGCTCAAATAAATTCGAACTGATGCGGCTTTTGTAAAGTTGGTAAATTTGGAGTTTTAGCGTAGCAGTATTATTACAACTATTTTAAAATTTTTGAAGACTAAAAAAAAAAAAAGAAAAAAAAAAGGTCAACAGTTGGGAAAATTTCATGATATTAGTTAGCAATTTTTGGTTTTCTCCCCCCCTGAAGAATGTCTTCGTTACGCCCCTGTCTAAATTAAAGTTCTTAAGTGGTTTTTGGAAAAGATAGGGCAGAGTTTTACAAACTTGGTATTGGTTGTGGCCTGTAGACATGAAGGGCTTAGCAACGTTATTTCCAAACCTGATCAAGCCTTAGTTGAAAACTCAGCTCTAGTAATGTGACATGACTGTTTACATTTATTTTTAATTTTTTAATCAAACTTGAAAATTTGGATTATGTACCAAAATGAACGTTTAAAAAAAAAATATTCTGCATGAAAATTTTTCATTTTTTTGGGGGGGGAGGGGACGGTGGCAAAAATTTACTGCCCACAGGCGGCAAAATTTTAAGTCCGCCTCTGAATAAAAGTAATAATTTCAAAAAATTCTAAATAAAAAATAATTACAATCATTATTAAAGTAAAAAAAAAAAGTATGTTGATGTCATATGTTTATTATTAAGTTTGTAGCAAAAAATAAAAAATGTAACTTTCATATCAAAAGTTATTAAACAATAATCAAATTAATGTACTTTGCCATCATAATTTTTCATATTAAAAATATTTTAAATTCTTACAAGCATCTTAATCTCTTCCGACGAATTTAAATTGCAAAAAAAAAACAAAAAAAAAACAATAATAATTCTTAATAATATAAAAAGTCCAAAACTGAATTGTTGTGCTATCAAAAATCCAATGTAATGTCTGAATATCGCCCAATGAATAGATTTGTCTAATAAAAGCTTCAATAAAACGTTTATAAAAACATCAATAACCTCCGACAAATAACACCACCTGACCGTTAATTTTTACAGATACAAAACGGATTTACAAAAATTAGGTAACCGAGAGAGGACAAAACCACGCGTACCCAACCTACACTGGCTTCGTTTACACAGTCAATTGTAATTTCCCCTAAAAACGGTATTTTTATTGAAAAATCGAGTATAGCAAAAAAAAAAATCCATAACAATAATTATATCACCCTTGTAACACAATATTTCCCTTGGTATTTACACGGCAAAGTATCTTTTTCACTTTTAAGTGATTTTTGCTACCCTGTTGACGCGTAAAAAACCGATTTTACGGAAACAAACCGCCTTTTATATTGTTACGAACGTCAAGTCGATCATTAGGTTACACTTTACTCTGGGAATATTCTCTCTCTGTTCTTTCGTTATTTATAAATCATTTCGTTTCGATCGAGCCGCGTACGCAGACCAATTTAACCAGTACGTTATATACCCAAGGCTCGTAAAAATAATAAATTTCTCGTATACGGTACGCGCAGAGAAAAAAACCTCGGCGTCGGCACCGTGTGCGGCCCAGTTGCCGATATTAAAAACGAAATCGAAATCGAAGCTGCTTTTTAGAGTCGCATTACCGGCATCGGTATAGCTAACGGCGCCATTCGATTTCTTAATTCTTCGACGTTTGATATGAGAGCGAACGGTCGAAAAAAAAGGCAAAGAAAAATTTCCATCCACAGCGTAGGCCGGGGGGAAAACGTAAAATGGGAAAAAACCAGAACGAGGACGGCGAACTTTTGTTAAAACGTACTACAAGAAAAGGCTACCGCAAGACAAGCAACGACAGTGGTTTTATAGCCCCTACGGCAGGAAAACGAAGAAACGAACAATAAGGGAAATATCCGACGACGGAAAGAGTTAAAAAGGGGAGGATTAAACGCGGGGGTGGTATTTGCTTTCGGTTGTACCATAAAAGACGGTGACCAAGCAGCATTTCTGTCTCAAACTCGTATCATATTTCATTGCTGCCTATTTGGTAAAGATGATCTTTAAGCTTAATACGTCAAATAATCCTGGCAAAGATGTTTTTTATTCAAATACTCCACGAATAGAGTAGGGTTGTTTGTTTAGAATACGAGCACAAAGAGACTGTTCGGTGGATATTTGAGATGCGGAATATACCAAGGTTTTTCACCCGGTTCGCGTACACTTCGCCTCTAGATTTAATAGTTCAAACAAACCAAATGTCAGCATTTTTTTCTATCATCATATTCATATATACGCAAACCATTTATAATTGTTCTTTTCTCCTTATACGGACGGTACTCGTTTTAATTTCATCCAAGCAATAACGACAAAACTGTTAAGAATTACATAGGTCTTTGCACTCAAACCTCGACCCAAAAACGCGAAAGAAAATTTGCACAATTTTATACAAACTCGAAAACAAAACATCGAATACGTCTTATTTTGATTTCCGAAAATTTACACAAGACTTTTGTTTCGCTCTAAAACAATTCCCCTCTACCCAACCGAATGAGAACTGAAAAGAGTGATATTCGCGTTAACATAATCCGCACACTCGACAGTCGACACGAAGAAAAAAGGAAAAAAATCGACTCAGGAAATCTTTCTCAAGTTTCGGAGTAGATTTTCAAAAGACCTTGGCGAAGAATAAAGTTTAATTTAAAACATTCTCATCTCGCCTAGAATGTCTGTAAGTATCGAAATGCAGCCCATAGTTGTACATTTACCGCCATAGATACAAATTTACCCAAATCGAAACGTAGATATCCTCAAGACCCTTATAAACAAGTCTCGAGCGGAAAAGGTCGCTTGTCTCCCTATTTATTTTTCTTCTTAAACCGCCTGCAATACGCACTCTTTGTAAATGAAATGGTGTGGAAATGTCGTACCATTTTTCATACCAAACAAGCGACATATTGTAATTTTGCGAACTCAGCAAACTTAACCAGATACGTCCCGAGGCAGATACCAGCGAAGGCGAAGAATGTTCAGGATGTACTACTGGGTACTAGTCGGTGGTAGCTAGCAGATTTATTCATGTAAAGCTTAGCCGCTCCTCCCGACGTAATTGGCTAATCTGACTACGAGAGGGACCATCAAATATTTTAGAAATAATTATTATAAAATTAATAAATACCTTTTTTTCAAGTTTAATTAATTTTTTTAACAAATATTTTTTCGATTAAATTTTATTTTATTTTAAAAATTTTACACAGAAAACATTTTTTTATAATTATAATTGTTTAAAAAAATGAAAAAAAAGTTACTACAAAAAAAATATTTGCTATTCATTTTTATGTAGGCAAGTGAAGAACGTAAAATGATTGATTTTTTTTTTTGAAAAAATCCTGATCATTAAAATAAGTATTGCTTAAAAAAAAATAATGAAAAAACATTATTATGTAAAAATGAAAAAAAGAATCTAAAAAAAAAACATTCAAAAAAGAAAAAAAAAGAAATATGTATTTAATCACATAGGTATAATTTTATGTAGTCTATACGCAGAATAAGAGGAAAGAGAGAAGATATGAGAGGATGTGAGGGAAAATAAAAAATCAATAATGTGTTTCCGCTACGATTTTTTCAGACTTTCAGAGTATAGGGTAGGGGTGCCTCGGAATACGCAAGAAAGATAAAATAAAAAATAATTTCCAAATTAACAAGAAAAAATTGTAAAAAAATGACTAACTTGATCAAATTTTTACTTTCTATTTCGACACAAATTTAAAACAAAGCAATTGCTTTTTTTTAAGAGTATAATTTCTCGAATAATTTTTCGATCGTCGAAGCACACTGAAATTCTTTTTTGCCAACACAGAAATAATAAGAATGACCACTGACAGTCTTGAAAACTGTATGAATTAGCAAACAAAACAGTAAAATTCACAAAAAATTTTACAATTTTTGTCTATGTTCAGTAATTAGAAAATCAGTTCTTAAGATGAAATACAAAATAAAATAAAAAACGTAAGCAGCCATGCCGCATTACTGGAGTTGAGTTTTTAATTGGAGCTTGTTTTCATTTACTAATAACCTTGCTTAACCGTTCATGACTACAGGCCACACCCAATACCAAGTCTGAAAACCCCTACCCTATCCTTTCCAAAAACACTTAAGAAGTTGAATTTGGCACAAATGTAGTATTTCTTGCCATGAAATAATCATGTGAACACATATTTCTCAAATTATAACTATTTGAGGGTCCTCAAATTATCTTCAAATCTTGATAATCCGCCATTTTGGATCCATTTTGACTCAAATTTAAGAGGTTATATTCTGGTCACAAACTAATCCTACACACAAAGTTTGACCATTCTAGGCCGATTTGGTGATGAGATATGGAAGATTCATGAAATTTCCTGCAGCAATTTCCCCTCCAAAAGCCGTTTTTTGCTCTAACTCCCCTCCAAAATCACTGAGGAAGCTAAAATCAAAATACGTTTGTCACTTGGGCTCATTTTATCATATGACACAGCAATAAAAAATTTTCGACCCCTCCTGTACCCCCACCACTATTTTAGGTTGATAACCCCGCCTTCCCCCTCCAACATCATGTATGGAAGTGAATTCGGGATATAGTATACAACTTATCCCCAATAACCATATGAATTCATATTAATTACATTTTTACCAACTTGAGGCTCCTCAAGCTCTACTCAAAATTTTGATAATCCGCCATTTTGATCCATTTTGATCCAAATTCAAGAGGTCATATTGTGGTCACCAACTAACCTCACACACAAAATTTGACCTCTTTAACTTGATTTGGTGGGGAGATATGGAAGATTCAAGAAATTTCATGACTCAAAACTTCCTCAAAAAGCCGTTTTTTGATCTAACTCCTCTCAATATGCACTTAGAAGCTGAAATTTGGATATGTTAGTATCCGTGACTCACTCTTTCATATGAAATCAAAAACGAAAAATTTGAGCTATTTGCCCCTTCTCCAGCCCCCTCAAAATTTGAGTGATCCGCCATTTTGAAATTTTCGAAAAAACAAAAAAACACTTTGCGCATTTTCAAGAAGAGTTCCTCACCAAATTTTGAGCGAATTTTATGAATACTCGCCGGCGCTACGCGTGGGAAAAAAAATATATATACCAAAAAGTTGGACATTTGCCAGATGATTACAAATGGTCTGAAACGCAAAGATTTGAAGACCCCACCCTCCCCCGACCTTCCCTTCCCAAATCAGGTAGGCTGTAATAGCTATCGTTTTTATTAAAAACTCAGCTAAAAAATTAAAATTTGGAATATTTAGATGGGTGGGAGATGGTAATATTTTCCATGCTACCCCCTCTCGCTACTTCAACTTGAATAAAATTTCGGCACTAGCGATACTATTCTATAGTGTTTTTTTTTTTTTTTCAAAAAAAAAAAAATCGTCAAATAAGTTTCGTTCTCAAACGTTTGAAAAAAAATTAAATAAAATTCCTAAGAGAGTCTGTCTGGCTGTCTCGAATATCCATTATCTTACCTATAATACGCAGTATTCGACTTCTAAAAAATGAAAAACAGATACAAGTAATTTTGATAAAATAAATCTTCCTCGAAGCAAACTAAATGGTGGAAAATTCCGATACAAAATTTACCAAATATCATCAAAGGGCTCGCCATTTACTCATCGATGACAAGATAATTCCGCGTCGCTTCTTATTAGCCGAATAATTAAATCCAAGTTACGAACGAGGGGAATAGCGTAAAGGGATAAAATTTGAGTATGCCTTGACGCCTACCAGCTTCGGTACTTTGTGGCCACAATATTGCGAATAGCTAAAAATCTAAAATCCGTCAAATTCGCTAGTCAAAGGTACGCGCAAACGTGGAATTAATTTACTTTAAAAGTAACCCGTTGAACGTATTTACGAAAGGCGTTAAAACGTAACCAAGTGGATTGCATTATAGTCGAAGTTGATTGTAGAGTTAACAAAATTATCAGATAACGTGAACGAGAGAGTACGGCGCAGTCGACACAACGAGTCTGTCAACTATATCAGATGAATGTTGATAGTCCTTCATAATGACCCGAGTAGCGTTGCTTTTACTGTCATATTAGGTAAAGGGTCGTGTTTTGCCTTTTACCTAAAATACAATTTTAAACGGTTTATACTTCTGTGTAATAAGATTTCAAACGCGGTTTGATCTAGCCATCAATTAAAACTGTGTTCTCATTTTTTTCGCCGCTGAAGGGCGTTTGACGCCGGTTGACGCGAATTCCCAAGATGGAGTTGATGCGGTGCGATGGGATCGTCCACATGGTCCGCTTTTCGAACACCTTCATCGTATACAACCGGCGTTAAATTATCATATTTCCAAGCCCGCGACCGCTCCGTATAGGCTGATAACGAAGCGCAAACGGAGGCGACGCGTTTAAGGAATTATTCAAATTAAGTTATACTATCTGCAAGTTCGCCCATATAAAAGTACCGTCGGCGCCCATAAAAAAAAGCTTATACCGTATAACGAATATTTGGCATGCTACGAAAGTCCAATACCCAAGAAAGCGACGCGATATTTTCTTTATGGAGACGATAGAGGTAGCGCCGTAGCTGGCGTACGTGTATTAAAAAGATACGACGGGAAACTACGTCGAATAATAGAAATTGAAGATAGAAAATGACTTTCCGGATTGTAAAAAGTAGCGAAGAGGAAACGGATAAAGTGAATAATTGTATAATGGAAAAAAGCGCCATCCAACGGTTGCGGATACGCTGGGTCCGTTTTTTCCGATCATCTCCCAAAGTGCGCTCCGCGCTGCTCCTCCAAAGCCCACGCAAACTTGGTCCGCTAACTCAGCGATTCTAAAGCTATCCAATTTACTTCGGATCAAAAAGTAGCAACTATGTATAATACCAGGAAAAGAATATAGAAATATATGGGGCAGTCTATGCTAGTGGGTATCAAAGTGTTTTTTTTTCTTCAGTGTTTTATATCCCGATGCGTATATATAAGGAAAATGACAGAACACTGGTGCCTACTTAGGTGGGTTTTATTCATGCTTTTATTTTTTTCCCCTTAAAATTGGCCTCAATAATAAGCTCTTCCGAATATCAAAGGAATTGTTTTAAAATATCTTAACTTTGAGAAAATTTTCACATTTCTCACAGATTTTGGATTCCATTCAAAATTACGATTCACCTGAATTTCAAGGGAATTGGAGGGTTACTACAACCTTCAATATTTTCGATTATAGCCTTATATCACCGGATGAAGCAATGACTCTAACATATAAAGGTAGAACATGAAACGACTCTTAGGTAATTTCTAGTCATGAAATATTCTCAGCAAATACTCTCAGAAAGCTCAAACTTCTCGGAAAAACAGCAGTAGCCAACTATGCATCAAAGGAAAGGAACTGTCGGGGTCTCATGAGTGCCCATTTTCAGGTGACAAAATGTTTGTAACATTCATTTTAATTTTAAAAATAGAATAACTCTGCTTATAAACATAATTTTTCAGTGAGTATTTATCTACTACAATTAGTCTATGAGTTGTATTCATTGCAATAGCAGATTTCCAAAGTTGGATGCCAATCCATTCAGTCTATGAATACACTATGTACGTATTTAAAATCATAATATTAACCATACATAGATAGTCCACCGCTACATAAAATTTATTGCTCATAATTTGTAGAAAAGGAACCAGAAATGTATGTTGATGGAGCTGGTTCAGAGATAGCGCTTTAACATATTTCCCTCTCCCCGCAACGCAATGCAACGATACAATGTCTGCAGTTAGTAGACACAAGGTAACTGGTATCAAATGGACCAACGTCACCTCCCGCTTCCTTCTAGTTTTGGTTAACGCTATCTATGATGAAACTGTAAAACTACTTTTCTTCTGAGTTCCAATTTTTTCATAATCGATAATTTTAATATAACGGTTTGCTACGTAGGTATGGTTAATCTATTAAAAAATGCATACATTCAGGCTCAACGAGAGAAGACAAAACGCTCACGTTTTCAAAAGATCCATTTTTTAACTTTTTTTACCTCTTCTTTTGACCACAAAAACATTAACAATGAACCAAAAAAAAAAAAAACATTCAAAAACAAGAAAATAGCTATAAATTGAGCACAATTTAGTTTTATTTTCCTTTACTTTAATCTATTATATATAGCGATCGTTGTAATCGGTAAATGAATGATTGACTCATCAGAATTCCATTAGGAAGATCTCGAATGAAAGCTTATAACTTGCAGAAGGTTTATAGCGTAACACATTGAAGAAAAGTGTAATCTACGAGCTGAAATGTGGCTTTAAAGACGTTGTTGGTATGTGTGTCAAAGTGTGTGTGTGTTGATTACACGTTTTACACATATCTATGACGCTCGAGCGATCGTTGTAATCGGTAAATGAATGATTGACTCAACAGAATTCCATTAGGAAGATCTCAAATGAAAGCTTATAACTTGCAGAAGGTTTATAGCGTAACACATTGAAGAAAAGTGTAATCTACGAGCTGAAATGTGGCTTTAAAGACGTTGTTGGTATGTGTGTCAAAGTGTGTGTGTGTTGATTACACGTTTTACACATATCTATGACGCTCGACCAAACGTCATTCCCCAACACCGAAGAGTAGTTAATACATTGTCCACCAGGATGTTCCTATGATGTGCGCAATTTTTAAATTTTAGCTAGAAACGTGAGATTGTGTGACCTCACGTATGGAGTAAAATTTTATATATGTAGTAGGAATGTGAGTTTGTAGTAAAATTTTATATACGGAAAAATTGAATCAGCTTATGTTTTAATATTATAGAGTAAAATTTTATATATGTAGTAGGAATGTGAGTTTGTGTGAGCTCACGGAAAAATTGAACCGTGAATTAACGTGACGGGGCATGAGTCAAGGTCTTTTAGTTCGCAGTTTTTTAGTGTTGCAAAAACGTGAGTTTGCGTGACCTCACATTTCATTGAACTGTGAGTTAGTTTGATGGGGGCATGAGTCCAGGTCTTTTAGTTTGCACGGGAAGTGAGATTGTGTGACCTCATGTTTCATTGAAGCAGCTCACGTTTTAATATTATGGAGTAAAATTTTATATATATAGTAGGAATGTGAGTTAGTGTGAGCTCACGGAAAAATTGAATCAGCTTATGTTTTAATATTATAGAGTAAAATTTTATATATGTAGTAGGAATGTGAGTTTGTGTGAGCTCACGGAAAAATTGAACCAGCTCATGTTTTAATATTATGAAGTGAATAAAATTTTATAAATGTAGCAGGAGGTGAGAAGATGTCCTCAAGTTTCATTCAACCAGCTCAGGACTTGGAATGTGAGATTGTGTGACCTCACGTTTCATTGAACCAGCTCACGTTTCAGTATTATGGAGTAAAATTTTATATATGTAGTAGGAATGTGAGTTTGTGTGAGCTCACGGAAAAACTGAACCGTGAATTAGCGTGACGGGGAATAAGTCAAGGTCTTTTAGTTCGCAGTTTTTTAGTGTTGCAGAAACGTGAGTTTGCGTGACCTCACATTTCATTGAACTGTGAGTTAGTTTGATGGGGCATGAGTCCAGGTCTTTTAGTTTGCACGGAAGGTGAGTTTTTGTGACCTCACGTTTCATTGAACTGTGAGTTGGCGTGACGGAGCATGAGTGGAGGTATTTTAGTTCCCACGTGATAAATGGAGCAAAATTTTATAAATGTAGCAGGAGGTGAGAGGATGTCCTCAAGTTTCATTCAACCAGCTCATGTTCTAATATGGAGTGCACTTTAATTGAACCAGCTGGAGTTGTAATAAAGTAGTGGTGTGGTCATTTGTAATATGGAGTAAAAAGCATAAGGATCCCTCCTCATGGTACCTCACGTTGAATGGTTAGCGAACGAAATAAAACCTCAACTTATGAATTCGAATGGCATCTTATGCCGAATGGTTGACTAACGAAATTATTATTTTAGACATTTTTTCACTGTCTATGTTTTGAAATAATTCAACGAATTCCGATGTAGATGTATCAATGTTTTTTATTTTGTTTTTTGAAGTAATTTTAATTTGTGGCTAACTGAGATTAAAGAAAAAAAAATTAATTTTAACATCGTGAATATAATTTGAATGAATAGAATTTTTTTAAATGAATAATAACATTACTTATGTATGTATATGAAATTTTGTATATCGATTTAATTTTTCAATTGCTCCTTTCATTAAACAAATAGTAAGCAAAAAGTTATTTTTTGAACGTGATCACAAATTTTGAATAAAAAAATTAAAAATAACATTGACAAAAATTTAGTTTTCAATTTTTAAAAATTTTGGTTAAAGAAATGATAGAATCTACCATCGTGATTTCAAAATTTTTTTCCTTTAATAATTTGCAAAACAAAGCAAAGAAGAACTATTACCATCGAAGAAGTTGACTTATTATAACTTTTCTTCTCCGTCCGAAGGACGGGTACTCCGGCTAGTGTAAAAATAAAATAAAATACTCTAAAGCTAAAAATAAATGAAACTATTAAAACATAGCCGATAAAAGAGCATGTCGTAGTTTCATTGCATAATTTTTTCTTTTTTAATCCTTAGTTTTTATCATGTTTATTTTCTTCTTTTTGATTTTATTTTTTTGAAATAATTATTGTGTTTTTGTGTTTGTCTCCAACAGTAAAATTATGGATGCTTGCGCTGTAAATGCGGAATGGAGGAGGGGTTTGGAGTTCAAACCGCTCAGAGTTTTTTTTTATGTATGTACATGATATTAAAATACTCATGAGGTAGTGAAATTCTCAAGAAATGATAAAAAATTTAAAATTAAAACTACAAATAAATGAAATAAATTTTTATTTTTATTTACATTTTTTTAAATTTTTATCGTGATATTATAACGTTTGAATAGATTTTTTTACATTTTTTATAAGTTGATTTTTTTCATTTTTTGAAGGATATTAAGGAGTTCTTTTAGAGGGGTGGAAGGAAAGAGCGGTAAAAAATATACGTTGAAGCACCCATTGGGCGTACATAATTATGGACTATTTTACGATAACATTCGATAATTAACCTCCCACCCCTTCCTCCTCCCAAAGGAATACCCATTTACGCCACTGGTGGACACTTTACAATCTGAGGAAAGCCCGAGGAGTTCCAAAGAACTCAAATTATATAACTATATAGACCTACTAAGTGTGTATTAAGGTTTCAAAATATGAGAGTAGAAAAGGTTCAGGTGGGAGTGGGGGATAGAATGAAATTATTAGGTCTTTTTCTTTTACATGCAAGAGTAAGTCGAAAAAATCAGCATATAACATTTTCAATACCTTAGATGAGTTTGAAGAAGAATTTGAACCTAAATTGCCTTTCATAGAGGGACGGGGAGAGGACAGGGGAGGCAAATAAAGTCATAAAATTTCCAGAATCATCTATATTTTGAAACTCAAACTTCAGTTCGGAATCATAATAATTATATCTTTTTGAGTAGATTCCAAATGGCGGATCTTCAAATATTTCAACTAAGCTTAAATAAAAGCTTCAAACCACTCAGTTTGATAAAGTAATAGAGCGAACGTGTACTGTACTCGTATGGTTATTGAGACTAATAAGCGCTTCGAGGTATCCGAATTTGAGCTTGTGGAATGAATTTATAGTAATTTGAGTGACAAGGTGAAGCGAGTAACAGCATTATTTATTCGCATTTGCTGGTGCGAAGAAATGAAGACGCTGAAATTTTAAATTCAGCTCGAAGCTTTTTTTCAAGTGAGAGGTCAAATTATGTGTTTATCATAGGTATCTGCTTTATGAAATTTGCCTTAGGTGTCAAAATGACAAAATGAAAGAAAAGAATTTGTAGCTCTCCTTGAATGTTGTGAAGCTCTTAAAAAAAAAAAAATAGTAGAGTTAATGAAGCTTTACTGATTGAAAACAATTAGAGCTGGTTAATTTTTTTGAACTGCTAATATACACTACGAATGGAAAACAAAATATATGAGTCACTGAATTCGTTCGATTAAAATTCGTTAAATAATTTTCAATGTAAGAAATGTTTAAAAAATGAATAATTGATATATATAAATTTCAAACATACTCATTTAAGACAAAATTATTTTTTAAAATTGTAATAAAATCACCTACTATACAGAATAAATATCTAATAAAATTAAAATTGAAAATTAAATCTTTTTTTTGTTTAAAAAAAATGTTTCCAATTCATTTTTTACTTATAATAGTGAAATGAAAAAATACTGTAGAAGATTCGATAACCAATGATAATAATACCACATAAATTAAAAGTAAATTAAATATAATTTCATAAATTTTATTTTCAATAATTTAATTCAATGTAAAATTTATTTTAATTAATTAATCACACAGACCCATTCAAGAAATCTCCGAAATCCCATCCATCAATTCATTTACCAAATGACCCAAACAATAGAAATATTCTTACTCCTATTCTCATCTTATTGAACCTAATCATTCGCACATTGAACACCTACCACCGCAAACCTTCTTTTATCCAATCAGAAATCGCTGCTCGACGAATCCGGTAAAAAATTGAATTTTAATAACCCCTGCGTGCGACATATCCAACATCTATTTTATATAGGTTTGTCCTTACTTCGTTACAAATTTTCAAGCATAGGGGACGAGACCGATGAAAAATATAGCCCCATCGTTTTCGGCGACGTTGGCGCCTATTCGTCCGGATAAATAAGCGAACGTTTTCTTCACCCTCAAGATAACCGTTTATACGGGAAATATTATAAAAATATTTAGTTGACCGAAAAATTGAATATTTTTCTTTATTTTTCGAGTGGAAATAGAAAAACGCCTTTCGACCCCGTACGCCGGCGAAATTCGTAACTCTTTCGTCGAATTACCTTCATCATTCTCTTGACAACCTCCACGCACGGCTGCTCGACTCGTGTATTAAATTATTTTATCACTATCGTAATACTTTCGACAAATTGCCTATTTTCGAGCCCAGAATTACTTCAACGGTACTCCACATCGTTGCAATAATAGGTACACTTCTGTGTGAAAAAAATACTCCACGTATTTACTCGGTAATTGTATAAATTATACGCAGGTAAAATGTACTTACCGCTAGGCATAGCCCCCACTCGAAGGTAAATGTATCCGCCGGCGGGTCTTTTTTCGCGACCTATTCAAATGCTTCCGGTTTTAGGTATCTGAAGCGTCGCAAGGGCAGGTAGTATAAAAAGAAATGCGTAATGTTAATGAAATAACGTGTAACCAACGGGCCCGGCTCGACGAATATCTTTATAATAAAAGCCGATGCTGTATTGTGCCAGCCACGTAGAGAGGGTAATTTTTAATCCTTTACCAGCGAAATGTTTAAGGAAGCGGGGTATTGTATAATTTATTTTTTATAATATGGGTTAGAAAGGTTACGCTTCATCAATGAGAAACCTTTTGTATATCGTTCAGTTCGTACCTATAACATTAGTGAGTCGCGTTTCAGAATTTGTTACATTCGTGGTACACGGTCGTCTGAGTGTCGTTTGAGTTTCGTTTCGAGAAGTTTTATTATTTTTCCAAAATTATGTTCAACTTCGTACGATGGTGTTCGGATTTATCATTTTTCGCCGATCGTAGGATTGGATTAGATAAGTTCAAGTGAGTACCGATACTAAATAATTTTTATGGGCTAGAGGCAACTTCGGTTAATAAACCTGACCCTTGGATGATGAAATTTCTTCAAATACTCCTTCATAAGCAGGATAAACTTCATGTTTACGCGGAACCGGATGGTACAATTTATATCATTCATAATTTGGTCATTGATAGTCCATTATGCCCCTCATAAGCTTTAATACTTCATAAATTCAATAATCAAAATTTATCGATTAGTTGGCCAAAATCTCGAACCAATACGAGTTAACACATGTATCGACACAACAAAGGAAAGAGACAGAGCATAAGGTCAAAACAAGAGAAACATTTCGAATTCGAAACCAAAAGGCAACGTCGTCTACCGACATTTCCCAAGAAGCGGGACGAGGAATGTGGAAACGTAAATAGCGAATATAAATTATGATAGTTGTTGGCAAGTAACGCCGCCGCGTCGTCGAATGCAAACGTGTACGCCGGCTAAAAAGGCCCATCTCCCTCCGACCTTTACGATTTCGGAAACTGTATAAGGAAACTTCTTCGGCAACGTATGGCGGACGATGGATGGCCTTGTTGGTTAGACCTTAAAACGTTCTCTCATTTAAGGGGACGACGCCTCGAAACGCCGGCGAAATTTCCAACTTCACGGCATAGGGTAAAAAGGGACGTAATTAATGTATTCGCAGTACGCTGTCAATTGCCATTTACAGTCTCACGGAAACCAGCTGAGACAATCGCAAATACCAGCTTTTTTTCTTTCATTCGAATTATTCGAGTATTTCGATCAACTCGTCCTCTTGTTTTCTATTCATTCCACCCGACAAAAATCATTTTCACTTCGAGGTAAAACCATAAAAATTTTATTTCGCAATGATAAGCCTCCGAAGACAACCGACTGACACTGCGTTTCATTATGGATGGCCGTTGATGCAGAAATCTCTTCGTTAGTCAGCGATAATTTCCATTCGCCTGGTATACCGTTCGACATCCACGTACTCGAATACGACAAATAAAAGAATCTCAATAATGATTTTAATTATTACCGACCGCCCATGCGAGAATCGTATTATTCGTAATTTCCGCCCTCAAACCGAATCGTTCTCGTGACCGCGCTAATTTCAAAAATACGAAATTTCCCGACGTCTTTCGAGTGGATATTTTTTTCGATTCATCCATTTTTTTATCTTTCGTACGCCAACGAGTTTTTTGTTCGAAACCTTTTCTTCGAATGCGAGCAAATAACCTAAATAAAACAAAGTACATCGCGACCAGCTCAAGTCAATGGTTACGATTCCGTCCTACCTAAAGTATAATTTCTCCGTCGTTATATTTCCTGCTTGCTTTAATGAAGCTCTCCGATAATTGATTCGCGCCGAATGGTCCGGCTATACGTACGACCTACGATGTTCCGAGTAAATTTACCAAAACAATTCGCCTCCCCTAGTTTATTAATTTAGAAACTTTGATTGTTTTAATAATTTATGGTTATTGTTCGTTACCGGAGTTAGATTTAGAAGGTTATTATACCCATTTACCTGCCACTCGTTATGACCTACCGGAGCTGGTCGGCTTAGATTACACGTTACTTCATCCTCCTTATTCGACCGAAATGTAAAAAATTAGATTTTTATTTTAATATTATTTTCCGTTTGAACCCTTGAAATTTTTTTTTTTTTTTTAATTCGCACATAGCTTATGCAAGGTTATGCAGTATCTAATTTGATTTTATAATGAAAAAAATGACGTGGAAATAATAAATGCAAAACAATATTAAATTTTCAGTCAAAATAAGGTTTCACATGCTATTATATTTATGTACCTATAATGAAAAAATCTTGTTTGAAATAAAAAATGGAATTCAATAATTTTTCAAATTTATATGCGAGGTTTTATTTGTATTAAACATTTTTCAATTACCAACTTCCACCGATAAATTACTTACTTACTAAGAAATTCATTATCATTATTTTATTATTATTATTATTATTATTATTATTATTATCATTTACTTACAAAAAATGTAAATATGAAATTTTAAAATTGGTGAATAAATGAATTTTATGTTTTTATGTGATTTTGTAAAAAAAAAAATTATTTTGTAATAAGTATACATTATCTATGAGTAATGGGATTAAAACATTTTTAATCATAAAAATAATACACAATTTAATTTTTAAGAATATTAAAGTGATGACCACAGTAAATGCGATGTGAAACATACATTTTCATTTTCACTAATTTTGATATTTTTTCTAAAATTAATAAAATACTACTTATTATACATTAAATTTAATCTTTAAATTCTATCCATATATAGATTACACGAATTTTATGGACATTTGGAATTTAAAATAGACTATTCAGTAATGAAATATTCTTCCATTTAATTCACTACATTATTTGTATATGCCTCAGGGGTTCCAAAATTTGATATTACAATATAAGTTAAAGCAAAAAATGACGTCATTACAACTGCTTGCTGTCTCACTGGCAGGAAACAAAGATAAACTATGTACACTACCTTGGGTGGATTTTCGATTTTATTTTTGAAAGTTGAGGGGAGGAGGGAGTGATGCGGGAGGCGGGAGGGGGTTAAAAAATTGCAGAATGATCTCTAATGGAACTCAAACGTTAGAGTCTTCGAACTCCATTTAACCTTCACCGAAATGCATCAGAAATTTTATAAATTAAATTACTTTATAGAAAATTTCAATTTTTTTACATCCTGGGACTGATTATTTGTGATATAATGATCAATAAAATTTTGATATATTTTTTTTTAATTCAAGGGGTCCAAATTGTCTTATAATATTTTTTTTTTTAAACATGAAATTTCACATTTTTCCTATTAATTTAAAATACTAATAATGCATAGTATGAGCCTGATTTTGTTCTTTCTAGGATTTAAGAGAATATTTACACTCATTTTGATCATTGAAAGTTTTTTTTTTTTTTTTTTTTTTTTTATAAATTGACGCCATGTACAGCATGGGCTAGAGGCGTGCTTAAGTAGATTTACAGGAAACAGGAGTGGGTAGAAGGCGGTTGAGTGGAAAAATTCAGCAAGTGGAGTATACGAGTGGGATCATTTTCTAAAATGTATTGGATTTCGGGTTTTGAAAAGTTGGAGTTTCTATGAATGGTGTTCTTCAAGAAAAACACACTGTTACATTCTACTTCAAATAATTAAATTTAACTATATTTGCATTTTATTCCATTCTTTACACTGAATGGGAGCAACTACGAGAAGAGTTGGAATACACGCCTTTTCAATTTTTCCTTAAATCCAATGAAAAAAAAAATGAATTAAAAAAAAATTCAATACGAATTATGAAAAGATTTAAAACATAAATAATCGTATGCCCTCAATCATTTGTAAATCTTAAAGTGATCATGCGAGTTTGAAAATTTTTAATATTGCGAAATGCGAGTGATTATGCATTTAGGTCTTGAATTCATGGAATTTCGTAACCACCTTTATTCAAATTTACAATTCCTCAAACCATACACGGATTTCCCACAGTACTTAAAATCTATTATCAATAAATAAATGCAAATCCCACTTGAATTGAAAAATTGATAGAGAATGATGTACATTTTTTACAAAATATCCGCAATATATTATTGAAGTTTCAATTCTCTATAATAACTGTATCTAACGTTTTCCCCATCAGTGAAAAATAATATGCAAAGCAATGACGTCATTTTCATTTTATTATAACCAATACGTTAAACAATGTGAATAAGAAATTCTACAACATTATTTTCCTATTCCACGAGGTTAGCTAATTTTTGGGAGGAAGGTAGGGGCTTAGTATGGTGAAAAAATACAAGGCATGCATTTTTTCATTAATATAAGTTGGTGCAGAAAAATTGAGTTTTTTTTTTTTTTTTTAATAATGATAAATAAATTTACAAAATATCATTAATCTTCATCACTTAAAACTATATTAAACTTTTATGCGTGATGTCTGTTTTCAGTTTTTTTTTAGTATTTTTTTATGGATCGAAAACAAATCCATTTGTATTTTATGGAATACAGTGAATAGGTGCATATAGAATTTGACAGTTAAACCATGCTTAAACATTTCACAACTTGAAGTAACAAAAAATATAACTGTCATGTAAGGAGTTTATCATGTTGTGGTAGGTTTCTCTTTCATTTCAAAATGTTTGTTGAAGCCAACTGAGAATTCTAAATGAGTGACACTTGACTGCATTCAATGAAAATTCTTAATTTCTTTCAAATCGAATAAAATTTAAGAAATTATATTTTAAGGTCCTACAACTATGTAAACAGGCTTAATAAACCAACATTTGCGATTTATGTTTGTATACATTTTTTCGATGATGTTTTACTTTTATTCCAAATTTTTGCTAATTTAAAATACGTAAACTGTTGAATTCTTGACTACTATTCATCATTTGGATGAAGGAGACAAATTATCAATCTTGAGGTTTCAAAATTTCTTCACCAATTCTCAAGCTGATCATTAAACAATTTTTTACTATCAACATGAAGAATACGTATCCCATCCTTTCTTACAGTTTTCAAAAATTTGGAGAAAATATAAATTTTGAAATATTGAAAAGAAAAACATATACGAATAGAAAGCTTCTCTTTCAAATGAGCCTGATATGAAAGAATTTTACTGAAAACATAGTTCTTGATTTAATTAAAGTTTTTACAATACTATATGTATGGAAACATACACCCATACTTATAGCACTTTACTACAAACGAATAAAAGCAGTGCAAAAGAACACAGAACAGGAGCGTGCTTACATAATCGTAGGAAACAAGAAAGATTTACGTAAAAACACAATGTTCCTTGAAAGAAGTCCCGTTCTATGAAAATGAAAAAATAAAAATAAAATTGAAAAAATTAGATATTGTAGTTTAAATTGAATTTTTCGTTAAATTATTTCGTATGCTAATACATATACATTAATGTAACTCAATTATAATTACACAGTTTGAGTAGTTTAAATACATATATAATTATGTACATGCTTTCCATACCATGTAAAAGAGACCTCCCCCATTGAAGGATATTTCATATGGACACCTCTAAGCCCACAAAACTTGCCTATGAAATATGCAGCGAGCATGTCTCACTTCAGTTATGATTCCCCTTCCATCCGACCCCACCAAATGAAATTAACAACTTAATCATGGCACATAGTAAAAGACTTCGGTAAGTGGAATGGGGAGCATAAACAAACAACAACATTGGAAAAATTAAACACCAAAAATGGAATTATGATTGGAACTGACCGAAGAAAATCCTAAATACTTATAGAATAAATTTCATTATTTTTATTCTATTCGATTTATCGCGGATTACGCTGATACATTCTAGCAATATGAAAAATACCAAATATAACGGTACATTTGTACGCGCAAGTAACCTCATTCGTACGAGGAGACCCACGTGAAAACGAAATTTTAGGAACACTCGGCTCGATGTCGCGTAATACGCGAACACAGTAAAGATTTATAACGTCGGAAAAATCGGCGAACCGAGAGAGAAACAACGACAGTGAGAGAAAGAGAGAGTAGAAATGGTCGTCAAAAATCGTAACACGCGTGTTTCCTGTATATTAATATACTTTGTAAAAAGAACGCGGACTTCTGCAACGCTAGTGGGGGAAAAAAAGTTTCATCACTAAATGGAAGGTAATGTATAAAACGAGAAAAAGAAACACCCGCGTACCTAAAGCTAGACAGAGAAAGAAGAGCGCGGAAAAAACGAGCACAGAACACGTGGGAGGGACTAAGGCGAAAAGAATCGCGAATAGTTCGGAGAAAATACACGAGGGAGTTTTACGAAAGGGTCAGTTGGTTGGTGTTTAGAGAAGGGGATATGAATGGTCAGAGGCCATGTTTTTTCCGTGTCCCTTTTCTCGTATAATGACGCGAAACGTTTAAGGGTGGAAATCAATTTATAGCGACGACCGAATCCGCCAATATATGGTTACGTACGTAATATCGTTACGTAATTATTATTTTTGCTATCTTGAACGTTGCGTCGCACGTAACGTATTAGACGATACGTGTATCAGAGCATAACGTGTATACGATTCGCGAATATAAAGAGAAAACGAACGCTAAAACTAGATGCGTCTTTTATTCGCATCCGAAAGCGGCGACCGCGACGGCAACGTTGTCTCGAACGAATATGGAAATATGGAAAACACGCTGTACCGTATATACGGCAAACATTGTCAGAAAAATGTCGGAGAGCCGGAAAATTACGATAAACCGTCGCTGCAGGAAAAACGTAATAACGCATGAATGGGCATAAACGACCATGCATCAAAGACAGCTGTCCAAAAGTTACTAAATATACGGAATTTGAGATGTTACCCCGATAGGGGTCCGCCTCGCGTGTTAGCTGCGTGTTAAGCATAGGGCTGAATGGTCTCAGATACGGCGAGAACTTATCTCCTTCTTTGAAATTTACTTTTTTCGCTCCTTCTCCACATAGTGGTTCGAAAATCATCGACGTTCGGTGCGGCCAACAGAACGCGTAAATTTTTCCACTCACCTTTGCCATCTTCCCAACGCTCAGGTAGATCTGTTAAACGTTCCCAGCTACGGCCAACCATTTGGTTACCACTGACGGTAACGTTGGTCCGGGCGTCGGGCTTGTGTTTTAAACAAATTCGTAGACACGTTCGACGTTTCCGCATTCGGACATTTGAGATATGTTCGGGTACTTTAGATGGTCCCGTAAACATAGTTATAGAACAGGAAATTCCTTCTACCATGACTTAACTCGCTATAGGGTTTTCTTATACACCCTTCTCCGCCATTCCGCCATCCCACACCATCCGCACGCTGTCCAGAAGATTTCCCATTTCACATTATTATATCGTGTTAGTCTTGTCCCGCTATTTCATCAACTAACCACTAAAATGCGAGTTGGTTTCATTTACATCTGCTTTACTGCGAATTACATTCTGCAGCTCGTCCTTTCCCGTCTACTATAACTATATGAGCGTGCCCAAGATCATACATACGTATAAAACGTCGTAAAATTGTCCGCTCATTATGGCCTATAGCGTTTGTTATTAAACCGCCGATGGAATGTAATAAGGCGAGATTATTTTTCGTCGCTCCATTAGCGACCCGACCATTCGGCAGTTCCAATTTATAAATTTAATTTCACTTCGTTTCGCCACTCGTGTCTCAATATCCATGTCTATAAAGAGCGAGAGCATTGGTAGAAAAATGAAAACCGAGAAATAAGCGCAATTGGGGCGCTCACTAAATGTTTCGATGTTACCTGTTCCCTCAAGTTTTAGAAATGCATAAATTTCAACAATACAAATTTTTTTTCGAAATAAGACAGAACATTTTTAGCTACCAATTTCTTCAAAATTTATGCTAATTTAGGAGTGCTTAACATCTTTATAATTTTTTTGAAAAATCAGTATACTTTCTGCATTTTCAAAAATAAATAATAAAATGGGATTAGTATGGACTTGATTTGGAGTCTTCAGGACTCAGGATATGAAATATGAACACATACACGCGTAAAATTAAAATCTACACAGGTGTGCCCGTAATTAGAGAATTAGTGTGTGTTACGACCTCTACAATTTGTTGGACCATCGCCTGTACCCAAATATGAAAAACACTTCTTGAGAGTTAAAAAGGACAGAAATGTAAATATGACATATGAGAAAAAAATATCAAATCAAAATACTTAGCTATTTATATGAATGTTGATTTTTAATAAATTGGAGTATTTTAGAGCTGGCACAGATGAAAAAATTTGAAGTCACTTTTTTCCGTAATACTACGTACAATTTATTATAATACACATAAGTGGGTGAATGAAAAAAAAAAAACAAACGACGTTAAGCCCCCCTCTCCAACCAAAAATTAAGAAAGAAAATATTTTTTCACCTACCCTTTCCTCCAGCAAAACAATATACTACATCCTGCTAACTCGAGTTATTTTGTTGCAGAGCACCTAAATGATAAAGCCAGTTTTGAACTTGAAGCAGAGTTGTGATATTTTGGGAACTCGGGTGAAATGAACAATTAGGGATAATTAATCTCCTGAGTCTTACAGAGCTCAAATCAAGCTCATAATATGCGAGTGGCCAATTACTTGGTTATTTATTATTAGTTTTCAAAGATTCACAAAATTCAGTGTATTTCATAAAAATAAAAAAAATAAAAAATTACATTCCACAAATTTTGAAAGAATCGTATGGAAAAAAGTTATTTAGCCTTTAGATGCCAAATGTAACTTCCCAACGATAAAAAATCTATTTCCTAAATATTTCCAAAATTTTGAAAATTTTGAATTTATCATGGTAGAGGTTCTGAGGATAGAAATCAGAGTATATATCAATGCAGAGCCGTATCGAAAGGGAGGGTGGGGGGGAGGTCGTCACAACTCCCATGACCTTATTTACTGAATATTTGAATGCTATCAAATCGTGTAATTCCTCTAGGATAATAACAGTCATTATTAAATTTTTAATAATCAATGGACTTTTGCAGGTTTACAGTCAATATAGTTGGATGGAAGCTAAGAGAGGTGATTTTTTTAAGGGAGTGCTTTTTTTCCTAATACGCAAAAAATTTATGAATGTACTTTAGTACGTGATTTAAAAAGATGAAACATTTTTTTTTAGTGATGATTCATAGCAATTAGAGCATTTATGTATAGACAATTACTTGATGAACAATTTATAATTATTTTTAAAATCTGAAAAATCTATTTTAGAATAAATTTACGTGACGATTTATTAAAAAGTAATTATATTACTTAGCAACATTTAAATATTCAAGAAACTTAGTTCATGGGTGGATTTTAACCCTTCCCCCTTGGCTTTAGCCCTGTGAATGATGATATTTTTGGTGTTGACTGAAATTGCTTTCAACTTTTCTTAGGGTCATTGGGCAACTACTCTTCCCTTGTCTTCTTCATTTTTCGAAATAACCCTGAATTCCTTTCTTCATATTTTTTGTCGTATTTGAAAAATTTCTGCAGTTGATATTCTTTGTATTCTTCTTCCAAAGAAATTCGAAGTTCAGTTCATCTCTCTATGAAGCAAAACATCATTTTTGGTCATTTTTGTTAAAACCTTTTCAGCAATATTTCCTATAAAATAAACGTGCGGAGATAAAGTAAGCAACTACGATATTCTGTATTCTCTAACGATTGTCGATGCATGTAATTACCTAGTCCAAAGCAGCGTTGTAAATACTTATTAGTTATTACGAATTTATGGGTACGATAATTTATCATTAATTCTTACATTAGTTCATTTATGAGTTCTTTCATTGCAATTTCTGAATTTTACCAACTTATTTAGAACATTTTTTTCAAGCTGAATAATATAATCGGAATTCTTTGAGATGTTTTCACAAATAATTTCCCTTGTAAAATACCCACATTTTAGCTTGCTAATATAATAGGAAATATAGCCCATAGATACCCTAATGCATTATATTCAACCAATGGTACCAATTTTTATTTCTGCACGTCCTATGAAATTTCTTTTCTCCATTCAAATTATCATAATTTCAAGTTACCGGATAGAAGCCTCAGAGATGGTGAACTCCAAAAGCCCACCGGGAATTTACCGACATCCCGGCAGCTCAATTCTGCCCTGGTCTTCAGCGACAAATACACAACTCGAGATTAATCGTATACAGGTGTTAGCCACGCACCGAAGGGTTTTGATTCAAGCGATTCGTCTCAGGTGCGAAAGAGCGTCGATTTTTTGTCGACCATTTGGGAATCGGGTGAAATTGCTTTTCGAAAACGTCCCGTTTATTTTTCCAACCACCACCGATTCCTCTTCACGTCAGCCCGGCTATGACGCGCGGCTTTTTGCTCGTATTTGATCAATTTACAGATTTAATTAACGAACGTAGCCCCGCTTCTTACTAAGTATAAATACGATATCATTAATTAATAAAATGAAATAATACACCTCGGTTAGTATTATTTTGTTTACTCCGATAATATTTGCCTTCGTATACGAATAGCACTACCGCCTTACCTTCTACCTATTGCGTTGAATAAATATTTGATTAAATTCGCGAACATACCGGCGCAGGATACTAAAGCGGATCAAGCTTCTATTCGGACTTGTTCTTTAGTTTTAATTTGTTGCTTGTTTGCTCGATAACGTACGATGGCGTTTAATATTTCAACTCTTCTCGAGCAAAAATCCCCTCCTAACCGCCTACAAAATTAGAAATTTTTTATCCGCATTCGAAAACTACAAGCTCGTAGTTTTTGGTAACGCGGTACAGGTGAGAATATAATTTCGAATTTATTATTACCCGTCCACGCGTATATCAAAGTCGAGAAAATTTCTTCCTCGTACCGGAGACGCGACGCGGATGCGAAACTAATGTCTGCCATTGCTTTTGTATATACATGACGTGGAGCGTACCTATAAGCGCCGCAAATATTTAGACGTTGATTACTTTTTCATGTAGGCTCGTTCGCGTATAGCGAATTTTTTTCATTACAATCGAACACCGGCGGCGATGATTCGAGCCTTTAGGTTACCAAATTGATCGGTAATGACGAAGTAATTTTTTTTCTCTCTATTAATAGCACATCGAGGTATGATGTGGCGAGATGACTCGCGAGTTTTTTCAACGCCGAGCTGATACGATATTAATTTTATCAACCCTTTGAGTGATTTACGCGACAGACAACCGGTTCATTATATCGGTTGTAGTATTTTTTAATTTTTAATTGTTTACGAGGCCCAGCACTTTCGCTTAAATTAATATAGGAAATTCGTATCTATCTTTTGTTTGCATAATTATATAAATAAGGTATTTCCTCTTCTATCCCTTTAAGATAATTTTTTGATTGTTTTCATTGGATCTGAGGCTGGAACGAAAATATTTTTTTTAATGTTCATATGAAATGAAGAAACACCAGTTTAATTAGGATTCAATTTTACAAAGGAAATCTAAAATGAAACGGATTTTTTTTTTAATAATTCGTTGGTAACAATAATTTTCAAAAATACTGATAGCAGGGCGACACAAGTCATTTTAAAAATATGTATATGAATATACGTATTCAATATCTTGTGGTGCCCTTGTATATTTTGAACTATGAGGCGCCCAGCCATATGCCGGGCACCACAAAGAAAGTGTTTTGCAAGGATTCCATATCGGGCACCACAAGGTATATATACCATAAACTCCAGTATTTATAAGGGTTTTAATTTTTAATATATAAATGTAGTCATTGTGGTGCCCACCTCTAAAACTTCAGCTGTGGACCCAGAGGGGTGAGACGATCATTTTCTGATAGTTTTTAGCTTAAAAACCTTGTGGTGCCCAATTTGGGTACCATAACGTTAAAAACGGGCACCACAATGACTTCGTATGACTAAAATTATATCTATATATACATGTATGAAACTTCAATATATAATATATATAATGAATGTAAAACGAGATCCTTTTTATACATATATAGTCATTACTAAATCATGGGATTCATTTGCGGATCTCGCTACATTTTGTATAGTATATGCGTTATTTGTGAGATCCATAGTAGATTACGATGAGTGAATTTTCAGTCAGATCTCGTTTGATACAATATTCATGTGGGTGCATAAAGTTGGAACCTTACTATTAATACAACTGTTTTCTCAAAGAGCACGCTGCCTTAAAACCAATATATTATACTATTTCCACGCTAAGAAGGACGTGACGTCACATTGTTTTGTTTACGTTTTGAGTGAAAATTCAAAATAGTATGCAAAGTTGAACCAACAATTTTTTCGTAACAAATATCTTACAAATACACCTCCTTGCTGCATAATGTTGATATAATTCAAAATTGAAGATGACGTCACGTCGAAATAGTATAGCAATGAATCCAAGACACGTTTTTTTCGAAATGCAAATTTCTAGTTACAGACACTGCAGAATTAAGGAAAAAGTCATTATACTGTGTGGTAGGAATTAAAAAAAAAAAGGATTTCGTAATAATTGCATACATGGCGATTCTCGCAATATTTATATTTACCAATAAAAATGGAAAAATACGAAATTAAATTCTATACCTACATATAATATATTTGCATACCGCAGTTCATTTAAAAACCAAAATGTAGGAAGAGGATGAATGGAAATGCTAAAAAATTAGCCCTCAATTAATATTTTTTAGCATTTCTATAATTATGCAATAGAATCTCTTTTCTAGGTTCTTTCTCTTTGCACTTTCTTGTATAAATTCGAAGTAAAAAATAGAAAAAGTCCTAGCCCTGTAACGTTCCTACAACTGAGTTTTTAATCTCGTCGTTTTCAAGCCTACAGATAATATTGGTTATTCCCTATACTGGCAACACCTCACAGAACTCGAGTAATCAAAATTAGCCATAACTGGAATAAGTTGGTAGTCTCAGAATGATACAAGTTCATTATTCCATACCAGATGACTACTTGTTTCGAGCACCCGAGCGACAAAATTAGCTAAAAGGTGAATAAATTCAATATACTAGTATATGTGTGTTTATGACAACGAAAGCATAATTTAAAAATTGCATTTCATTAATATACGTCTTTAAGCATTAGATAAATTTCATTTACTTCATTTATTCATGCTAATATCATTCAAATATATAATTTATTTCTATAAGGAAAAGAATTTTGTGCTTGGCGTGCTCGAATCAAGTAGTCAACCGGTATTTATAAAATTTTAGCAGTTTGGAACTTCTCTACTACGATCAAATTTTAGGCCATCCGCTATTTTGAATCTTCGGATACAAACTTCCATGGCTGTGCTGTGATCTCAAACTACTTCTACTTACAGGATTTCAGCTTTCTGGATGGATTTGGTGGAGAGAAATAGACTTTTGAAGACTCTTATATCCTAATATAAGTATTTTGTATACCTCAAGACGCTATGCTAGACACATTAATGAAAAAAAGGAAAAGGAAGGAATGTTTCATTATACAATTTAACAATTTTATTGAAAAAGCTTTCACAATATTTAATTTAGTTCTATAAAATATTCAAATGTAACATTTAGCAATACTAATCTAATTTATAATGTCGCCAGAATTGAGAAAAAAATTCAAATGATCTTTCGTCAGCGAAAAAGACAGAGTAGGGAAGCAGTGAAGGATTCAGACACAGGCTGCATAGCGTGTAACCTTGGGCCATAAATTATTTCCAGGCAACCGTCAAAAAAATTAAAATTATATTTTTAGTTTTTTTTTTTCAAATTTTTCAAATTTAATTTTTTTTTCTTTATCTAATAGCTGTTTGAATTTTTTCTTCACATTTTGGATCTTTTTTCATCTTTTGAATAGTATGAAGGAACCTATATCAGTGCTACTCTCGATTATTTTCTTAATTTCTTGATTCTTTAAAATATAATAATTGCATAGTGCATACCTAAGCTTATAAAAAATTGAACTAAATTAATTTTTTAATAGCTTTAAAAAAATTATATGCGATTTTTCTCACTTTCCTAGATAAGCAACATTATTTTTTGGATTTTTTCTTGAATAATTTTTCAAGCAAAAAAATGTTTGCGCTTTGTACCGAGGATAACCCATACTCAATAAATTGATGAAACATCATTCGATAAATTTTTGATTTTTTTCTTTAAATTCTTATTTTTTTCTTGGATCGCAATAGTACGTATCGCCTAAAAACACAAATACTACGTACCGGAAATCAAATGATTAATTACCTAAAAATACACCGTTTATACCGCGCTCTTTAATCTTAAGTTATCATGTAACATTTAAAATCAAGATTGTATCCTTTTTTATCACCATGAAAATGTAATGTCGTGTAATTATTCGTCGCAAATAGCCCAGGCTGCCGAGCGACAAAAAATAAAGTTATTTAAAAAAAAAAGCGACACTTCGAATTGGCCTAATGATGGCAAATCTATGAATCCGTTACTGATTGTTGGCTGAAAACTTAAATCGCATAATACGACACTCAAAATTATTGTTTTCACGATAAAATAAATTAATAATTTTATGCTACTTGTGAATTCAACCTAAGTAATTTTTTCAGCTTGGGCAAAAATTTTCAGAACTATACTAAAATCTCCATCCATTAAATTATAAACAGAATCATTTTTATTTAAAAATTCACGATATTTTCTCGAAAAAAATTAAATACCGCGACAAAATTTCCGAAGCAAATGTCGTATTATCAGTAAAGACCTTGAAATAATAAAAACCTTCCTTTTTCCAACATCAAACGAAAAATAAGGTCATATATTTTTCACTCAATGCGGAAACACTTGTCAGATGCGTTATTAGGCTTTATACTGGAACTGAAGAAAAATAAAGAAGAAAGGAAAACACGTCTTCATCATTCGATGACGCATCATCGATAAAAACACTAATTCTTCGATACTTACACGTGTTCGCGCAAAAACAAATCTATTCCATCGATTCACGTGGTGGCTTAGGTCACAAAAATAATCATATTTAGCATTGAAAATTAAACCCACAATTTACGAAAATTTATCAAATCCCCACGCGATACCGATACGCGTGCTATCTCAAATAGTACATCTGTGGAGCTAAATTTATCAACATTTTAGTCATTTTTCCGCTGCCAACTTCCCACTAATCATTTTTATCGTTTTTCAATTCATCGAATTTCTAAATAAAACACTTCGGAAAACTCGTGTACCAACACGTGTAAGTGAAAAAATTTTTTTTTTAGATATAATTGATATAAAACTTTTATAAAAAAAAGTATTAGAATTGAAATAATCGAAAATTCTGATAAATCGTAAATACAACCATTACTTTTAAATGCTCTCTTATAAATACATACCGCGTGAATACCAAATGAATAAACGAACGATAAATACGATCGTGGAAACCATGTTGGGCGAAAAATAACGCGGTAAAATCCATACCTAGAAAATCTTCCATCGACACTAATACCACTCAAACACCAGAATGACGATTTGAAAAACCTTCTCGATCCAACTGTCCCAATAATGTGCACATTTCCAGGGGTACCCGAAGTCAAATCCCCGAGTCAATAAACGCGTCATACGCGAACGTGTATAACAAGACGGTTTAATTTGATAACAATACCTTGGATACCAGTTATGCAAATACCACCAACGGCACGAGTTACATCCAATGGCCGGACACAGGACACTCGAAAGGGTCACCATGTGCCAACTGGCCTCGGTACGTCCATTTTCACTAACCCGTTCGGTCGTTGCAACCGTCGCGTACGCCTCGAAACTGGTCCCAATTCGCAGATGTCGAATTTTCGAAATACCAAAAATCTACCTTCCACGTTAGACGATATAATTACATTTCAGGTAAAAAAACCAAATCGTACGACACCTTGTGAGAATATTTGCCGTATCGTTACGCATGAAATAGTTTCAACCCTTTTCCTACGTTTTTTCCACGTCCTCTGGCGTACTATTTTTTCGCCGAAAAAAATAGAAGGGAGTGTAAATTTGTAATGAATGATAGTAAAGCGTATTATTGCTGGTTTAGGGGTCGAGTGTATACGTGTTAAAGGTAAAAGAACGCGGATTGTAACAAATAGATCGAAGGGTTAATTTATTTCTTCTGTCGTCCTCTTTCCTATATATTTTCGATGGTTACATGTATCGATTCTTTTCAAAGAATTATTCGAACCGAGTTTAGTTCTCATTATAACGGCTTAAAATTTTGTTGTCATAGTTCCAACTCATCTCGCGTTACCCTTCCTCTACCTTTTTTTTTTTCACGCTGCACCTATATATCGGCGGCGGCGCGTTTATTCTTCGCCAATCTTTTACAATAACGCGTTCAGTTTTGACTTATTGCTGTGTTTATATGGTCTGGGCTTTTTTTTTTTGCCAGCTCGTCGCGTCCCCTGTTGGAAAATATTTTTGTAAGTCTTTGTTTACAGATAATAGGCGAACTCTTTACAAAACTCCTTACTATATTGAGTCGGCCGAGCAACGGCACCGATGTTTACTCAACGTGTTTTGGTTATGTAGACATTAGAGATAAATTTTTATCGAGTACCTCGCAATTTCCAAGTAACGCCGGGGCGTTAATTAATTTCGTATTAATATAAAATTTACGCTTAAATAACCCGTTCGTCGGCTTCGAGTGGAAATGTTTACTTAAATACCCCATTTAGAAGTTAATGCGGCCAACTAAATAGTTGGGTAATCTTATTGGCTGCCAGTATCGAAAGCAGGCCAGCCCAATTGGAAGGGTGAATTGGCGCGCAGGTATTAGTTGTATTAGTTTTGGTCTAATAGAGTCGGTTAAAAGTTGAAAATTATTAATCCGAGCTTTGAAAGACTTAAAGTCGTGTTCGTCATTTAAGCGAGCAGCCGCCATTAATTGGTTGTTCGGTATAAAAGACGACCAGGTCGCCGAAACACCCGTACAATTTTTCCCTTACCGCTTACCAAGCCACACCATTGACTCGAATCGACGTCCGAGGGACCAGGGAGCAGGGAGGATAGGAAGGTACCGGAAAACACGCGATCGAGTGCATTTTAGCAATGACCTAATATTCCACTCTACGCCGCACCTTCGCCTTGGAAAAAAAGGCTGCACTCGAGATTTCTATCTCGGCTAACATCGCCGGAGAGCGCGTTGGTTAATCGAAAGAAGTACAAAAACTACTCCACTTAAATTCCACTCAACACCGGCGCGGTTAGTCGGTGCATAAAGTTACAAAAGCATCTTCTCTCGAGTTGGTAAGCCGCATCGTATACTTGAAATATGCTGACCAAATCAGGTTACTACCCCATTGCAAATTCTCGTCGGTTTTTTCTTCTTTCATTTCATCGCCTCCTATCCACTATCCGCATCTATTGTAGTACCAGCTCCAGCGTTCTTTTCAACTGGACGTTTCGTATCCGCTAAATATTCCAGTTCGGCACGTACAACCCTTCTTTCGAGCACTGCGCTCTTTAACCTTCACCGACTGGTCCAACTTTTCGGATGTTGAATCCGGCATGCGAATGATCTCGACTCCGGGGTCAGCGCGCGTAAACCGGCTCGCACTTGTGCACGTTACAGATTCGAAGCCGAAAAATAGAGCACTTGATTACACCTTACGGCGAAGGTTAAATACGCGGATGCTGCGCAGGTTAACGAGGTCATCTATGTAAATCATCCTAGCCCCTGCCACCTTTCAACGCTTCATATTCGAGGTGAAAAATGACGCCGCATACGCTGACGTTGCGGGTGCTTTCGACGCCAACTTTAAATTATTCACGACCGCGATTTGCTCGCGCAAACAGTCCTCGTTCGAGCGTGTGTTCCCGCCGCAAAAGAATCTTTTCATTTTATGTAATAATCTTCGTTTAACCTTTTCCCACACATCTTCGAAATTCCTTCTTTGTAGGTGCCTTTACCTTAGTGGAATTTTTTTCACCACCAACGTCCGCCCACCCTGCTCGCTTCGTCGACGTAAACAAATTTAAATAACGTATGCTTTGTTTTATTGGTTACCACGTCTTTCTCCCGTGCTACGAGGGAGTGGTATGAAATATGAAACCTACCTTCAAAGGCGAGCACTTCCGCTTTGCCAGTGTGTGTTGGCGAATTTGCATTTTATTCGCGCTCCATATTGTTATAGAGTGTTTATTTTGAGATAATTTTTTCTCTCGATCGGAGCTCTTTGAGATACGCAAACGTGTGTTTTGCGGTTTTGTAAATTACCCTTTACCTATAGGTACGCAGTTATACGCGTGAACGTAATTTAGCTCTTTTCCGATACGCTTACTCCGTTGTCCTCACCTGATGGTTCGTCGAAGCTAATATTGCGAGGTTAAAGCCAACTAAGATGAATTTTGGCCGCATCTCTAGGCAAATTTACCCTTCGTTGGAAGCTTGGAATTCGAAATTCATAAAATTTGCCTTTTTCAGTTTATTTCATTTTTTCGTCGTTTTTCAAAGGTTATTGCCGAAAGGAGGTTTTAGCATCGAAACACATTGCGTAGATGTCTTTTTTTTGGGATATACACGCATATATGTTATCGCAAAATTATCAGCTTGGTTGTGTTAAGATAACGATAGATGGGTAAGCCAACTGAAATAGGATCATTTGAATCAAAATTTTCATACTTTGTAAAAGTTTTAAATGTTCAAAATTTTTTTTTTTTTTTTGCCAATAGCAAATTTTTTGAATTTTTTTTAAAGATTGAAAAATTTCCGAGTATTTATCAATTTTTAAGTTTTTACAAATTTCCAAATATTCACCGATTTTTAAACTTTTATAAGTAGTATAATGACTAGAGATGTGATATATATTCTCTAAAAAACAGTGAAATATTCCCTTAAAATATTCCCTTAAAAATATAAAATATACATTTATATTCCCTTAAAAAGGGAAATATTCAAAAATATTCTCTATCAATATGGGTATCATTTTAAAGGAAATTTTATTTTCAATTTTGTTTTGGTGTTATTATTGTATTTAAATGAAATAGTTTGTATAAAATGGAAAAAAAAAATTTATATCCAAAGTTATTCTCAGTCATTCTCATTAATTGACATGATAAAAATTATTCAGAGTCCATCCAAGGAGTATTTATCGCAAAATTATCAGCTTGGTTGTGTTAAGATAACGATAGACGTGTAAGCCAACTGAAATAGGATCATTGAATCAAAAATTTTCATACTTTTTAAAAGTTTTAAATTTCAAAATTTTTTTTTTGCCAATAGTAAATTTTTTGAATTTTTTTTAAGATTGAAAATTTCCGAGTATTTATCAATTTTTAAGTTTTTACAAATTTCCAAATATTCCCGATTTTTAAACTTTTATAAGTAGTATAATGAGTAATGACATATTATGCAGTTACAAAGGCCACGCAAAAAAAAAAATGGTTAAAAAAATTTAAATAATTTTTTTCAATTTTTTTTCGTTAATGCTATTTGAAAATAGTATATTTCACAACTAGGGAGGTAAAAGTGATTCTTGACGAGTGTGAGGTTTGAGCACGATAAACATGAGTCTAGAATCAATTTTTCTTCCGAGTAGGTAGTGAACGAAATTTTTCCTAAATGCGTGAGAAAAGCGCTCGTTTGAGACCCAAGCGATTAGGGAGCGGTAGGTAAAGTTGCGCTTTCCTCCCGCAAGTATGAAAAATAACTTTTTAAAATTATTATTTTTTTAAATTAATAAATTATTCATCTCTCAAGTTCAATTTCATTCATTACTTTAATATATATATATTTTTTTTTTTCATAGTTTCTTTAACTGCTATTGATTTATCACGTCATCTTTCAACGGGTTTAGATTTGATGGAACAGGCCTGAGCGGTGCAGGAATACCAAGACTTTATGAACAGTAGATCGTCCAGGTGTTTTATTAGGAGAAGGATATTGATTTTCTGATTGAATTAAGTTTTGTGTATCGAAAAAAAAAGTTGGTTTGCTGAAATTGTTTCTGCTAAGCAGAGGTGACAAAGAGGGGGGGGGGAGGTTTGCTAGAAACTAGAAAAAAAAAATCAATGTAATAAACAAGATGAAAAATTAACATCTTGAAGACTTTCTCACTTCTTGAATTCATTCATTGTAGGGGGAAGGGAGATAATATTAATACGAATTTTTCATTAAAAAATTGCTTTATTAGACATCAGGTAATTGAATCCTTTTTTCTCTCCTAAACAATAAAAACCAGTAAAAAATCATAAAATAGAATTTTCAAAGTTTTTGAACACCATACGCTTATTAGTGAAGGGGACACGGTTTGGCGAGGCGGGGCTAGAATAGATTTTTGGAGAAATATTTTAAAATGTTTTTTGGATTCAGAAATATGAATTTAAATTCGAACGTTTTTATTTCAAATAAATAAAGGGGGAAAAATTGCTGAATTAAATTTAAAAATTCAAAATTAAACATAATTAATCTACATGAAAAAATTCAACTGAATTTATTGCTATTAATGAATGATTTATTCAAACGATTTTTAATTCAGTTATTAAAATAGTATTTTCTCCGATAATTTTTTCAATAATAATTTTTTCTTCATTCGTAAAATCATATTCATTTTCAGTTTTATTGAATAAATATTTCGGCAGTTATAAAAAATTTTATTTCTTTTGTTATGTAGTGATTTTGTACTATTAACATTTTACTAAAGAATTGATTTTTTTTTTAATTTAGTACTGTTAATGTCTTCTGATTTCTGTTTTTCATTTGATTATTGTAGGAATTTATAAGATTTGACTTGTCATCAAATAACACTGTTTGGAGATAAACGCTTAATATCTGGTAAAAGGAGTAGAGGGGAAGCAATATCATATCGCATAGGTTTTATTAGACATTTATTAGTAATTGCAGGGCTCGCAATTGTCGTGTATGCATTTCCAATGACTATCTATTACAAATAAGAGCGTAAAATGATGAGAAAATTCACTCAGTTTTTTGTTCAGGTATAGTAAAGTAAACACCATCGGGAAGAATGGTAAATAGATTTTTTTTTTTGTAATTTGGAGGTGTTGTAGGATAAAAAGCTATCTTATTTGACCTTGAAAATAAACGTAAATTTAAAATAAGTACATTGACATTTTTTCATAGAACATTGTGTTTAAAACTTACCATAGTGGAAAACTGAGGTATTTCACTTCATAAAATTCCATCAGTAGGTTGTTGATCATGTTCTAAAAAAATTTTAAAAAAATCAGTTTTAATCTTCAACAATAATTTTAACATTAAGTTCATTAAAATTAAAATATTTCATCTTCATAATTTAAGTACGTCTTTAAGATCACAAAATACGAGTAATTTTTTATTAAACCACACTTCAAAAGTAGAGAAGAACAACGCCCACATTCTCCTCCAATTGCAGTTTTTTATTTCCATTTATTTTCTTTATTTTTACTAAATTAAAAAAAAAAATCAATTCCATAAAATCATTACATAACAAAAGAAATAAAATTTTTCACGACTGCCGAAATATTTATTCAATAAAACTGAAAATTTACATGAATTCACGAATAAAGAAAAAATTATTGGAGTAAATACTATCTGAAAATATTATTTGACCTTCAATTATATCATTTTCATTTTTAAATTTCGCAAGCTGAAATTCTAACGAATCATCAAATAGTGTTTCCAAAAATACGAAAATCTCCCCATCACTTACGCCTCCATAAACTAATAAAGTTTCGCATCCCCCGTAAAAATCGCATTATTTTCCCTTCTAACTCATATGAGCTAGACTCCACAAAAAAAAACTTTCAATGAAAAAAAAAGAAAAAAAGAAAAAGGTTTACTACACGTATTAAGCCAAATAGATGAGATTTGATGGCATTATAGAGGAACGAAAGTACATACGTGGCATTCTATCGTGCCGGAGTTCCGGTGTATATGTGTTAGTGACACATCGCGAATAAAATGAAAGCACCTAAAAGGCGTAAAAAATAATTTTTTGCGTTATTGAACACGTTAGACGGCTCGGTAAAACGAGCCGCAAAGTAAAAATAATTCATTGCCGCCTCGTTTATCCTCCGCCTATCGAATCGGGGGTGGTTGTATAAAATTTCATATTTTAGACGTATAAATATGTATAAGGGTTTGCAGATTTTCTTGTTGCTCTTACGTGGGTCTCGAGGTACACACACGATAATACGTATACTTATTCATGGCGGAGAAGGCGGGCAGAGAACCTTTAAATAATAAATTTTACGCGAAAAACTTTAAACGCTTTTAATTACCCGGAGTATGGTAAATTTACTTAGCCGTAATGGTAATTCGATTGCTGAACCGTAATAACTTTTATCGGTACGAGGCGTTACGAAGCTGGGTAATTTGGCCGGGGCGGACGGGCGGACTTAAATTATGGAAAATAGCCAAAGTAAACTACTTATTTATTCGATGGTAAAGTTTTTCCGAAGGTGAAAGCGCATACGGACGATACGCTGGCGGAGGGCAAAAAGAGGCGAACTTTCTCGCTGCGCCGCGAAAGAAGTGTACGCCGGTGAAAGCGGGCCATCGGTATTAGCTTTTATGGAGCAACTTTATATCCGAACGATACATGGTCGTATCTCGTTTTAAGCCACCGGCTGCGTCCAGCCAAGGCAAACAAGGGTTATCGTCTAAGATCGGGTACTGCGGAAGAGGGTAAGTTAGGGTTAAAGCCGCGTTCATTTTGCAGCCTGCTCGTACGGTATAAAAAGCCATCAAAATGTCCGGAACACGGATATCTTAGCCACTTGGACTTAAATGGAAATTTATAGACGTACTTTTTATCCGTAACGACTTTCTCTCGGTCGTTGTTTCAATCCCTTCGTCATTATGTTTTTCCGCCTTCGGTGTACGGGTTTTATTCGCCGGCGCCCGCCGCTCGTCCGGTTCGCTATAAATTCACCCGGCAAATTCTACGACCAACATGTAAATTGAAAATAACGACGACGACGACCGTCTTATCAATTAATAGAAAATATACGAGCTCCTTAGCGTTATACGCTTCGCACTACGAATATTTACAGCATCGGTCAAACGTATACGAGTTTCCATTATTTTCCCTTCAGTCTACGCAACGAAAGAAAAAATTGGCCGACCTCTATAAACAATTGGAGAATTATTCCGACAAGTTCGGTACAGTGATCATTTGAGTTATGATTTTGTAAACATTGAGTTCTGCATTGATTTTTACTTGGAAATTAATTTCGACGAAATAAAGCCCCTAATTAAACCGATGAATGTACAGGAATTACTATTACCAAGTATTTCATTTCAGATTATAAAATATGTTATAGTGAGATTATTGTATGAGGTATCCTTTATTAAAAATCGAGTAATTTTCAAAACTGGAATTGCTAACAAACTCACATATACACGCATACCTGGATTTAGGCATGGGCAGAAAGGGTAGCTGCGCATGGCGGCAAATTTTGGTTTTTCCTGCTGCTTTTTAATAGTGAATGTATACTATAACGATCGATTAAAAAAAAATGATGGTGGTCAGTTTGATGAACTTACAACATATTCAGAAATCAGTATAAAAAAAGATTATGAAAAATTGAAAATCATAGTAAAAATGAAAACAGCGTTCTTTTTTTCAGCTGAGTTTAAATTAAAAAATGAAAGCTATACATATGTGTTTTTTTCGCACGCCTAATGCAGGGACGTACCGAAAGGGGGGAGGGGGGAGCTTCCCCACTTGGCTTTTGGAAAGTTGGTAAATTTGGAGTTTTAGCGTAAAGTTGGTAAATTTGACCACTTGTGCAGTATTATTACAGCTATTTTTACATTTTTTGAAGACTAACAAGAAGACTGTATTATTTTCGCGAAGCAAAAAAAAAAAAAAAAAGGTCAACAGTTGGTAAAATTTCATGGTATAAGTTGGCAATTTTTGGTTTTCTCCCCCCCCCCCTGAAGAATGTCCTCGTACGCCCCTGGCCTAATGCCGACAGTTTTTCACATAAAATTCACTCAAAATTTTGCGAGACTCTTTTTAAAAGTGCAAAAAATTCCTTATTTATTTTTTCGATAAAATTCAAAATGACTGATCACTAAAATGTTGAGGGAGGCTGGTGTTAAATTTCAAAATGGTAAAATAACAATTGGAATTTATTTGGCTACACTGGTCATAAAAGGCACCTATCATTGGTGATTGAACCGGTATTTCTTTGCACTATTACCCTTAAGAATAGGGAAACCCAGAAGGTAGGTAGGAAGTAGAATGACTCACACATTTTGAATCCTAGTCTATGCATGTATCATTATTCTTATTATACTATGCTTGTTGACGCGATGAGGATATGTGCGAAAATATACCTTCCTGTTGTTTGTGTTAAGAGTTGACTTTTTTGCTATTACTAATAAAATTTAGGAATGAAATATATTTTTTACGTGAGAATAAACAGCTGGAGAAGGGGCAAATAGCACAATTTTTTTTATTTTTGATCTCATATGAAAGAGTTAGTTACGGAGACCAACATATCTAAATTTCAGCTCCCTAAATGCATTTGGAGGGGAAGTTAGAGCAGAAAACGGCTTTTTGGGGAAGTTACGAATTATGAGAATTCTTGAATCTTCCATATCTCCTCACCAAATCGACCTAAAGAGGTCAAACTTCGTGCGTAGGGTTAGTCGATGACCAAAATATGACCTATTGAATTTGAGTCGAAATGGATGTAAAAAAGAGAATAATCAAAATATGAGTAGAGCTTGAGGAGCCTCAAATCACTAATTTGAGGCTCCTCATAATTAATATTAATTTGTTCGATTTTTGGAATAAGAAGCGTATTATATTCCAAATTTACTTTCACAGATGATATTGGAGGAGAGAAAGAGGGGTTATTCGCGAGAGATTAAAATTTTTTTATAGTGGTGTCATATGATAACATAAGCCTATAAGTGACCAGCGTATTTTTATTTTAGCTTCCTATGTGCATTTAGAGAGGAGTTGGAGCAAAAAACCGCTTTTGGAGGGAAAGAAAAATCAATCTTCGTGTATAGACTTAGTTAATGACCAGAATATAACCACTTCAATTTAATTCAAAATGAATCCAAAATGATGGATCGTGAAAATTTGAAAATAATTTGATGAACTTCAAGTAGATATAATTTGAAAAATATATGTTCATATACTTAAAACACTACATTTGTTCTAAATTTAAGCTCTTAAGTGGTTTTTGGAAGAATAGGGTAGAAGTTTCTCAGACGAGATATTGGTTGCGGCCTGTAGACATGGAGGGCTTAGCAACGTTATTTCCAAACCAGTCCAAGGCCCAGTTAAAAACTCAGCTCCAGTAATGCGGCATGGCTGTTTACATTTAAAAAAATTTTTAAATCAAACTTAAAAGTTTGGTTTATGTACTAAAATGAACATTAAAAAAACATATGCTGCATGGAAATTTTCCAAAAATTTTTTATGAGGGGGGAGGGGCGGCGGCAGCAAACATTTATTGCTCACATGCGACAAAATCTTAAATTCACCTCTGTATAAATATGTTGAAAAAGTTTATAGAGAAGATCCGTTGAGACTTCACATCTTTTCATTTTGATGGATTTGATGATTTAGTGAGATTCAGGTTCAGCTGGGCTGTCGAGCCATTAAATAAAATTAAAATATTTGATATTGAACCTTCTTCAAATAATTTATGATGGAATTTTGGTTCATCAATTTTTTCCCCATTTTATTACACTGGCGTGTATAATTGCTATTATTTTTATAATAATTCAAATCTTTTTTGGATTTATGATTTCTATGAATTGTTTTATTTAAGATAATCCTTTTATTAGATCATTTTTTATCAATTATAATATTATGGTTGATTGTTTCGATTTATACATAGATGGATAAATGAAAGGCAAGGAGTGGGTTAATTTTTTTCTTACGTATTATAAATTTTCAATCCTCAGTCAAAATATATGGAGAGGTTAATTTTTTGGAAAGGTGAAAGTTTTTTTTTTTTGAATTAAATTATATCCACATGGGTATGTATAAAAAATATTTATTTAAAATTAACGTTGTATGATGAAATCCGTTTTTCATTTCAAAATTGCGATTTTCAATTTAATTTCCTATTTATATAGTGAGAGTGAGTATGAGTATATATCAGGGACGTAGCGATAGAAGGTTAGGGAGGTGAGTCTCCCCCAATCAAATGAGAAGTCGGCAAAATCGGGTGAAATGAAGAAAGCTAGCCTCTGATTGTGAAATTCTAAGAGTCGAGTAATAAAAAAAGGAAGACACCAAATAACAGCCAAAATAATATAGCTATATTGATTAGCTTTCGGGTGTTGCTTAGCTTTCAGCTATTGAATAATGAAAATTTTGCTTTTAGCTATCAGCTTAAAAGTCATAATTGATCAACACTATGTTTCGGTTATCTTTTCAGTTGGACCTAAAATAGCCCAATAAAAAAATCTTTCTGCAAGAAAACAAGATTTTAATCGTTTGAGCGTTCTTAGACCTCTTACTCGATTGATTACTGGTATTTAAGAAATCCCTATTTAAAATTGTTCAAGGGCGTGTAACATCGAGAAATAGGTCGATTTCAAAAATTTTTTTTGCAATCGACACTTAAAAGCGTTTGGAAACTTTTGTTATTTCATCGTAATCAATTCATTTGAAACTTCATGTTTTGAATTTTCCAAACGGAAGTGCCGGATACTATAGTCATTTCGATTTTCTTCTACTGATCAAGTTTCTACGCCCCTCTTGATATGTGGGACACCAGCATTGTCCATTAAAAAAAAATTGACTTCAGTGCAGGGGTACAGATCGTATACGAACGTTAATCGCTTTCCGGTTTCTCCAAACGCCCCCTGCCCCATCTCTCCCATTTTAGGCAACTGCGTTGAAATTTCAAGCAGAAAAACAAGCCGGTGAAAAAACTAATTTGTATGCGGGCGTTGTGTCGACATTTCGTTAAACGCGGGAATGCGGTGGAAAATAAGTGTCGGACAGGATAAAGGGATATCGGCGCGTTTACCATTGCTCATCAATAAATACAAATCTTTTTTTCCGCCGGATGGAATTGCCGGTGCGACGCGCGATGCCGCGTAAACTACACCGAGTTAGGGAGCTTATTCTCTCAGGACCTATTTCTTATCGAGTTATTTTAGAAAATTGCGAATTTTCGATCTGTATATTTGGAAATAAGACGAGAGAGTTAACTTCGCTCTAAGATAAATAGGGAGTAAAGAAAGTCGCCTATATATTACCCACACCATTGTCGAGGGTTACCCATCCCGATCGCGTAGATAGCGGGCGCGAAGTTGTGAAAAATGAACTGAAACCAGCCACCGACCTCTTTAAAGTACTTTAAAATTCTACATGTACTCGTATCAATCGCGCAATCACGTACGATGACGCATTCCAACTTATCGATAGATCGTCCACGAGCTTCCATCTACCATATCGCCGGCTAATTACTCGTTCGACGAGAACTATCGTGTAAACGCCCCTCTTGCTTTTACGATAACATTGAGAGACGATTCGACGCCATAAATTGCCGAGTCAATTCGTTCCCGGCTCGTTTCACGCTCAAGATGAACAGTCGAACACTCAACGCCTTTCTCGCGAACCGTCTAAAATCGCCTCGTCGACCGAATAAATAAATTTCACGACTGTTTTGTCGCTCTTAAATGCCCACGGGTACCATTACCGCGCCGTAGTCGTGAAATAAAAAAAATACCCGAATTAAAATCGATCCTCGTGCTCGTCTTTCAATCATGCCTTCCTACCTGTCCGCGTAATCTTTTTCATTCGACGATGTAGGCGTATCGATCATAATCCGAAGATAACTTTTCGCCTTTCATCGGCCAACTTTCCTGATCAATTATACGCCGCTGTCCAAATTATCTACCGGTGATTTGCCACCTTAGAGGGCATTTATTAACGTCATAGTATCGGATTATATACACTTTTTCGACGGCTGCGGTTTAAAAGTAACAATTTTATTTATTTATGAAATTTCCTCGGCTTGAAAGAATCGAGAAAATGTCGAGATACAAACATCTTCCCTTTGAGATCCTCCGTGCTGCGGAAATGAACTTTAAATATTCTAACATCTACTAATAATTTTTGTTGCAGATGTACCCGAATTAACTACAAGTATGATTCAACCTTCACATAATACGAACTCATATGTAAGCACAAAGAACACAAATATTTTTATTTTTATTTACAATCAGCCCCATGTAGGTATACGAGTAGGTATATGTAACATTACACCTGCTATAGTCATAGTAGATACAATTAAAAAAATTACTACTATAAATTTTGCCCCTCCTCCTCAGGAAAATCAAGTGGCTAAATATCGCTATAGTTTCAAACGTATTTTAACCCCTTGCTTCCCTGCTTAAATTTTCCAATAAATAATATTTTCTTAGGCATTTACCGTACTTGAAGTTATTGAGAGAAATCGTTAACAAAATTATTCGAATCACAAATCTCTAATATGTTAATTATTCTCCACCTTCTAGTCATTCTTTGAATCGCCTACAAAAAATCATCGACAAAATAATTCGAATCACTGAGTTTCAGAAGAGTACTATTCGAAACAAATCGATGAAAATCAGGGGCTACCGAGGACATTCTTCAGGGGGGGGGGGGGAGAGAAAACCAAAAATTGCCAACTAATACCATGAAATTTTGACTTTTTTTTTTTTTTTTTTAGTCTTTAGTCTTCAAAAAATTTAAAAATAGCTGTAATAATACTGCGCAAGTCGTCAAGTTTACCAACTTTACGTTAAAACTCCAAATTTACCAACTTTCCAAAAGCCAAGGAGGCTACGTCCCTGGTTGTGCGCTATACATGATATAAGTTGGCTTCAGTTCGAATTTATTCGAGTTCTTATTTTCCCAAAAGAAATTCAAGTTCCCAATTTCAGCGTTGAACGATTATAAATTTCCCAACTTTTCAAAACACCTGGGAGGAAAGCTCCCCCATCCCCCCCCTTAGTTACGCCCCTGATGAAAATATCCTGAAGTGATGTTTGAGAAAAAATGAACAATACTTATTTGTTTTAATTTTTGCATTTATAGCCGAGTTTTTAATTAAAAACGATAGCTATTACATTCTACCTGATTTGAGAAAGAGTGGTCAAAACACAGACGTCCATATATTAATACTAGACCAATAGCTTATATGAGAATTATTTGATAAAATCGAAGCCTCGTATATGACAGTTAGTGTAGTGTTTTTGTTATGTCCATCAATAATATGGCGATTAATGAACTATTACAATGTCAATTTTGGCATTTTATATACAATACATATGCTAATATGGAAAATTTTTGGAAAAAATTCAATACAGCTAAGTATTATTGTAAATTTACTCCTATAAAATTGCTTATCACATCTTATCACCTGATTTTTGTTTTTGTTATACCCATCGACTAAATGTGCTTACAGTATTAACTGGCATCATTTTTAAAATACATAGCTATTGGTCTAGTATTAATATATGGAAGTCTGTGGGTCAAAAGCAATAGCGTGCAGTCATAGTACTTTACCAGAGAAATAACCGGTTACGTTGGGAGATGGTGTAAATATCAGGTAATCTTGTAACGCTCTGCAAGTCACAGATCGGAAGAGGGGAGTAAAGGGGCTTCATATCTTTGCATTTTAGTCATTAGTAATCATAAGGCAAATTTAAATTTTGTGATTTAAATTGATTATTTGTATTGGATTGGAAGGAGGCAAATACCTCAAAATTTTTCTTCATGATATCATAAATGAAAAAGAGGGACAAGGATACCAACTTATCCAAATATCAGCTTCAAGTGAGTTAAAAGGAGAATTTTTTGCGAAAATTGACATCTTCCTATATCTTTTCACCAATGGACCTAAAACATTAAAACTTTGTACATGAAATTCGTGTGGGACTAAATAAGGCATTTTGAATTTGGGTCGAAAATTAGTGCCAAATAAATCCAAAACGGCGGATAATCATAATTTAAAGGGGACTTAAGGAGCCTCAAATTGTAGAAATTTGATAAATATAGACTCTCGTGAATCTTGTATATCATGTGTGCAAGAAGCACTACATATCCCAAATTTACCTTTTTAAGTGATTTTTGAAGGGATAAGTTGAAATTTTTTCAGATTTCAGTAGGGGTGTAAACTGATTAACAACATTATCTACAGATCTGAAATTGAAAAGCTTCACGGCAATCATGTAAATCGGAAACAAAAGCCAGACTTATAGAATTACTTATATTCAGCGTTTTGAAATTACAAGCCTACTTTTATGCGATTGAGCGAACCAGTTCGTCACAAAGACTTTCATGGAACATTTTTAGGGGCGTACCGAGGACCTTCTTCGGGGGGGAGAAAACCAAAAATTGCCAACTAATGCCATGAAATTTTACCAACTGTTGACCTTTTTTTTTTTTTTGCTCCACGAAAATAAGATGTTAAATAAATACGATGTCACAGTCTTGTTAGTCTTCAAAAAATTTAAAAATAGCTGTAATAATACTGCGCAAGTGGTCAAGTTTACCAACTTTACGCTAAAACTCCAAATTTACCAACTTTCCAAAAGCCAAGGGGCGAAGCTCCCCCCTCCCCCCTTTCAGTACGTCCCTGAACATTTTTTTCATTTCTCAATCTTCGATTTTTCTTAAATATCGAAACTTGAAGCTTTTAGTTACTGGAAATGGCTTTCTCGAAGATGTAGCGGATTTTTCATACTTTCTCTTCATGAGCTATCCACAAACCAACTCAAAAACTCATCTCTAGTAATGCAGCATGACTGTTTACTTCTTTTGATGTTATTTTTTGAACATTTTTTTCATTTCTCAATCTTCGATTTTTCTTAAATATCGAAACTTGAAGCTTTTAGTTACTGGAAATGGCTTTCTCGAAGATGTAGCGGATTTTTCATACTTTCTCTTCATGAGCTATCCACAAACCAACTCAAAAACTCATCTCTAGTAATGCAGCATGACTGTTTACTTCTTTGATGTTATTTTTTAATTTTTTTCAACAGCAAAAATATGCCGACTAAAACAATGGCCGAAGGTATTCTACTCATCAAACGAATCATTTTTAATGTCCCAATAAGTTGAAATTATGAGTAAAATCTAGGAAGAACTATACGCTCATCAAACACTCGCTGAAGTTCATTAAAACGCTAATACGCGTCCGTAGAAGAAAAAAAAATGAAAACATTCAAAAACATCGAAACAAAAAGCGAAAGCAGAAAGACCAGACAACCCCGATGAGGGAAATTGGCGCGTACCGGTCGCAGTAATCTAAACGAAAAGTTGGCATCGATGGCGAGAAAATTTCACCCAACTATGGAAAAAGCTCGTAAAGTTTAATAAGAAAAAGGACCCGCAGGAGGAAAAGTAAGAGAGGTGAGTTCACATTTGGTAAGAATTACAATAAGAGAAATGAGGTGGTTTCCAAAGAGAGAAGGAAAGCTGACGCAGATGGACGTCTCGTAATGAGAATCGGTGGTTTAAGCGAAGGGACGAGGTTAATGTGGTTACTCGTAAGACTTCTCGGGTACGAGAAAGGAGAGAGCGAGCAGGCGACCGAGATGAAACGAGGCGAGGGCGGCGAACGCCCGCTAACGCCGTATATAAAAGGGTAAAGGCGCGAAATAAGGAAAAAGGATAAAAGTAAAATAAGAGAGCGAGAGAAATACGTATATGGCGGAGGCGCGCGGGTGTCGGCTCTCTCGGGATGAGGTTAATTGGCCAACCTCTTCCTCAACTGGCCCTGGCGATTATTGATTTCTATCATTTCGGGGAATAGCCTTAGCCATTAGGCCTCGTGGCCGGTTCTTTCATTTGCATAATGCGGCCTACGTAGTACCTCGCGCCCGAGCGATATTACTGTATAGCCATTTCCTCCTCGCTGCACCGTCGTTTAATGCGCCCGGCCTCTTTTATAACCGTCGACCGTAAAAGGGGAAATTGGAAAACATTCTAGCGACATTTTGCAAAATGGCTCCCACACTTGACCGGTCGACAGCGGACACACAAAGAACTAACCTACACCCCCGGACGCCGTTCTCTTGGCCGAGCGACGCATTTAGAACAATGATTTATTATACCTTTCTTTACACTCCCTTTCGAGCTACCAGATAAAGGTTAAGCCAGACATAACCACCCTTAATATATATTCCAAACAAAAACGAAGACGAACCAAACTCGCAAAACTTTACTTATCTAACTTTCCTTCCAACTTAAATGATCTAAAGCTTATTTTTGAACGAGCTCACCAAGGGTCCGCGCGTCTGCCTTTTCTTATCTACGGGACGTTTATTCCATTATTCTAATGGAACGTGTCCAACGAAAATAAATATCCTTTTTGCGGGCGGCGAAAATTTGCTCGTATTTTTTTTAGCCGTATTTTACTTCACGACCGCGTATACGTTCGGTCGTGCGAACTTTACGCACGTTGTTAAAAACCACGTTACACCTTCATCCTTTCTACTTTCCACTTTCCACCACCGTACTTCGTCATCCGACACTTTTCAACGCGCACGTTCGCCGTCGTACCGTCGCGAACTCGCCGTTTCCTTTTTTTTTTTTTCACCTTCTCACGCTAATTCGTATCGTCGCTACCTTCGATATTTTTAAGAGATCTGAAAACCCCACTCGATGTCGATGAATATTTGTTCCGCGTCGTACGCGAATCCCTACCCAGCCCTCGTTACCGTAGCCTAATTCATTAAATACCTACTCCACTCGACGTGTGTGCATTCAGACGAATGTCTCGCGAGTACCGGAATGCCGCGACGACGTTTCCTCTCCTTCATCTACCTATCTCCGACTTCATTACAACGGTGATATATTTATCTGCGTTAATAAGCTGTTCATTTTTGTCTCAACAGTGGTACGGCTTATTCGAGCGTGCCTTTGGAATACTGTTTACAAACTATGCAAATGCACGTTTCATTTGTCCCCGAGTCACGCTATTCTTTCCCAACTTTTTCTTACTTTTGCGTTTCGTCGAGTTCATCGTGTGACCATTTCCTTCGTTAGTTCAAATACACTTAAAGTTTCGGTTACCACAGAAGTCCAACCTTTGCAAATTGAAGTGTCATAGAACAATAGCGAAGGTAATAATTTGCCATATGAGGGGAGGAACTTAGTTGTTGTCCAAATCTTAATTTTCCTCAGCATCTTGAGTTGCCTTCCAGATTTTGACACTTTACCTTCTTCAACATACTCCTTGCCATTTTCTCCCTTGAATACCCTTGCAGCAACCTCGAACTCTTATTTATACGTATTGGGAATTAAAATTCCTAAATCTGGGACTAAGTAAAACTCAGCTGAAAGAGATATTGCATTACTGACAACCCACAAAATATCCACAACATTTTGACTCTTCTACAACGATGCGGCCTTTTCTTTAAAATCTAACCATCCTGGAGGTGGCGTAATAATCAAATCAGTTAAAAACGCCACCAAAAAAAAAAAAAAAAACTTTTCCCTTTACATAACAAATAATTTACACTATTTATGAAAAGCAAAAGTCTAATTGACAATTTAATGACTCACAGCGATCGCTTAATTTTTTCCTAGAGTAATAAAAATTACCTACGAGTGAATAAAAAATACTCGAATTTCTAATAATCATCCAAAAAACTGAATGATGAAAAAAACACCGAACATGAAAAATCTATAAATGAAAACTGTTCAATAGTAAGAAAAAATTTGTTAATAGATTCTAATTGATTCTTTATTTCCTTTATCATGTGTAATAAATTGTTAAAAAAAAAAAAAAACATAATACGTCTGGTCAACTCAAAAATCACATCTACTTAGTCCAAAGTGATTTTTTTTTTGTTTTCAACTTACTCCTAAATGAAAATAAAGGATTTAAAAATTTTCAAAGTTAGAAAAAATAGTATGAGTACCAAATCGAGTTTTTTTTCTTATAATAAAGTACTTCGGAATGTTTCTGGTCCCATGGTGCCTCAATCATCATTAAAAAATAATTTCATTAGCACGATACATATACATAAGCAGGAGAATTAATGGCTGGAAAAAACTATCCGCTTTATGTTTAATTTCTCATCATTTTTTCGCCATTTATTTAGAAAAAAATTACAAAATGGCTCGCCAATATTTTAAAGAAACCCCCCTTACCCTTCCCTTTCCTATTACATATTACAAAATTATTAAAAACTCGTTTTTTTCAGTGGCGTAGCCAGGGAGTGCGGTTTGGGGGCATAGACTCTCCAAAGTCCCTAAATATCAGATTTTTTCAGATTATTTATTCAATTAATCTAAAAGAAACCTAGAATTTCTCTTTCATTCATTGAAAATAAAAAATTTATGATACATAAGAGGACCTAAAATGCGATTTAAATAATTATGTTCCATTTTTTTTTTTAACCATGGGAAATGAAATGATGTTCTTTTGGCTTTCAAATCAACATCTACAAAATTTCATTCTGATGAAATAAAATCAACACGTGTTGAAGCGATTTTTGGTCTGAAAAATACTTAGATTTTGCAAATTTTCAGAAACTGAAATTCGTTATATTTGGGGCAATATTTAGTTTTTTTTTGAAAGCTAAAAAATGCTGTTTTCTTTTTCAAAAATTTCATCAACGTGAAGAAAATAGTAATTTAATTTTCTTTCATCTCATCAATAATGTAAATTAATGATTCATCTTTTAATGCAACAGTAAATCTAAAAAAAATCAAAATGTAAATATTTTCTATAATTCTTAAGAAGGAAAAAATTTTCGTTGTCACATAAAGTGATGAAAAAACATTCTGAATTTTAATAAAATTAGCAGTAAATTTTTTTATAGTCAGAATATAATCATTGAAACTCACCAAAAATTGAAATCGTCAGAACTCTTTTTCTTTTTTTTTTTTTCAAGAAAAGCTCAACATTTTTGGTTCATCATTTTTTCATATCACTGTGCTAGAAAGTGCCAAAAAATGTGTCATTTGCGAAATATATATTTAATGATATATTTTTATAAATTTATAAATTAGTTTTCACTTTTTGGGTGAATTAGACCATTTTTTTGATAATAGGTAATAAGGGTAAATTTTTGATGTGATTAAATCTGTAGTATGTATTGTATATACTAAGTTTTTTTTACAAATTGAAGAATTTGTAATCACCAAGTGTAGGTACGTTTGTAATTGTGAAAAAATATCGTTCTCCAGCTGTAAAAAAAACTTTGTATAAGTTGGGAAGGGGCGGCCCTCAAATTTATTTCAAAGACTTTTCTCCTTCAAACCCCCACACAAGCCAAATTCCCAGCTACGGCACTGGTTTTTTAACCATTCCTTAAATTGATAAGATTAACGATTTCATTATTTTATTAATATTTTTTCTACACTGGTGGAATGCTAAAAATGATTATCAATTCCTCTTCACCATAATTATACAAATGAAATTTCAAAAAAAAGAATATAAAATCTCTTAATTTGGATTTTCAATATTTGTTTTAGAAAACTCGAAATAGTTTTTTTTTTCTTATTTTTCTCCTTAAAAATAAATGTTCATTAATGTTTAATACAGAACTTGATGTAGATAGGTTACGAGAACTCAATTTTCAATTTCATCATTACTAATGCGAATGTGGATAAATTTCTGTATTTTTTGCACAAAAATAATCTTCCGAACTTGACTTCTGAATACTTCGAGACCTTTAAAATGAAAATATTCTACCGTAAAATTTATCCAAATTTCGCAATAAATTTGATCCACGAAATCGGATACTTGTCAATCTAACATTATTGACGAATCTCTCAGCCTCTCAATCTTTTTAACCGTTGAAATTCGAGGTTAAATAATGCTTTTCCATTTATAATCAGGTCTTCAAAAAAAAAGAAAAATCGTATTACATTATCCGTCCTTGGAAGAAATTCGTCAAAGTGATCATAAGGAAGGTCGTGTTACTGGTGGATACTAATTTTCTTCGATTTACCAGTGAAAATTTCTCGTCGGTGTCAAATCGATCACGATATTGCGCAGGAACGTATTCGTTCCACAAAACGCTTCTTATTCATGAAGGTTGAAGATTTTTTATTCAACATCATTTTATACGGAGGAAATAAAAAGGACCACAGTAAAAAGGTTTTTTCCTACGGTCTCTTTTTTTTCCTTCACGTGTATAATCCCTTAGCCGGAAAAAAAATAAATAAAACACCCTTTTTCAACAGGTAATATCTTAAACCCTTTCCGTTGTTGTTTAATGTTTCACGAGGCCAGTTGCTTTACCATTCCTTTGGCACATGCAGCTACCAGCTACCTAACGTCATACAATCCTTTTTCAACTCGTACTGTAATAGTCGGTAATGCGAAATCGTCGACCGAGTTATCTATTCAACCCTTTGAAAAAGGAAAAAACCGCGCCTCGAGTACACGTAACAGGTAAAAAATAACGGATTTACAGGCTATCGAAACGTCTCAGGTGAGATTCACTATATAACGACTGTATACATAGGTGAAGTAAACTGTACGTCAAACGTACCGCTATACAAAGACTGTGCAAGGGTTAATGTAACACTAGTCCGAAATGTCTGGGAAATGCCTATTGGTATTTTATTAATCTCCGAGGCGCAAAAATTTTCGCAACGTGAAAAAACGACGCTCAGCATTACTGTTTCCCCTTCGTCGACTCTCTCCATTCTTGTTTTACATTAAGCAAATTAATTGATTCAAATAGGATTTGTCTTAGCCCGTTCCATAAACATATGCAACACGAACTGACGTACACGATCGTAAATACATTATGGTAATGCAAATGTGTACAGTACACTAGCAATTTACATCGACGTGGCGTAAAACGTTAAACACCCCCTTTCCAACAACTCCCACAATTCCATATTACTGTATCGGCGAAAAGAAAAACCGCGAGTGAATTTAGTTTTCTCATTTCCTCCCTGCCCGCACCAGCCTCCAAAAAGGTACGAGTACACGTACTTTTGGACTCGACTACACGAAATTGTTGTAAACTTGGTTAAACGCTAAAGAAAGGGGCGAAGTTCCGGGAGTTGCGCGTCGTAAAAATCAAATATCGCCCGAAGTCGTCATTAAGCTTGACTTTGATTAATAAGCGGGATTTGGTCGAGTTTAACGATGACGGTAATAGCGGCGGGCGAAGTCAGGTGTTGGTGCAATTTAAAGACGCCGCCCGTAACTAACTTTCAGACTTGTTAGTTAAGTAAAAGGGTCCACTTCTCTAAAGCTTCTGGTAAAGTGATTGTTATCCAATGGTGGTGCGGATAGTAGCGGGGTCGGAGAAGTGACCGAAAATATACGGAGTTTTCGTAAAATACAATACCATTGGATTTGTCGGAATTGGGCTCACTGACGCGTCGCGTAAATTAACGAGGTTCGGAATTTCTAATGAACTTCGAACGCGTCGCTAGAGGTGTGCGTTCGAGTGTTCAATCAGTACGCAGTTCACGATTTGGGCAAAAAAATTTCGAATTCGGAAAAAAATCGCGTCATTTTTGTGTGATAAAATAATGAAAACTGATTCTCGAAAATTGCAACTACGAAAATTCTAAATATTTCAGATTCGTCATTTCGTGAATCTTAATATTGTTTTCCAAGGTACATAGTGAGAATTGAAGAGATCTACTTTTTCTTCGCTATTCGACAAACGAAATGTCGTAAAATATACTTTCATATTTTTAAGAATTCAACCAACTTATTTTCTAAAATTTAACCACACTCCTCTTCCGTGCCTCTGGCACGTGAATAAAAAAAAATTAAAAAATTATCACAAATTTTTTTTTTAATTTTTTTTTCATATCTTCCTCTAATTTTTAGAATCTGCAACTATGGTTAAAATTCAAAAATCTCACTACAAGCTACATACTATTTTAATTCTTCACAGTTTCGCAATCTGAAAGAGGAAAAAATACAAATTAAAATTTTCTCTACTATAAACTCTACAAGTAATAAATTTTGAGCGTGTAAATCTGAATATTAAGTTTATTTTTGGGCTCATTTGTTTTTATTTTTTTTCTCAAAAGTTATAACATATATATAAGATATATGTGATGTATGCAAGTTTTAGCTAAATTGAAATAAGCACTGGTATCGACAAAATAGATTCACTATTATTTTCTTCGCCTCATTTTTTTTTCATGGTAGATAGAGGGGTAAAATTTTCATTACCTTTTTTAATTCTTTCTAACAGTTATTTTATTAGACGAGATCACTAAATCTCCAACAAAAGTTTAAAAAGTCACAAAGATTTTTTCAAACTCGAAGTAATATTTAATTTCAAACCAATTAAAAGAATTTATAACAAACATAAATTTGGTAATAAGTATCGTTCCTCAATAAGATATTGGTGTCCAAATAATAAATAATCTAAAAATAAGATTATCGTGAAAATTAATAATATTAGGAATCTTAAATTTCATATTAAGAAATTTAAATCATGGAAAATGTGAATGGTATTACGTTTTAAATGGAAAATTTTGAGAACTCTAGAGGAGATAAATTTTGTAAGATGGAATATTTCACATTAGTGGTGCATCTTTTTTCCTTTCATAATGTCGAGGCTATCTTCCCACACAAATTACCTATTAGTTACTGAACTTTTTTCAACGTTTACAAAGTATGTGATTTAACAACAGGCATAACGCAACACCGTACCCATGCACTTATCAATTCATTTAAAAAAATAATAATAATAAAAGAACGTGTAAGTTCAGTTTTGTTTATTCTGCTTCACTAGGATCAAATATCAGGCCGCCGTGAAAAAGAAGGGACGAGGAAAACGGTTTTAAAATTTTTTGAAGAATTAGAAATTTTAAATTACAACGTTTGAAAAAATAGAAGCAAAAATATCTAAAAAACGAAAAGAGGTTGAAAAGAAAAAATCCCTAAAAATAATATCGTTAAAAAATGAAAAATTGTTCAAAGACAAAAAAAAGTTCATTCCTGTCCTTCATCTAATCATAATACTCGATGCTCCACGCAGGCTCGAATGGTTAGTTCATAAGCTTCTCGCTTGACAATCTAAATCAATATTATAAGTCTTCAGGACGTTTACTAGATATCAAAATATCTACATTTTTTGATCAATAGGATATCAAATCAAATTTAATATCAATCGGGCGTCATTAGGAAATTTTAAAATTAATTGCTAAGCTTAATAAGCCTATTTTGTTATCTAAATGATATTGATAGGAATATGAGGATGTTCTGTTCAATTCGATTGCAAGTAGAAAAAAACAAACATTAAGTTTAATTTATGCTCATGAAAAAAACTCCAAGTTCGATTCGAGTTAATTTCTGAAAAAAGAAGCGAATATGAGCAACACTCAGTTAAAAAAAAAAAAAATGTAAGCAGCCATGCCGCATTACTGGAGCTGAGTTTTTAATTGGAGCTTGTTTTGATTTACTAATAACCTTCCTTAACCGTTCATGACTACAGGCTACACCCAATACCAAGTCTGAAAACCCCTACCCTATTCTTTCCAAAAACACTTAAAAAGTTGAATTTGGCACAAATGTAGTATTTCTTGCCATGAAATAATCATGTGAACACATATTTCTCAAATTATAACTATTTGAGGGTGCTCAAATTATCTTCAAATCTTGATAATCCTCCATTTTGGATCCATTTTGACTCAAATTTGAGAGGTTATATTCTGGTCACAAACTAATCCTACACACAAAGTTTGACCATTCTAGGCCGATTTGGTGATGAGATATGGAAGATTCATGAAATTTCCTGCAGCAATTTCCCCTCCAAAAGCCGTTTTTTGCTCTAACTCCCCTCCAAAATCACTGAGGAAGCTAAAATCAAAATACGTTTGTCACTTGGGCTCATTTTATCATATGACACAGCAATAAAAAATTTTCGACCCCTCCTGTACCCCCACCACTATTTTAGGTTGATAACCCCGCCTTCCCCCTCCAACATCATGTATGGAAGTGAATTCGGGATATAGTATACAACTTATCCCCAATAACCATATGAATTCATATTAATTACATTTTTACCAACTTGAGGCTCCTCAAGCTCTACTCAAAATTTTGATAATCCGCCATTTTGAATCCATTTTGATCCAAATTCAAGAGGTCATATTGTGGTCACCAACTAACCTCACACACAAAATTTGACCTCTTTAACTTGATTTGGTGGGGAGATATGGAAGATTCAAGAAATTTCATGACTCAAAACTTCCTCAAAAAGCCGTTTTTTGATCTAACTCCTCTCAATATGCACTTAGGAAGCTGAAATTTGGATATGTTAGTATCCGTGACTCACTCTTTCATATGAAATCAAAAACGAAAAATTTGAGCTATTTGCCCTTCTCCAGCCCCCTCAAAATTTGAGTGATCCGCCATTTTGAAATTTTCGAAAAAACAAAAAAACTGTTTCTGCGCATTTTCAAGAAGAGTTCCTCACCAAATTTTGAGCGAATTTTATGAATACTCGCCGGTGCTACGCGTGGGGGAAAAAAATATAAAAGTTGGACATTTGCCAGATGATTACAAATGGTCTGAAACGCAAAGATTTGAAGACCACACCCTCCCCCGACCTTCCCTTCCCAAATCAGGTACGCTGTAATAGCTATCGTTTTGTTAAAAACTCAGCTAAAAATCGAATCAAAAAGCATTTCTCTACTATGAGCACTTTTGATCATGACCGATTCAAATCACTAAATTGAACTGATAAAGGAACTAGTTTAGTTCATTTTACTTCGAATAAGTAGCTAATTCAAATCTAAGGCAATAAAATTTGAAGTTTGCTGAAGTTTGCAAATCCAAACGATTATAGTTCAGTGCATCTTCCAACGTTTGTATTTTTTTTTTAATAATAAAAATTCCATCCTTAACATTTTCCTGTCAAATACCTACGCTAATAGAATTCTCAAATTGTATCCAATGTATTTTTTTCTCACTATGGGCATAAATACTGTCCACACGTTCAGTCTGATGATAGCCTTTAGATTCCAATATTCAAGAACAGTTCTTTTAAGTATAATTCGTGAACGATTCGGGCGTTCCAGGAAGATTTTTTCGAGCGTTCGACATTCAATTTATTTTTCGAATAAATGATCAAGTAAAGTCCAGTTAATTCGTTTCCTTTGAAAGAACTGATTACTCCACGTGCGTCCCTTGCGTATTCTCTTCATTCGAAAAAGTCGTGCTTCGTTTAGCGCGTCATCACAATGCGTTCATGCCCTTAGATTCGTCCCTTTTTGAATAACGTCAACTTTAAACTTAAGATCAGAACGAACGGTAACGCTGAAGAGGTAGGTTCGGCTTTAAGAAGGTGATTTATGAGGGACAGCAGGACCTAATCTGGTGCGGCATTCCGTATTCCGTGTTGCTATTCGGACACCGTTCTAGTCGTAGCCATTTATCGAATTAATACGATAAGGCTGGAACGGCGAAGGAAAACATTAATTCGTGACATTCGACCAATTTATAAAACCTCACTCGCCCCAACCCATCGTAACGCTCAGTTAGCCCCTTCGATAAACATTTATGCTATACTAATTGCCTGCGAGCATATTATATACGCTACGCTTGGCAGGCGCACCATCACGGAGTAACTGTTCGTATAAATGGCCGATAAAAAAAAATGAAAACGAGAAGGAAATCACAGAGCTGGATAATTTTTTATATAAATATTCACGGCGCTATCGCGAAAACCAACAACAAAGCGTATTGGTACGGTGTATTTTCTTTTCTCATTTGCGGGGCTAGTTGATGCAATACGCTCTCGGGGACTGTTAATAGAAATGGATAGGTTATGATGGGGCGATGATACGGAAATAAATTCCGCACACAAGTTTCACCACGATAACGGAGTAAGAGAAGCGGCGCGTATATAGTCCCGGCAAAGGTAAAAGGAAAATAAGGCGTTACACCACAGACCGCCTCGCGCCACCGTACACCATACAGTTTTTTATATAACAAGGAAAAAATAGCTACATTTATTCTCTGTCATGGAGATATTTTTTAAGCTCGCAGATTTTGAAATATGACGCCGAGAAGCAGAAACCGAAAGCGAAGATCTCGCTATGCCGAAAGAAACCACTTTATAAGACCCCCTGCAGCTCTGTAACGCCCGCCTTCTTCGCCGCACACGCCGTCATTTTCAAAGCTCGATTTAAGCACCTACGAATTTGCTACGTTTTTCTGAAATACCACCGTCGTCGCCTTCGTCCTTCTATCTCTCTCGGGTTTTTTTATTAGCCGTGTATTATAACCTTCGCGTTGTATTTTTCGACCGTTTCTTACCCGCTAAATCTTGTAAAATAGATGAAAGCCGGTGCCGCCGTCGCCGACTCTCATACCTACGAGAACGCGTATCTCGAAGGGGGCGAAAAATATATACCGTGCCGAAATTCAAATAAGAAAAGGGTAAAAACGCCACCGCTCGCCGTTCTCGTCCAGAATATTACCTACTCTGACCACCCTTTCGCTCGCCGCAGCGCCGAATAGTATTTTAATTTTCTACTGTCGAAATGCTCAGCCGTGTTTTCATTTTGGTAAAAATACTCTCGTTTATTTTTTTCCTTTCCTCGGTCTCGTTTTCTTTCTCAACAAGTTGCCCTAATTTATGGCCGGGGTATTCTCCTAATCTCGGATACCATTTTATGCTCGACGTCGCCCCGCAGCGGTTCGTATTTCTTTAATGGGTACGCGGTTCCTTTGTATTGGAATATAGGCAACTTATTCGACTCTGTCGCGCATTTCGAACGCTTACCAGTCCTGAAGGAGTATAGGGGATAGAAATATCCGGTTTGAAAGTATTATTTTTTGTAACGAGAGATGTTTGCAGTGCTGGTATAATCCAACTAGCTTAAGCCACTGAGCTTTCAAAAGTGTCTGATGACCAGTTCAATTTTTTTTTTACTTTTTTTTATTGAATTGTAAAAAATTATGCGATAAATTTTCATTGAACGATGCATCAGCACATCATCAGTCATAAGTGTGTGGTAACGCTTTCGTACATACAAGCCACTTACATTTTCCATGCTTATTTCAAGTTGGAATAATTTAAAATGTTTATTAGACCTGTCAGTGCTGGGAAAGACTCTACATTTGAGCCTCTTTCCATCATGACTTTGAATAATTATTCATTTCCTTTTTCCTTTTTCTATTAAAGAGAGGGAAAAGCTAGATCACATAGTCTACCATTTTTTCTTCTAACTTTACCATCTACAGTTGGATCTGTCACCACTCTTAGCATATATAGATGACTATTTAGCAAGAACCAGGAGTCACTACAGATTCTGAGTCAAAATGACTCCAAAACCACAGTGACTCGGGAGTCAGATGTTGGAGTCGGAGTCAAATTTTCAACAGACTTCGGAGTCAGGTCGGAGTCGGAGTAAAATTTTTAACTTGACTCCGGAGTAAAGTTGGAGTTGGAGTTAGGCTTTCAGATTTACTCCGGAGTCAAAGTGGAGTTGGAGTCAAATTTTTGGGTGACTCCTTGTCCTTGCTATTTAGTTTACAATAGCCTGTTCGAACTTCTAAAACTATTTTCAGCTTTTTCTTATCCATTCTAAGAATCTACTCCAGAAGTCCTGTAGCGTGATCTTTAGTCCAGTAAATACTTCCAAAGCCTTTTTATTTTCATATAATGTTTTTGATTTATAGCTATATGATGTTATACTCTGAATAGCAGACCATTTGTCTTTGCATATAGTCATTCAGCTTCTTAGTCAATTATACTCCTCAAAAGGAAGTTTTTTTCTAATTTTCTTTCAAATACACTAGAAAAGCTAATATTTGAATACGGCAGTGTCTTCAACTTACTCTAGCATATGAAACTATACGCAAAACTATAGAAGTGAACATGCTTCATCCAGCTCTTCTCCAAATTTGATTGAACTGCCATTGAACCAATTCGAAAATCCCCAAAAAAACTTGACGCTTTTGAATATTTACACAAATTTTTCTGGTCACATATTGAGTGATCTTCATCCACACAAATCTGCGCACTACAATATGGAAAAAAATATACTTATCCTATCTGAAAGTTAGACATTAGTAATATGATTACAAATTGCCTTAAATGGAAAGATGTGAATAATCTTCTCTAACTCTGCTTCCTCAATCAGGTAGGCTGTGAAGCTATTGTTTTAATTAAATAATAAGCTAAAAAATTATTTTAGTCAACATTAAACATATTTGCCTTTTTTATTGGAATATTTACTCTTTGTTATTTTTTTTTGGGGGGGCGGCTAATTGTTTTAATTTTTTTTTATAACTTATTATATCTTTATAATAAATTCCATTTAGTTTTGATTTACAGAGGGAACGGGTCATCGAAAAAATGTCAAACCAACACCAGTCCCCTTTTTTCCACAGGTACTGATTTTGAATACTAAAAACTTGAGGACGTACATCGTACACATAAGACACAAACATTCGATTTGGAGATATATTTTATAAATATTTTTTGAAAATATTTCTTAACTAAGTCCTGAAGTTATTTCATAAAAAACCCTCACAGTTAGTTGTCTTTTTCGAATTTTCTCAATTGCAGACCATTTTAATTTACCCGATATTCATCTGGTTCGTCCAATCATTACAGGAAATGCGGAAACATATTCGAACAAGATTTAAGCAAACGTATGTACACGAATGAACAGAAATTCCGTCGACCTCAATAACCATCAGTTTGCGTCATGCTGAGTACTACACACATTTGAAAGGAAAGGAAAAGGAACGTCGTAATGCAGTGACAGACGCCAAAACAGGAATTGCACACACGGACGTGATTTCATTCCGTTGTATACAGACTCACGGTATGTATCGATATTCCATTTGCCCAAATCAACGTGAAATTTTATCTTTGGAAATTTCGGCATAAAAATTACAACCATACCACGAGTACATCGATTACGCAAAATAAATGACTTCGACTCGGTAAACGAGCACTTCGAGTACAGCAAGTTCCCTTTTTCAAAAGAAAAACCACGAGAATTTTTTCTTCACTCTAATGCATTTATTAAAAAAAGAAAAATTCAATCGACGCAGAGAAATACGTTCACGTATGTCATTCGATAGTACTAGACCGGAGCTGCTGATGTTACCAAATGGAGCTGGCGGGGGGTTGAGGTATTACCATATACGAATGAATGAGACTCGCACAAAGGGCAGAATTAAAGGCGTCTTTTCTAAGTAATGCCGATAAAAAGAAACATTTGCAAACTGTCAAATGCATGCACAAGAAATGGCATCGCCTAAAGGCGAAATTTCCAAACCACAACGACAACCTTCGCCGTAATCTATTATTTAAAATGTCTAAACCATCGGCTGAGCACCTTTCCTATTGGATTTTTTTTTCAGCCACTTTTGAAAGTATAACCGTGTTCGAGAATTCGCGAAAATCTCTCTCTTCTACTAATGAACGCCATTTTCTCGTCGAAAGATCGTATGAATTATTTTGAAAAATGTCGATCGAAACTTCGGTTCCGGTAAAGTCTTATGTTAATTTTATTTCCTTTTTCGGTTCCACGAAAGCGTATTTCGAGCTTTTTTACACTTTTAAAGAATTTATCGTCGTATACAAACACCACCTCAGTCCTATTCGTGTCGAACGAATTAATGAATTATTTTCGGTCGGCAACAGCAAGGTGAACAGCCGCGAGAATTTTCAAGAAAAATTTTAAAATTTTATTCGAGTCACTCCGTTTTAATTATGAATTAAACAATAATTTTTTTCTGCTTTAATACAGCACGTTTCGTGCATTAAAACTAAGATTCCCTTCCTCCTATATCGTCATTTATTTAACATTGTATTTTCGAGAAATCAATTATTAGTTCCATCATAAGTATTCGTTCTGCGTATCATACCAAACTAGTGGCGCACTCTATGAATATTCTTCAGCACTGAATCATTTCACGTGGGGAGTCGAGTATAATAAACATCTTGTAAATGATGTATCATTTCAGACAGCGTGTTTCGTTTCAATTACTTCATAATTAATTTGATAAACGAATCGCACCCACTTAACAATTATTCACATGCTCCATTCAAAGTGATATTGTTCTAGATGCAACTTTCTTCCTTCTTACATCTTTTATGGCTTGATACATGCTCTAATATTTCCGTTTTGAAGTTCGACTTTTTTTTTTACCCAAAAATTAAAGTGACAAGAAAAAAAATTAATTATTAACTAATAATAAGTCGTTCATAAGAACATAGTTATATTCGATTTTGCATCATAAACAGTAAACTTTCTATTAAGCTCTAGTTATATATATAAAAATTTAATGAAAAAGACAATTTCTAAGTTCTTTGCGAATTACTCTTATATGTAATAAATTCAGTTAATCAATTTTCAATAAGTGAATTAATGGCAATTTTAAGAAAAGGTCATCAATTTCATTTTTAAAAAATGAAAAGAGTGGACCGAAATTTATTTTCACCTCGAAGCAATTTTTTAATCTCCCTGGCCCTGATACTAAGTACCTGGGTAGTTCTACAGAAACTGTCGCAATTGAGTAACACGTGTTTTTCTCAAGTACCAAGTAGGTTATTAATTTTTTTTTTTATGGTTTTATGAAATATCATCTTCCCCACCTTTTAACCTAAATTTTTCAAATTTTCCCCTCCACAAACAACAACAGCATCGATTTTAATAGTCAAAAGTTCCATCGCCTTGGATGTAGCCGCTCACGTTTTTCAATGTTTATTTACTCCTTATACTAAAAATTACCAACAATATTGAAAAATGAAAAAATCAGGATATTGTTGGGGAATTAGAGTATATGTTGACCTATTATAAGGTCTCTGAAGGGTCACTGTATGACCTCCAAACGAGCTAAAAATTCGTAACATGTTTTTTCTTCCATCACCGTGGACAATTTTCATTAATTTTTTCCAAATCCGTTGTTTCATATTTTATCTCTGTCAATGGCCACACTGATTCATAGATATGATAAGAACGTCATCTATTATTTCAATTTTGAGTCTCAGCTTAGTTGGACGATCTATAACTTGATATCTGTAGAAATTCGGGTGTTTACAATTTTTGCTGTCCATCGCCGTGGTCATCAAATCTTCGAGCCAAGCGCATGACAAAAATCTGAAAATATGCAAAATGTACTCCATAAGTAAGTATTTCACCATAAAAATATCAAGAACTACTCTTAAGATGAATTCAAGATCGAAAAATATAAAATATTCAAGATATTTTCTTAGGTCGTGGCATTTTTTCGATTTCTTTCGTCACAGATAGCATAATTTTTGACGAAGGGATCGCTAGCACCAAAGAGCTACCAATGAAATTCAAGTATGTTCAAATAGCTTAAAATTCGCTAGTAGTATAGTACCCTTTTACAACGAGCCTCTACACATATTGTTTGAATTTCATTGGTTCCTCTTTGGTGCTGGTGATCCGCTCTAAATTTTTGGCATCCACGACAAAGGAATTTTTATCCATGGCGTTAGAACTTTTATTTAGAAAATATCTTGAATATTTTATATTTTTCGATCTTGAATTCATCTTAGAGTAGTTCTTGATGTTTTTATGGTGAAATACTTACTTATGGAGTATATTTTGCATATTTTCAGATTTTTGTCATGCGCTTGGCTCGAAAATTTGATTACCAGGGCGATGGACAGCAAGGAGACCATGACGAAGGAAATTCCATAGTCGTGGATACTGAAAATTTGAATCGCCCTAGACCCTCCCCTACAGCATATGAACTGAGCCAAGTACTGAAAATAGTGTCTCAGACACTTAAACTTTCGATCTCAATCAAAAAATTTAAGAAATTCATGGTCTATTTTTTAAATTTCATAAACTTGAAATGCGACAGTTTCTGTAGAACTACCCACCTACATTTTGCGAATTTTGATCTTTTTGTTTCCTAGTTTGTAATAGTCATTTTAAAAAAATATTACTGCTCTTAAATTTTTTTTTTCTTTGTTTAATTTAAATTTATTTCTCTCACTTTTTGTTTTCAATCTTCAAAGAAAAATAATACCATTCAGAGAAATAAAAATATATCATTAGGTGTCATTTGTTTCATAACAATTTTTTATCAATTACGAAACCGCTTTTTATTTTCTAATTTTTAATTGTTTTCTATTGCAAAAGTTGAAATTTCCTTAGATTCTAAATTACGAATAAATGGTCGTGGGTAAGTTTTGTTTAGCCAATTCTGAGTCGTGTGATACTTATTTCAGCAGCTCTGTCTAGAAGAAATAATTTCTTCTAGGGTAGAACAGATGTTCTATGAACGAATAACTAATTTTCGGTTTTGGAGTTCCATAAATTTTGCTAGTCAGCTAATTGGGTTTCTTCAAAAACAAAAATTTGTTCACTCAAAACGTTAATACAGTTCACGCAGCTCCTCATCGTCTTGCACACAATTTACGAACAATATTTCTGTCAATTTTACGCCGCGCCGGGGGCAGTAGATCATTTTCATAAATTCTGGAATTCATTACCTACTTCATTAATAATACATGTAGAGTACTATATGCAGTACGGAACAGCCCACCAGAACATATTTCGACAACAGTATGATACCAAGGGGTTTTTAGTTAACAAAAAAATATAGATGGAAAAGCAACTTTGGAAGATTGTAAACAAAGTTGAAAAACATACAAATACACCGGTAAAGTTGAAAAATTTTCCATTCATTTTGCGTACAAAATTAAAGGTAACCTTTTCGCTTATTATTTTGTTACGATATCGACTCGTAATATTGGCGGTGGAGGAAAATAAAAAAGCGAGATGAAATATATATCGTTGTCAATGGCGTCGTAATTGTAACGAGGTACTCGTCTATGTTGTGTTCCAAGATAAGTTACGAGTACTTCGTCGGGGATTTTTTTTCGTGAAATTTTGAATACTTAGGTACCTACATACGGTATTTCTCGAGTTCAGAATTCTTTTGTATAAATAAAGCGTAAAATATTTGTCACAAAGTTGGAATTTTTCAATAAAACGATCTTGTCTCGTTTGCAACGTTGTCGTATTTATAAATAAAAATGAACTGTTATTAAAAAATATTTTTGGCGAAACAATTTTATATCGTCCATACTTATACCTATTCGAGCAGAATCTAACGGATTTTTCTCGCTTTCGCGATTGTTAAAAATCAAAATGAAAAATTCCGCGCATCATAACGTGATTTTGTACCCTTATTGAAGAAGTATCAGAATTTTGGTATCTAATGGAAAATTTATAGAAGGTGGATTAAGAGAATGAATATCGTGATGTAGGTTATATAATATAAATATCAAATTCAATTTAACTAACTAGGGAAATACTTTAAAATTACTTTTAGAAATATTATTTTTACTTTTTTTTTATTTTTAATTCAAATACATCTTGCAAAAAAATCTCTGCACATAACCAACTACTGCTCCTTTTCACATGTTTTCACCTGATATACAGTGGTTTGGGTAGCAACGAAAGGCACGAAACTCTCGCAAAGACTGTTTTTTGCCTTTCTAAAAAAAAAGCAAAGCATGGGTGCTTTTTTACATATTTCGAAATGGAAGCTCATCGATGCGAAATAATTGGCTGTTTGTAGATAACTTTTGAATGGCGCTATGTCGAGCTATAAGCTATACGTAGAAATGGAAAGAAGGGGACGAATCGTCGTCTCGGCGAACTTTCATTAATATTGTTGCAGCGTTTGTTGCCCGTTACACCTGCTACTATTTTCTTTTATTGTAATATCCATCTCTCTCGCATTCGCTGTCTACCGGATGCTCATAAACGACCAAATTCGAATGAAAATTTCACGTTAGAAAACATCGGCTACCATATTTGAGGGTGTATCGCGAAACAGCTAATTAAAACGGTCTTCCAAGTTCAAAGACGTCTAGGGTAGAAATGGCTTCCCATTCGCATTCGAATATCAAACCAAACGGATCTAGCCTCCAAGGCGTATAACTTTACACAGCGATGCAGTAAATTACGCAGTTATCGCGTTAATTGACCACTAGATGACGTTTCGTTTCGCTATCCCATTTCTGCGCAGATATACCGAGTAAGGGTTGGTCGCCATAAATATTAAGTTCGGTAGCCTGAAGCGCGGTATACGATGTATACTGCTTTTCAATGGTACCCAAAACCAAACCGACTAGCTCTAGATGCTATACGATTTTCTTCCATCCACGTATAAAGGTCGAGTACAAAAACAAAACGAGCTTATTGATGTGACATCGAGAGCACACTATAACGATATCTGATTCGACGATAATTCACCTATTATTTCGCTACCCCTAGCGTGGTTTCAAACGCGAGCGTACTCGAAATTGTATTGTACTTTATGGGCGTTCGTGCGATGGTGGACAAATCATGGCAGCCCATTCGTGTCCTTCGTTGCGGAAATAATTAAAAACTTTTCGTCATTAATTTATAATACTTTTCTTCACCTTTGTTAGGTCAAGTATTAACGCTGTTCGATGTTGACACATGTAATCATCTAAGATTGTAAAAAAGTATTATTCTAATTTTTTTTTCAACATTTTTCAATGCATTTAAAACGAAAAATAAATCTGTGTTCGACTTTAAGCAGATCTATAAATAAAACGCTAATGACCCTTGTAGCCAGAGTGTTTTGGAAAAAAATGATTTCTAGGTCTCCAGACGAAATTTGTTTTTTTTTTTTTTTTGAATTAATATAATTAATTATTGAGAAATTAAATTTTATAATTGAAAAAAAAAATGTTTTATTAAGCTAACAGCATTTTCTTCACTTCTGCAAAGTGTATCACGTTGGAAATTTTTTTAAAAATATTGCACAATTTGCATTTAATTTTTTTTTATATGCGCAGTTTGTTGCAACTCAGGCCAGAAAAACGAGGATGACCTTTCTTGAGGTGGAGAGTTTTTAACATTTTTACTTAGGCACTTACTTTTACTTTTTTCCATCAACATGCCATGTACATTTTTAAATTTAGTTTTTATTATTTTTTCAAGCTTTCCTTAACAGTCCTACATCTCTCGCCGAAGTCCTCAACAACCACTCGTCAATAATTTCCCTCCTCACCTTCCTCAAAAAAGCCAATCTTCTTCACTTAATCTAACCAACCTTAAATAGCACGTGCCTCTGGCCTAAGCGGCAGTACACGGCACATAAAAAATAAAAAATAAAAAAAAAAAAGCTTTTTTTTCATTTGAGAATTTTTTTTCTTCCATTTTTTCCATTTTTGAAAATTTTATTTTTTTTACCAACTTTTTTCGTTGTATGATATCTTTAATTTTTAGATACTTTTATTGTGCTCATTTTCCTCTTTCTTTATTTCTTTGAAGATTTTATAATTTGTTCACTAATTATTCTCACTGTAGATAATTATTTTTATTGTTAAGCTTTTTTAAGTTATTATTTGTCCTCTTTTTTTAATTCCTAATTTTTGGGATATTTGGGAATTTCAAAAATATACCATTTGCGAGATTTTCGCAATTTTTGGACAGTTTACATGTTTTTTTTTTTAATTTTGAATTTTTCATCATTTTGTGTTTTTTTTTCATTCTTCATCATTTTTTATTACGGTTATTCTTTTCTTTTCATGCTTCAATTTTTTGGATATATGATAATTTTTGAAAGTTTTTTTTTACCTTTGGAAATGTTTCATTTGGGGTGGGAGGTATGTGATTCTTTTTTGTTTGTAGGTGGGGCTAACTCATAAAGTTAAGTATAAATTTTGATGATTTTGAAGGTTTAATTTCTTTTTTTACATACTTATCTCCACTTACTTATTTTTAGATAGTTGTTTCATTCATGAATGACAAGTATTTTCTTAGACATTCTTGTATTTTTTCAGCTTTTTATTTAAATTTACCCATAGCTGTTTCTCAATTTTTTACCATGTTCTCATTTTTGACTTTTTAAGCTTTTTTTTTTTGTTTCTTAATGTTTTGTAATTTTTATTTTGTACTTGTTGAGTTTTTGAAAAGTTACCTAATTTTCTTCTATTGGTTCTCGTTTCTATTTTTGGAAGATTTTCATTTCTAGGAATTTTTTCTTTTTTGAACGTTGTCTTCATCACCTCAAACATTCTTTATATTATGGGGTAGATTTCAATTTTTAACTGTTTCTCATTCTTGTTTATTTTTTTTTTCAACCTAAATTCATTGAAAACTTCCGAGCCTTAAAAATTTGTCCTCTTTATTTTTTTATTTTGGCAGCCATAAATGCGACATAAATGGCCCAATTACTATCATTATTCCCTTTCCCATGTCGTAGAAAAGTTCCACTAAACATAATGGATACCTCTTCGCAAACGAACGACGAATTTCTTCGGAATAAGAATTGATCCCATATTCCTGCGCATACAAGAAATACCCGATATAACATTACATTTCCGTATATTCACTCCATTACGTTTAAATAGCCCAAGCGAATTATAATTTCCTCAGACATCTCGCTGCGTTCAATTTATTAATATCTCGGCAAACGACTCGTAGTCGTTTGATTTTACATTTTTTTTTCGCGCAACGCGAATTCTTTTCTGATCCAATTGTGAGAGATTTTTTCCGGCGAAGTTTTCCCGAACAATATTCCCCGAAACGTTTCCCGGCGCTTTTTCGCGTCGAACAAGTCGATTTTCGACCGATGAAAATATATAACGAACGTCTACCGTTGTCTTCGAATTCACGACTCGCTAACTTCGGTTTAGCAATAATAATTTATTATTTGAAACGGTTGTTGTTTCGTTTTTCTAGTACGGTGTGTGTTTTAATGAAAGTAGCTACTAACCTTTTTTTTCCCTCGTCGTTTCTTTTTCGTTCGTCGTTTGTATGAAATTACGATTTTGCTTTCGCGAAAGGGGGGGTTTTTATTATTTTTTGATTTGCCAAAGTGTACGCGAGAGTGGATGTTTTGTTTCGGTGATTGGTAGCTTCGGGGAAGGGACGATGGCCGCGGGTTTATCGGTCTCGCAGGAGAGCACGGTTCGTTGATATTTCATGATGTGTTCTCTGGGTACCTCGCGTTTGGTATTTTTCGATCGCGTTATTTACATTTTTACATTCTATGGTTAACGAATTTCCAAAACAAATGAAAAATACAAATTTTGCCTATGCTTCGATTATTCGTACTGATTATACGAAATTGTAGTCCAAGAGCCAGTATTCGTGGGTCTCTTGCACTCCAGCTACGATTTTTCATTAATAAATTAGCATAAATTGGATGACTGAAAGTATTGAATTTTTAATACCGAATATGAATATATGAAGGTAGAATCTCAATGAGAAATCCAACAAATGATTTTTTATAAAATTTTGATGTATAGATACGTATAAAATTTTTTTTGTTTTTTTCTCTTTCTCATTTTAGCGTAGACTGCAGGATACCATGATTTTTCTGGGAAACTTTTTTCACTGAAGCAGGTGTATTCAATGAAAAAAAAAAATAGATATGAATTGCAGCAGCTTAATCTCTATTTTTTTGATAAAGCCTCGTAGGAATATCACTATATCCCAGCGAGTTATAGTCAGCTCTAGTAAAGTCAATAAAAGAAAGAAAGAAAAAAAAAACAATTTTCAATTCTCATTTATAAATAGTCGATATTGCTGCGAAAATCTGTTTCTTCAAATATGACATTTCGTTTACTTTCAAATTTTTTAATAATACTCGTAAATTGTAATCTCATATGGAGATTTCTTTCAATATAAGTTATGTCCAAATTTTAGGGAAGGGTTTTGATTTTTTTCTTTGAATCCTTATTAATACCCAAGACCGGGAGGAGGAAGGGGCAAAGGACAAATTACCCCTGAATTAGGGTTCCAGAGAGCCCGGATGGCCCAGAGATTTATATTTTAGATTTCCAAACTTTTCACATTTCCAATCAGAATTTCTTTCATTGATATTTGTTTTCGATTTTCATTAGATTTAAGAAGTCCCTAACCCTGTTATTAGCATGTGAAAGAAAAGCTACACATTCAGCGTACCATACAATAAATACAGAAGTAAGATAATGGTTTCATTTTGCTGGATACGATGACTACAATGTTGCTATCCTTTCTTAAAAACAGGTTTATCATCTTCAAGATACAACTCAGTTTAAATATATAGGCAGAGGTTAGTCATGCATACCAAGTTTTGGATAAGGAAAATTCGCCCTGTTGAAGTTGTCGAAGAAAGTTTTCTTTTGATTCTTTGAATTGTGTAGGTTTTCAATGAATTTAAAGAATATTGAATTTAGGTATTTAAATTTTACATTAGTGTAGCTTATAAAGAAGTTTTCTATACGAAGAAAGGGAGGAGGTCGCGTCCGCCGATCTTCTAACGTAAGCCAAAGAAAGGTGTTCATGTCATCAATTTTTCTTCTCGAAAGCACATCATCGCGTCACATTCTTTTAATAAGCTTTTTCTATTTTTTCAAATTTTTTATTTATATTTTCTAAAGGAAATCGTATTTATATGTGCTTTTTCAAATGTTAAAGGAGTTTGGTATCTCCACCATTTTGAAACATCCTTCTTCTGATTAATTGATTTAGATATGCAAAATTATTAATGAACATGAACTTTTACTTATTAATTTTTCAACTTCTAAAGGAGTGTGGCACTAATTTGAGAGCATTTAAGGGCAACATACTAATATATTCGAATTCAGAATGAAAACAACAAACAAATGAGATCATTTTAAGCTACCACTTGCCTAACAATGTCGACGTAATAACTGATACATGTATCCTTCACTTTTCGAATAGACATGCATTTTTTTCTCAGTCTAGAGGCACTCCAGTGAGAGTAAGTCATGAAAAAATAAAAAATAATACAATTATGAGAAATTATAATAAAAATAATTTTAAAAATTTCACTTAGATAAGTTATGCAAGTACTTAGGTAAGTCATCTAAGGTTAAAGAAAATTTCAATACAAACTTGATCATTCATAAAGTGAATATGTGAGATTATAACAGAAGAGACTAGGGGGGGGGAGAGGGAGGATAAATTGAGAATTTTTCCAACATAATTAGAGCCCAAAAATTCAATTAAACTTTGAAACGTCAAGATGATTACTGATATCGATTTTTAACTTGACCTTATCACGACATCGAATTTCACAAAAAAAATTAAAATACTTATTGAAAAATATTTCGACCTGAAAAGTAGAAAAAAATACCATGCTTTCATTGAAATACTCATTTATTTCGGAGATGTAACGAGGCAATTTTTTAGGGGAGGGAGAGCGAACCAAAAAATTCTCAACTAACCTCATGCAGTTTTACCAAATGTCGACCTTTTTTTTTGCCCAAAGTTTACGTTTTCTTCTCTTTGAAAATGATATGATAGGCTAATACGTTATGTACATGCAAAATAATTAGTTCTTTCTTGAATTTTTCAATTCGTACAAATAAGCAATTCTTCGTTAAAGACAGAAAATCAGGAATTTATGAAAATATTTCATTCCGAGTTTCAACAATTAATGTAGTTTTGTGTGAATTTATGCAAGTAAAGGCCGAAAGAAAATTTCTTCAATTTTATACACACAAGTTCCTGAACTGGCTGTGTTAGGGGCGGATTTAGGGAGTTTAGACCAAGGGCCAGATTTCAATGGAGTGCCTCAGAGGTTTTATGCCCCTGTTTCATTCCCAAAGGCTTTTCAATAAATTTACAAATGCAAATTCAAAACAAAATTCTTTATTTTTAAACATAGGTAAAAAAATAAGACACATTTATTCAAATAATTATGACAAAATTAGAAAATAAAACCTCTAATTTAAATCACGCTTTTCGAGCTTTTTTTTCAGAAAAATTACTAATTGATGATTCAAAATTTAAGATCCTCATAACATCTGTTTCTATGTTATGACGCATCAAGCTCAGAAGGAGTTCTTGCTCCATCGTGGTTATTAATTTGTTTTTAATAATTTTTAATTTTGAAAAATATCTTTTGCCAGTGACTATCATCGTACGAAAAATTCTCAAAAGAATTTCTATATTAGGAAAAGCGCATTCCAAATGGTTTTTCATTAAAATTTTATACAGAAAAAGTTCGAAGCATTCATCATCTGGTTTTTCATAATTTTTAATGAATTTTTGTAATTGGATTGGCTTGTTTTTTAATGATTTCTCCCAATCTTTCGGATAATACTTCACAGCATTTCAGGCTTAAATTTTAATTTCATCTGGTTCAAGTTTAGAAACGTGAAATAAGAATCCGAAACGATTACATGTACATGGTAATAAGTTGGTCGAAGTTATAAAAAAAATCGTAATTTTTATGAAGAAACGAAGGAACAATAATTACGTATTATTTGAAAGGCGTATATTTTTTAGCATTTGTAGGGGCCAGCTCGTTGTGGGGACTTGAGGATGCTAACACCAGGCAGTGCAAAAAAATGTATTCTATTTGTAGTTACTACCCAATCCTCCACTATTGACATTTTCTATTTGTATAGTTAGAAAGCTGGGAAAATGTTGTTGATTTTTCAATCGATTATAATGTGGATCTCGACCATGCTGTAGGGACATTTATTACCAAACAAATTTTCATAAAATTTTGAACTTCTGAAAGAAGTTACTTTCAGCCTACCAGACCGATTTAATGGTGAAAAATAATACTAACTCCAGCTTTCCGTTCATCCGAGTCGAAATCACCATTCTGGCTTTTAAAATATTACAAAGTACTCGCAAAAAACAAAACGACACTGGCCTCGGTATCCCTTCACGAGACGTGAGAGGATAGTTAATATTTGCGTAAAATAATTTCACAAATATAGCTGCAACTCGTAAGAGTTCGTTAATTCGGCTGACGAAGTTGAGGCGCAGCGGAGCCACCGCTGCGTTTGGTGAAGTTTAACGATGAGAAAATATCCCTCCACGAGGGCGCTGGCGGAGAAAGCGAGACGACGAAAACAAAAGTAACAGAATGTGAATAATCCCTCGGAATATATAATGGCGACATATCCTTCACTTTGTATGCTAATTTGTCATCAGCGAGCTTACACCGCTATGCCGCGCCGGCCGACTCCGCGTACCGTTCGGACTAGCAACTTTGCGCGCTTTACGGTCACATTACACATTCAGATGTATCAGCTTTCCCTTATAACAACGGCGGCCGTCGATATATTAATTCCTTTGAACATTTCTCTACACATTCGCCAGAGTAACTGGATTAAAAGGAGATGTTTGGTTTATACAATACCGAAGCGTTCGTACCTGGCATGTTTGGACGCTTATAAAACAGGGTTAAAGGTTGGTCAGGGGTTGAATGTTGATGAGAGGCTGCGAACGTTTCGTCGAATTAGCGGATAAATAACGACAGAGGCGCCCTGTATCATCGGCAAACTGGTAACGCAGCATCAGTTTAACCTTTTCGTCATTTTTCACCGGTACGCCGCCCCGTCTCATCTTGTTTATCTTTAACGTCGCAGTTCGCAGCTCGCGGTTATCTCGTCTCTCATTCATATTTTAATGAGGACGACGCGCGTACGTTAACCACCGCAAAGTACCAATTAACCAGGTCTCTTCGGTCACCCATTGATGCACCGATGAATGGCTATGTACCTGTTCGTGTACCGCATTGCGCTAAGGCTGCTAGGCGCCAGAGCTGGCTTAAATTTCGCTACGTGTTTCGGCCTTCAGAAAAACATCATTTAAAGGGGAATACGACTTGGTGACAAATTTCGTAGCCGGAGCTGCACTCGTGGTCTAAAGGATTTTCTCTTTTATAATTACGTTCACGTCGGCAAAGAATTGAAGAGCGACGACGCGGTAGCCGAGCGTTTCTAGTGGAAAACTATAATGAGCTTCGGGCGCGTTTTGTGTACTCGCTTTTCATACTTATCAATGGCGAATGGTTTTACGCGGCGTTTAAGAGAAACGCAAACAATTAGACTATGAGCGAGCATTGTTTGCCGAATGAAATATAATAAGAGAGTCGACTAGCGAGCGCGCAACCGACGCGCGCGTTTCCGCAGTGGACGGGAATGACAAAATGCGACTCTTTATTGGTGCATGTCGGCATGTTGGTCTACACAGGACGACGCTTTTAAACACCATTCAAAATCGAATAGACGTTAAACGGTTAAGTTGGTCTGTTCGGGACGTGATTCAAATTAATCATAACACCGTCGGTATCTCTACCTAAAATGGGGGAAATTTTCGACATAATTATTTCGTAGTGAACACTCGCCTAAGTAGTCATTTATTAAAGTAAAGTCAAAACTTGAAGCGGCAGCGATATTCTTCTCTTTTCATCCTTTGTGCCCGTTATTTTCCCGGCCTTTCCTCTATTTTCGCCCGGCAAATTATTTTTTTTCTCGACGGCGACGTCGATGGCGGTGGAGAGGCGATGTTGCAGATTCACGCATCGGTTGCTTTTTTGGTGTTGAATAATTCGAAGTTCACGCGACGAGAGGGTATCCGATGCGGAGCCGAACTGTTACGCTTTATCGTTCATTCATTGAAATTTTCAGAGTGTGAAGTATCAAAATGTTAATTTATATTCAATTAAATCTGAGATGATGGATTAATTCAATCGAGAAATTTAAAATAACTGAATTACATAGAATAATTAATTATGTAAAACATGAATATATTGAATTTGGTGAGCATATTATGAAAATTGAACTGGATGTTCAATTACGCAAGAAAATTATAACAATATACCTAATCAAATTTCCCAATATACGTGTACCTATATGTATACATATGAGTGTAGAGTGTTCATGAAGGATCAATACGGAGGTCTTGAGTATGTTTTCCCGATAGAGCTTTAGAGGTTTTTTTAAGCAATTCTTTCTGATAAACATTCTTCAAAATGAATCACATTTTCGTGTTCTATGTAAAAAATGCTATAATATGGTACAAACATTGTCTCAATTGGAGCATAGTGAATGTTATTTTTGCCCCGAGACTAATTGTAGCTATTTGGCCATGCTCAAGATTAAATTCTTGCAAAAGCATAACATTTTATATTGAAAATATAATTTATAAACTAAGAAAAAATTGGTCTCCTCTTCAACAAAAATTTTTCAAAACTCCAATAGAATAATGAAGAATGGAAATGAATATACTTGAAATGAAGAGGCAGGCATGTGAGAGAGTGTTGAAGGAAAAGAGTTAAGATCTTATTCCAGAATTTGCATTTGGGTGAGGTTCTGAGGCAAAATTACAAACAATTTTGATTTAAAATCTGAATTTTGAATCAAATATAAGTACATATTTTGTCTCCTTTCCAAACTGGCAATTAAGGGTGTGCAGGTGGCACCAAAATACATTATAAATAAAGTTATAAAAAATGACCTTGTATGGCTTTTAAACATGTTTTTTGACATCTCACACTATATAAATATAATTGATTTTTTTTTATTTTAAAATTAATTTCTTTTTCATCGATTTAATTCATTAATAATATTTTATATACTTGGTTTATAACATAATTTTTACAAAAATCGAAATTTCATTTATTCTAAAAGTAATAATTAATGCAGAATTTAATAAAAATAAGTATCATCAAACTAAACCTTGAAACAAAAAATTTATTAAATAAAAAAAACTCCCCACTTTTGTTGTTGTTGTTGTTGATTTGTACGTACCGTGAAGTGCTGGATGTAGATAACGGGGACAGGATGGACTGTCAACGCACTGCATCTTAAACAGCCCCACAAAAAAATTAACTGTGTGTATATATACCGTGTGACCCATTGAAATCTAGACAGGCAAAGCACCAAATTCTTATTTACAATATTATGAAATTTGTCATAAACTGCAGTAATACTTTTCATTTATTTATTTTATTTCTTTATGTTACAAAAAAAAAAAAAAAATCATAAATAATTTGTTCATATTCGAGTAAAGGATGAAAAATCGATTTTTCATTTATTTTGCATCACTATTTAGATTTTCAATTTTTTTTTTGACACTAATTTTTTTTTTTTTTCAATTTGACATTCAAGTCGGTGTTAGTATTATACTTTATTTGTTATTCCATTTTCCAGTTTAGGGAATTTGGCGCGTTGGCGCACTGCCTGTCTGAATTTCAGTGGGTTGTAGGGTGTAAAAAATACGTTTTTTGCATCATTTTTCAAAAAAAGACAACAAAAACAAATACATCTTTATTTTTATATTTTTTAAATTTTATTTTTTTATAGGAATATGATTGCGGCCGATCATAGCCATCTCTTTGTCTTGAATTCATGAAATCCCTTACCCATGCTCAATATAAAATAGCATCTATCTTACTATGCATGGGAACTGAACAACGCGGTGATCATGTGAAATTCAGTAACTGTCAATATTACGTAACTCTTCAAATGACCAAAAAAAGCTAATTTTTAAACATTTTTTGTTGTTTTTTTTTTGATATTTTAATTTTTTAATTTGAGATAAAATTATGACTTTTAGGGTTGCCAAACGTCCGGTATTTCCTCAATTTGTCCGGTAAGGTGTAAAGAGTCGTACCGGACAATAGAAATGTCCGGTATTTTTTGCAAAATCCGTAAAAATTTTAAAAACTACTTTTGAAAAAAAGAAAAGTTGAACTTGATAAATTTACGGAGAAATACAACACTATAAACAATGATTAACTACTCATATCTCGAAAATCGCGAATTCAAAATGGTTAAGTCGATGCAACGAAGATGGTTTTGCCGCATGCACTATTTGTCCCAGTAAATTTTCTATAATTTATGACGGTGAAAAAGCTGTAAAGTAGCACCAAAAAGGCTCTAATCATAAAATGAAACTTGCTGCCAGGTACAATGTCAAGTAGCGTGGGGAAGTTTTTGTCTTCTTTTAATAATAATAAAAAAACAGGTAAAAATTGCAGCGGCAGAAGCTACGAAAACCTTTCACACGGTTGTGCAAGGGCTCAGCTATAATTCTTCAGACTACCATAACAAGCTTGATTCAGTGATTTTCTGCGATTCGGAAATTCCTAAAGGTATACGATTAGGCCGAACAAAACAAGAAATAATCGCGAAGAACGTGCTTTCTTCCCTTTCTATTTCGATGGTAATTAACGAGATGGCAAACAACCTGTCATATGCTTTATGCACCGATGCTTCAAACAAAAAGAATAAAAAAATGTTTCCTATATGCGTACCATATTACAATCCTCAACTAGGAATACAAAATAAAGTTGTCGATTTTTTTTCAAGAGTCAAACGAGAATTCTCGATCCATTATTAATCGCATTTGCGATTCATTGAGAAATTTGAAATTGAACCCAGAAAATATGGTGGTATACGGTGCCGATAATGCATCCGTCAATTATGGAGTAAATTGTTCAGTATTTCAAAAACTGAAAGAAAATAATTCTATGTTGATTAAAGCAAACTGTAATTGCCACGTTATCCATAATACAGCGAAATACGCTTTAAAAATGATACCATATGATGTCGAAGCTTTAGTACTGAAAGTATTTAGTGAATTTTTCTCTTCTGCTAGTAATATCAGCGAATTACACGATTGTTTTGATTTCTTTCAGTTGGAATATCGTGAAATTTTGAAATGTATACCCGTTCGCTGGCTTTCTTTATCTGCTGCTGTTGACCGCATAATACTTTACTGGGAACCGATTAAAGTCTATTTTTTAAAACAAGGTGAGGAAGAGTGCCCTAACGCTATTTGGAAATTTATCTAAGAACAAGAAGATGATTTAAATGGTAACGCTGAGTTGAGTATTCCGGAGCGTTACCTGAACATGGTGCAACGCGTTCTCAACCTTTTTACCAAATGCATTAAGATTTTGGAAAGCAATCATTTCAATGCGCTCCAACTATATGAGGCTATGTCTCAATTGAGATCCGATATAAAATCAAGAAAACAAGAGAAATTTTGAGGTATGTCTGTAAAAACTTCGCTTAAAAAGTATTCAAATTCTACCCAAATCAAATTCAATTCTGAATTGACGAAGGTGTATGACCGAGCTTTGAAGTACTTGGAAATGGTTCGATTTTGATGAATCGCCATTCATAAAATTTCAGACATTGAATTTAAATCCGTCCAATAGAAAAATTCCTTCCCTAGAAGAATACCATGATGTAGCAGATTTATTTGGAAATACGCTAAAATTAAATTTCGACATGTTCGATGAGTTGAATTTGCTGAAAAAAATGCTGGAGGAAACGTCTATATCTACAGTTTCACTTTCGTCAAATACAACAACGAAAAATCTATCCACTAGCTACACCTTATGGAATGATTTTTTTAGCAAAAATCAATATGAAGCTTCAAATTTATTAATGTTGATGTCATCTGTTCTCGCAATTCCATGCAGTAACGCTTTTTATGAGCGTGTTTTCAGTATAATGAATGATGCGTGGACACCAAACCGAAATCAGCTGAGCGTGGATCAAGTGAAGGCCGAAGTAACAATACGTTGTAATTTTAAAATGAAGCGCGCGGATTTTTGTAATTTTATTGAAGAAAAAAAGAAACTTTATAAATTTGTGGTATCAGTTTTCAAAATGACAACTGATCACATAATCATTGTCGGAAGGTCACGCTGAAACCTTCCTTTGGAAACTATAAACATCTCAGAGTGGGTGTGGGTTTGCCAAAAGTAGCATTTGCGGCAGCGTCTTGAAACAAAATAATTATAAACAAATTTGGCCGCAAAGCCTGATTAATTAATTTTTGAAGAGGACCTGATGGAATGAGTCATCCCGTAATAACTATAAAAGCTATTACATATGAATAGGCTTAAGGCCTTTCTATTGAATAATTTTTATTCTCGCGAATTTTGGCTATTTAGCCACGACAATAAATTGATATGCGCTTTGGGAAATTATTACTTTATATGATAATTTAACTTATAACTTATCTAGTCTTCCTTTGCTCCGGTCTTCTCGATTAAACACAAATGGAATGGCTTACATAGCCTTAAAACAATTCGAGATATTAATCGAACTTTTTAACACTTCTTTATTTTAGATAAATATAACATCATAGTTCAAAATATGGTAAAGATATAATATAACGATATTACAGTATAAAAACAATATAATAATAGTATATACAGTATAAAACGATATAATATGTTCTCTTCACATTTCTGCTAATTCACTCTATAGCCTTTTTTCTTTGGCTTTACTGCCGCTAGGCCATTTGGCCAACATATTCATAGGATTGGTTGTGCACTTACCTATTTATCGTAGGTCCGGTTTCCTACTTACCCAAATTTTTATTTTATTTTATTTAATTTTTTATTTTTTAATTTTGAGACCAAATACCGGATACCCCTGTATTCTGATACCACACATACCCCCCCTCAGGGAAGAAAAACTAACAGTTTTTCTATCCCCGACTAGAAATCAATGGTACCAGATACAGGGTAGTTTTGAAGCCTTGAAATTTTTTTTTTTTTTTTTTTTTTTTTTTTTTTTCGAACTTTTTACCCATAGTACACAACCAATCCCGTGATCAGCCAAGGGGCCCTAATTGTAATTAAACAATCTTAAAGTTAGCGACATTCTTGGCTGATCAGCCCTTTCTATACTAAAAATACAACTAAGATTACAAAATAATAAGAAAAACTAAAAAGAAAGTAAATTACATCTTCATGTACAAAAAAAATGATGAATAATAACAAACGATAAATAAACAAAAAAAAATCTTCTTGGCCGCAGCTACCTCTGGATGCTGACTACATCAGCCAGTTCACTTTATCGGCCTTCGACATTGTCTCAAATCCCGTTCTCCACATGTCCCCGCGCCGACTCATAAGCTCCACCAAACCGCTTCCCGTGTCCACACATTTGAGATAGCTATTGGCCCAATCTTGGCCCAGAACCGCTATCGTGTTGTAAGAGGCCCACTCAGCTACCTCATGGCACTCGACCATCATTAGCATCGGGCAGTGCCTGGCCCGGAACCGAATAACCCTCCTCTGCGTCGAAGTCGGAAAATGTGTCTCAATCCAAGGGACTTTAACCAGTTTCCGCTTGGGACGATCGACTGCCGGGTCCGTCTCCCCAGTTACTATTGGCGCTACATCGGCTAGAGTGGTGTTCGGCCATACCTTGGACACTAATGAAATAGGAAGGGCCACATCTATCACAGCCTTAAATCGGAAATTGCCACCCTCAGCGTAGCAGTCTATAACCACCAGTGGAACTTCTAAATTGGCCGGGGCTGATTGTATTACCTCCACGTAGCCAGCGTCCCTCAGTATGGCCAATTCATTCTCCGTGAAATACTTGGCCTTTTTCAATACTTTTTTAGCCATCGCTAGCTTATGGGCTGGAAGCTGTTCCTCATTAATGTCCGCTCGATCAATAATCTGCTTCGCCAGTGTTTTGGTGGTATCTGTTTTGTCTGGTTCGGAAACTGAGGTTTTAGGTTTTACAGCACTGTCATCGGTGGTTACTTCCATCGGTTTGGCTGGACCATCTCCTAGGCCACTAGCCTCCATTGTCTGGCCAAATCCGCTACCGGCCCTCCTGACACTCCTTCGGCTAGGCTTTTCGAAATTCTATCTACTTTTTCTTCGATCTCTGTACACTTGTCAGCCAATTCCTTAAAAGCATCTTGCCACTTTGCCTCCATTTGGCCCTCAAGTCGTTCGAGTTCTTCCCTAACGATTAACCTCATCTTTAGCCACCTATCTCCATCTTCTTCGTCCGGTGATTGCTTCAAAAATCTGAAATACCAAATGAACACACAGGCCATACCGGTTATTAATGTTAGCATTTTGGTTGTGCTGGCTGAGCTTCCTATTTCTTAATATTCCGAATATTAACCCTAATTTTTTCAGATGGATTTGCCTTAAGGGCTAACTCATAATAATTTGGGTGAATTTCCCTAATTACACGATAAGGGCCTTTAAATTTTGGAGCCAACTTAGCGTTAAACTTATTAAGCTTATTAGATAAATAATGGGTCTTTACATAAACAAGTTGGTTATATCTTAATTTGGTACATTTACTCATACTGCTGTACAGCTTACGTATGTTCATAGCTTTTTGTAAATTCTTAGCTGTTATTGTTAATAGCTTATCATAATTAAATTCCCGCATTTGCTTATACATTAATGCTTTGTCAACAGCATCAACATGTTGAACTCCTAACATAATTTCGCTGGGAATAGTTTGCGTTGTAGAGTTGCTGATGGTATTCATTTTAGCTTCAATCTTTGGCAACAGTGTGGGCCACTTTCCTTGCTTTTCTTCACACTCTAGGCGCAGTGAAGTTGCCAGTCCGGACATCACTCTCTCCGCTGGATTGGACTGAGGTGTATATGAAGCAACATATTGTAACTTGAGCCTATGCTGGCGTGCGAATCTTCTCCACACATTAGCTTTAAACGCTGGGCCATTGTCTGATGTGATGATTTTTGGTTGTCCATAATCATTTGACCACTTTTCTAAACACTTCAGGGCTGCGATGGAAGTTGCACCTTTTGTAGCATACAGCCGTGTAAACTTTGAAAATTGGTCTTGAAATACCAATACATATTGGAGTCCTGCTCGGCCAATTGGTAAAGGCCCAAAGTAATCAATGGCTAAATGTTCATTTGGAGCCTTTGGTAACTCACGAAACAATTCGCCATGCAATGTTCGGCTCTGCTTTGCCAGCTTGCATTTGGAGCATGCTCCTACAAACTTCTGCACTTGTGCTACCAATCCTGGCCAGTCAAAGTTTCTTCGTAGCAGAGTAACCATCTTTGTTATTCCACAATGTAAATACGCGTCATGATAGAATTTTATAAGACGCAATCTAATCTTGGTAGGCGCATATATTCTTGATTGACCATCATTGCCGGTCCATTGGTATAAGCCATTAGCTCCCATAGTTAACCTTGTTGGTCGGATTTTCAACCATTTGTTCATTAGGTCGTCCTTCAACTGCAACTCTGCTATTCTTCCCAGGTCTTTCTTTAAGCTAGGCTCGATGTTGGCTTGGAATATATTTGCCTCTACTTCACGATCACAGGCGAAATCTGGAGGATTTGGCATTATCATAGCTTTGTGGAACCGTGACAACGCATCTGCAACCTTGTTTTTACTACCAGCTATATGAATTAATTCCATATTAAAATTCTCAAAGAAGAGCAACCACCTGATCACTCGTGGTGGCAACGTATCTTTAATCTTCATGAACGTAGCTGCTATATGATCAGTAAAAACTTTAACTTGATAGCCTAATAGAAAATGGTAATTTTTGGCCAAGGTATGTACTATAGCTAAAAGCTCTAGTTCGGTAATAGTATAATTTTTCTCATGCTTGTGTAGAGTTCTGCTTGTGAAAGCGATTGGGATTGGCCTCTCCTCGCTATCTACTTGGTAGACCGCACCACCAACTCCATTCAATGAAGCATCGCAGAATATGTAGAAAGGCTTTTCAAAATTTGGGTAGGCCTGCAACGTGACATTCGCTAAGTCCTTTTTAAGTTGCTCAAACGCTACCTCACATTCCGGTGTCCATTTAAATTTGTTTGGGCCATCTTTTAACGAGTATAGGGCTTGTGATTTTTTCGCGATCTCTGGAATAAAGCCCCTATAATAATTGATCATACCTAGGAAAGATTCCACTTCTTTTTTATTTCGTGGTCTTGGATATTCTAAAATGCCAGTTATCCGTTGAGGGTCAGGCTTCACACCTGTTGGGTTGATGACTAGGCCTAAATAACGTGTTTCATTTTTTCCCCATTGGCATTTTTTCGCATTCAAAGTCATACTTGCCTCTTCAATCTGCTGAATTACCTGCTCAATATGTTCTAAGTGATCTTCCCAAGTTTTGCTATACACCAGAACATCGTCTACATAGCAAATTACGAAGGTATCGGTATTGGCTAGAACCATTTTTAAAGCTGCTATAAAAGCCGGCATACTATCCTTAGTACCGTATGGCACACGAGTAAACTGATAATGTTGGCCATCATATGAAAAAGCGCAGTATTCTTGAGAGCCTTCTTCTAAAGGTATTTGGAGAAATCCATTTGAAAAATCTAATGATGTGAAATACCTCGTTCCTCCTAGTTGGGCCTTTATTTCCTCTAATCTTGGCACTTCATTTGCATGCATATGTAGGTATTTATTTAACGGCCGGAAATCACCACAAGCTCTTGTTGACCCATTTGACTTCGAAGCATAGACCAACGCTATTCGATGAGGTGACTTGGACTTAGTTATTATGCCTTCCCGGATCCACTCCGCTATTATGGCATCAACTTCAGCCTTTTTGGCCATTGGAGGGGCTCTGTATTTCGTGTGGATCAATTCTGGCTCTTCTTTTAGCCGAAATTTGTGAACATATTTAGAGCATTTGCCTATTCCTTTTCTAAACACATTCTTGTGCTTATTCAGCATCTCTTGCAACTGTTTGGCCTGCTTTGCAGTTAACTGAGTGGAGGCAAGGTCGATCTCTATCGAAGTTGATTCAGCCTCGGACCCCTCGCTTAGATGCGACCTCCGAGGCCTTTCGGAAAATTTTGAACTGCTTCTAAGTTCATTACTTCGTACTCATCGTCTATGTTATTGAAGCTACTCGGGCATGAGAGATGGCTGTATTAGCATACCATTCGTTTGCTGAGAATGTCGGCAAGTCTGCCAAGTTGATCTCGTTGTTCTGCTTACAAATATATGGTATAGTATGTCTTCGTTCATATCCTGGGAATGATAACTCAATCTGCCTCCTTGGGTGTTGTATATCAATTTCAAAGTCATCTATGAACGATCTTCCTAGGAGAATTTTTGCATTTAAATTCCTGATGACAGTTACTGGTGTTTCACAGACTTCACTGATGTCAGTTGGTAAAGATGAAAACTTGAACGTTAAGACTGCTGTTGATACGGGCTTAATTTGAGCTTTCCCCGTGGCTTGCTGAAAAGTTTTACTACTGCCTCTACATGGGACAATGGTTTTGATAAGGCCACTATTTTTCTGACACAGGTCTTCGAATAGTTTTTCGTCGATTAACACATGGCTTGCCCCTGAATCAATTAAACCTCTTTCTTCTTGGTCTCCAATAGTTAATCCTATTTCAGGTCGGCCATCTATTCGTTTAAGCTTTTGCATACTTCGCTTGGCTACCTCATCATCTTCGATTTCTGAAGCTATTGTTTTCATTTCGGCTATTCCTTGTTGGCTTGTACTAGCTATTGGCTCGTTGGTATCATCCAGGATATCTTCGGGGTCTGAATATAACTCAATTAAGTCTCTATTCTCATAAACGTCCGCTTCACTCCCTTCAGATGAGCCATCAGTTAATTTATCAATAATATTAACGGTCTTGGCTTCGTTTGGTAACATCTTTAGGTAGTGTTTTAAACCATATTCAACAACGGAGTTTCCTTGCTCGTTCCAGTGAAGAAGATCTTTTTGCCCTGCTGCATTTATTCGTTGATACATGGCTAATTTCGGATCGTAGATTATTTTATCACCATCAACATATCGCCATTCTCGAATATTCTGAAATTCGTCATCGTTCTTTCGTTGTGCAAATTTGCGAAATAGATTAAATACTTTGGCCTTATTTTTGAAATTTAATGATTCAAGCCATATGGCCGAATTTATCTCCTCCAAGTTCTTCCAGTAATCTAGCTTTTGGTCCAATGCAGGCGTTATATTGAGCAGCAATATACTTTTTAACTCTGGATTCTTAGTTTCTAATAATTTGAGTAACTCCTTGAATTTAGCACTTAACCGAGGATTAACTTTAATATCGTTCAACAGCTCATTCAGCCTATACCCTGGCTTACATAGATGGTAACTGCCTTTACATGAGTTCATTTGGTTAACAAAACGACACATGTGAGAATCTCCAATAATCTGATAGCTGTTCCAGATAGCTGGCATTAATTTAGAGACCTCTTTAATTGAGTTCGGGCTCTGACTGCCATTTCCTGGCTTGGTTGATGGTTGAGCCCGTGCCACCAACCCTCTCGCGTTTCCCGAGACCTTTGCTTTTGTATGAGCCTTTTTTGCTCTCACATACTGCTCGACTGCTGCTATGAGTTCTTCTTCCTCGATCTCAGACTCTATTTCCTCTGAAATGTCCCTTAAGGACTCTTGATTATCCTTCATATTCGTAGCCTTCTTCAGCCTCATCTAAAATTTTGGCTTCAGGTATAGATGCTTTCTTCGCATTAATCCATTTCGATTTAAATTTATTTTGGCTAGTTATCGTTGCTTTAGCCGTTGTTGTAATTGGCTCTGAAGACATATGTACAGCCTTTCCCGTGTATTCGGCAACCCAGCTGACTGGAATTTTCATTGGCTGTTTACTGCTACTCATCTGAGCTGCTTCCAATTCAAGCTTCTCGATTATTCTATCCATTGACAATTTGATTCAACCCAAAGTTCAATAAGATGACTATATGTACGAGGTATTTTCTGTTTTATAATATCTACAAAATTCTTGTTGGTTATGTGATTATTGAACTCGAGTCTAGACCACCAAAATGACATAAATTCAGCAATCGTCTCGCCCTTAACTTGCGGATATTCAGAATTCATAAAATAATTCATTTCCTTCAATTGGGTCTGATTTGAATAGAACCGGGCTAAAAACCTTCGAGTAAATTCGGTGAATTGAAGACCTTGATTTGTAGATGATTCGGCCCATCGTTGTGCCTCCCCACGCATCAGAGCACAAAATGAGTTAATCTCATCGCCTTCACTTTCACAGTAGGGTTGAACACTCTTCTGCCATTGATGAAGTACCCTAGCTGCATTTCTCTGGTCTTTATATGGATTCCATGGCTTAATGTCCAAATATTGATTGTAGAGCCTTTTGAGAATCTGATTCGATTGATTTGTGATTGGTCGCGTGATGTTCAAGTTTCCTCCATCTCCTGATACCAGATTAGCTGCTATTGGAACCATTGATCCTCGATAGTTGCTTCTACGTTGAGGCTGGTCATTGAACCTTTGGTTATGGTTCCCTGGATTGGTAGGTGGTCGTTCTCCATCTTGATTCCCATCGTTAGGAGGGTTTTGTCGTTGACTATTTCCATTAGAGTTTTCTTGGCCATTCCCATCTTGACCTCGGCTTGATCGGCCTGATCTATTTGAGCGATGTGAGCTGGTTCGGCTGGAGCCACTTGAACTTCCATGAGAAGATGGATCGCCTCCTTCACCTTCCTGTCCTCTTTGTTCAGTCGCTTCGTAGATTTCAGCATTGACCATGTGACTTGTTCCAGCCTGAGGTTCCATCGTTTCAAATTGAACTTGTGGAGTACTTGTTATAAAAGCTTGATTGGCCATACTAATTTGAGCCTGATTACGAGCAAGCCTTTGAGCCGGTTGGTTACGCAAAGCTTCCATTTCAGCTCTGGTCTCTTTTATCGTCTCCATTAATTTTCTTTCAAACTCATCTTGTCTTTTCTGGAGCTTTTCTTCTAGTTGCTGACATTTCTCTACAAACTTCTTATCATTTTCTATCAGCTTCTTTTGGAACTCGCTAGACATTTTATTCATTTCTTGCCTTAGATTTTCAACCGATTTGGCTATCGAAGCTGAAATTTTCGTATTAGATTCCTCTACTAGCCTCCTTTGATCATTCCTCCATTCGGCCATTTCTTTCTTACTCTGTTTTGAAGCTTCACTCGAGTCCTTGTTATTCTTCTTTATTAAATCTACAATTCCTTTCAATCGAGAGTCAATAGAATTTTCTACCCGCTCCAAAGCACTCTGCCATGACTTATCTAGCGATTCATCTTCCTGGGCTTGTACTTTAGAACTTTGGCCTGAGGGTTTTTGCTCACTTTTCTTTGAGCTATCGGTTTGCTTAGCCGACGTAGTAGCCCTCTGTTGTTCAGCCTCTCTTTCTTCCTTGGCTTTCTGGAGAGCCTGGGCTAACTCACCAGGTGTTGTAGCCATTCTTCCTTTCTTCAATACGGCCGGCGATTGATTTGACGATGGTGGCGAATGCAAGATCATTAACAATAATTTAATTTATATAATCTTACGCTAGCCGGGAATCTTCATCCCTTGATCCTCTTATAATTTAGATTTAATTAAAAAAAATTAACCAAATAAATTGAGGGAATAAAAAAAATTAAAATAAAAGGGTAAAGGTTTTTCAATTTTAAAGGGACATCCAGAATTCAAGATTAAGTTAAGAAGCTCAGCCATTTTAAAAATATACATATCAATAAATACGGCTAAAATAATTTATTTAGTTGTTGTCATTGAAACCATCAATTCCGGCATAACATGCCATCAAAATATCTGTACTTGTTCTAAACAATCTTGGCGTTATTTAAAGTCTAAATCGGGTATATAAAAAAATCATGATCGGGAATAAATGTCATAGTCAGGAATAAAAATCGTAATCGTATTAAAAAAAATTCTCTCTCGTGCACGTGCAACACCAATTTTTCAACATTTGTTCCATGAAAAAACATTTCTACAAATCATTATTTAATTTACCAAAAAACCGCATAAAAGTCAGTCTGAAAATTTTTAAATTCAAAATAAAAAACAAAAAAAAATTTCTATAGCTTTAAATTTTCTTTCCATTTGTCAAAAAAAATTCTAACCAAAAAAAATGTAATAAACAAATAAACGAAACCATTATAGAATTTGATTTGTAATATTTTTCAAATTTTTCTTACAAAAAATTACATAGGCATTTTATTAATCACGCATGCACAAAGAGAAAGATAAAAGTCTAAGTCGAGGTTGGCACAACTAGCCGCACGTAAGCATCTCGCGCGTCGCACCACCACGAAGGGCGCCACTCAGGATTGAATACAGCCTCCTGAGAAACTGGCGTCACAACGTTATAATGCGCGTGAAGTCAGTGACTACAAACGCAACATACCGTTAGATCTTAGAACGCAATTTTGTGATAGGCTTTCATCATATTCATAAGCCTATTTCACTATTTGGCTAACACTCGTCTAAACCTACGAAAAACCACGCATTTTTACTCTAGCCACAATGAATCCACAAATGCAAATTTCATCGTGTCCACATTCAGCATCACGCACGATATATCTGCCTCAAATACGTCACAATAACGAACGTTATTGAACTACGCATCCGAACCGAAAAAACCGAAGCATGATGCAACACGCAGTTCTTACATCGGCTAGACAAGGAACATAAACACATATATGCACAACATTACCCAAATAGTACATAAATTCATCACAAATTAATTATAAATGATCACAGGCAGGGAATTAACTACATATTAATTATCACACATACTTCTCATTAATAATTCGTTCATTTATTCAATCTCTCACACTTTCATCATTCATTCACTCAGATCACTCATTTCACGTTCGCATATCACTCATCATAGATAATAACACTCGTTCTTTGAAATCATTTACTCACTCATCAATCATGCATATAAATTCATTCACATATCATTTATTCATACACATCATTTCATTAATATGTAATTATAATCACATTATTTGATTGTTTCGGCCTTTGTTTTGTTTGTTCGAAACCTAGAAACGAATATCAACTTGTTTTTAAACTTTGTCTGGGCTTTTATACCCAAAAGCCCATTAAAACACATGAGACCTAAAATTGGCCTTTATCAACCATCGGCATTTCTGCCTTGAAACCTAGAAACCTAGAAACTTGAAACTTGAAACCATTTTTATAAACGTTGGGCTGAATAGCCACGAATTTGTTGGTTATTAATAATAACACATATTCTCTTCTTACCTCACGTTCGGGTTCATTTCGGCCAATATTCCGTTTATTGCACTGCGATAATTTTGATTTGTGTTTCATAAGACAACAACTTCAGTACAGCTACACTACATAATGAGCGCTTATCAAATTGTGATTTTACTAGCAGTGTTTACACACGCTATAATGTTAAAATGAAACGTGGCCATTTAAACCAGTTTCGGCCGACTTCTCAACTCAAAACTTTTTTAACCAAAATGACGTGAATAACTTCGTTTCTCTGTTATTCCGTTTTTTTCATGTTTTAACTTTCGAAATTTTGTTTAATTTTGTAGGTTTGGGATTTTCATCTTTTTCACAATTTAAATTTTGAAATAAGGATTTTTATCAACTTTTCTTTTTTTAATTTTTACCTATCAATTTCATAGGATTTGTTTTTTTTTCGCAACCTTTTGTGGTTTTTCAACCCAAAGATAGCCGCCAAATACTATCATTTGAGCTCCACGCATTGGGTGCCATTTTAACAATGTTATGTGGTATCAGTTTTCAAAATGACAACTGATCACATAATCATTGTCGGAAGGTCACGCTGAAACCTTCCTTTGGAAACTGTAAACATCTCAGAGTGGGTGTGGGTTTGCCAAAAGTAGCATTTGCGGCAGCGTCTTGAAACAAAATAATTATAAACAAATTTGGCCGCAAAGCCTGATTAATTAATTTTTGGAAGAGGACCTGATGGAATGAGTCATCCCGTAATAACTATAAAAGCTATTACATATGAATAGGCTTAAGGCCTTTTATTGAATAATTTTATTCTCGCGAATTTTGGCTATTTAGCCACGACAATAAATTGATATGCGCTTTGGGAAATTATTACTTTATATGATAATTTAACTTATAACTTATCTAGTCTTCCTTTGCTCCGGTCTTCTCGATTAAACACAAATGGAATGGCTTACATAGCCTTAAAACAATTCGAGATATTAATTGAACTTTTTAACACTTCTTTATTTTAGATAAATATAACATCATAGTTCAAAATATGGTAAAGATATAATATAACGATATTACAGTATAAAAACAATATAATAAATAGTATATACAGTATAAAACGATATAATATGTTCTCTTCACATTTCTGCTAATTCACTCTATAGCCTTTTTTCTTTGGCTTTACTGCCGCTAGGCCATTTGGCCAACATATTCATAGGATTGGTTGTGCACTTACCTATTTATCGTAGGTCCGGTTTCCTACTTACCCAAATTTTTATTTTATTTTATTTAATTTTTTATTTTTTAATTTTGAGACCAAATACCGGATACCCCTGTATTCTGATACCACAAATTATTAAAAAAACTAGTAAATATGATCATTGCAACTAGGCCACTGTAAATTGTAATTCATATTTGTAATAAGTATAAAAAATTTAAACCTTTTTTTTTTTTTTTGCTTGCATCCGGGTGTCCGGAATTTTTGAATTTCATATTTGGCAACCCTACTTTTTTATGACTTGTATGACTTAACTGACCTGGTATCTGGCAAAAATACACATATCACTGAGAATAGGTCATTTTCAATTTGTATCGAGGTACATCAATTTCAACAAAATAATTTTTACAAAAGGATTAGGTATCATTTTCTCAAACGTCAGCGAGAAAAATTCCATTTGTAAAATGTACGCTTGTGTGGGAAAGTTAAATATTCAATTGACGGAGCTTCACGAATACCTCGCTACCTCGCAATACAGTTTTTTACTTGAATGAAAAAATATTTATCTGATTCGAAAATCATGAATGCCTTTTCGTATCCGGAATCCGATCAGTAATAAAAGGGAGACCTTCGACAGAGGTTTAAAGCTAATGAAGCTGCTGAAAAAATATCTGAAAACCATTCAAATGTATGCTCGATAATTTTACTTGCTGTTACTTTGAAGTTCTAATTTAAGCTGATTAAATGGTTAATTTTTTTCTAGCGGACATCCACGTATAGAAATGACGTTTTTATTCTTGAAAATTCTTCTACAATGTTCTCAACATTTCCTCGAAGTAGAAGACATACATTTTCCGAACCAATTTTTTATCATCAAATTCCTAATACCTACTTGTTTTGAACAATTTTATTGCCTACATTAGACGAAAAAAATAGGGAAAAAAATTATTTTCAGGATGTCACCGGGTTGCGTAGGTTTTACAGTTTGAAATGAAAATCTCGAATATCCGAGAGAGTCGAATATTTTATTCGGGCGTTCGCGTCGGCGACACCGACGACAACGAAGAAGACGAATTCCTATAAACGCAATCTAGCGCAGGCATTAAGGCGGCTCCGCTATATGCGGTCCACGCGGCGTAAACGTATAAGGTAAAAAATTAACGACGCGAATGGGAATTTTAAACGTACATATACAACATTTAAAATAATTGGTATAATTTTGGTCTCCCTTTATAAATGATATCTTAGTATGTAGAAAACGAGCGCGAATAACTAAAATTCCGAGCATTTTCCACGTCGTAAAGGTAAAATTGCATTTCTCCCTTGTGTTCTTAAAAGATGAAAATCAACACGGTCGTCGTCGTACAGTAACAAAAGGGTTATATAATGAAAGTAGGCTGCCCACTATACCAGCGAGTGGGATTAGGACGGCGGACGAAGGGCGGCGACGATGTGGAATGAGACCAAGCGGTAATAAGAAAAGCAAGCGGAATGGCGTCCATTTTCATTGTTGTTGTTGTTTTATCAAGAATTAAACGCCGTCCCTTGGAAATATACTCGAAGATTCCTTCTTCGCATCTCCGTTTTCGTCTCCGCCGCGACGCCTTTCCCGTCCCACCGACGGTAATATCACACAGGATGCGAATTCGACTACTAATTTCGACGACGGTGGCGTATCGTTTCTCGTTTATATTTTATAAGAGGCGAATTTTATATTCAGCTTCCGTTATTGTACCGAGCGTATTTTTTTCTCCTTCCTTCGTCGTTGTAATTACGCCGAATAATTTTCTTCACCTGGGGAGCGGGGCGGTTCAATGTACGTTGCGGTAGCTTCATTCGGTAATTTTTCGTCACCCAAGCACCTCTGGGCTAGGTCACGTCTCTGGCGACTACGTTGATGAATTGTGGCTACCGGTACCGGTGCTTGACGTGTTTCAACAATGCTACGTAGTACGTACGAAATTGTATTACGAAGCGGTATTGTTCCTGCGGCGAATTTTTTCGCCCGGTTGTAAAAGACGCTTACGCATTTTCGCGACGCTCGTTCTTCGTTATCTCGAGCGTACGATGGTACACGTACGGAAACAACGATCCGTACCATCGTATATACAAGAATTAACACAATGCTTAATGTAGCCTCATGAGGACAGAAGAAAGGAACTCGGCGTAAATAAATCATCTTTCAAAGTTCAACATTAAGATTGTTTCGCGACAAACAAATAGCTTGGTCGCTTTTAGGCACTCGAGGTGTACGCGCCTCCGACCTGAAATCTGCTACCACCGCGAATGGCGAAGCCGACAAATGAAAAGAAAAACTTTTTCGCCGTTTCCCTAAAAACACGAAAACTCACCTATAACTACGCGAATGCCGTTTCAAGACACGAAAAATTATCCGCTGCTATAGCCGCTATGGGCTCGTACACAAATACTACACCTGGAAACTAGTTGGGTAGGTATTTAATTAATATACGCGCCGGTTATAGTACATTTCGGGGTCGTCGCGTCGTGAATTATTTAAAAAGTATACGGCTCGCGCTATTCAAAGGGATAACTAATGGCGTACAAATGGTCGCGTTTAATTTCCGAACGAACTTAGACCCCAATATCGTATTTTAGATTAAAACGAACCGTTATACGGTCACCGTAATGAAAATGTAGTTGTGACATTGTTGTGGGTTGTTTAGGATGAAATTAAAATAGGAAAAAAGAGTTAACGCTGCACCACCTTTTATAGTGAAACTGGTCCGACTGGAATAGCCAATCAAACTAGTTATACGCTCGCCAGACATACGAGTCAAACCAAAACACGACGGAGGCGCGTGCCTCTTTCGTTTAGCAATGTGAAGGTATACTATAAATATTAATAGCAATAGCTGATAGCGTGTGGTGTTCGTTTACGTGTCGTTTCCGAGAAAATGGTGGTTTTCGCCCACACTTTCCTAGGCAGAGGCGGATTTAACAGTTGGTAAATCCGCGGTAGCGGACTGGACCTTAAGGGGAAATGGGCCCCAAAGGACTCATAGGGCCCAATTTTTTGGCGATAAAATAGGTTCAATTGTGTAAGAATGAGGTGATTTTGCTCATTACAATAACAAAATGAATAATTTCATAGCGATGTAAATTATTCTTTAACGTACAAGAAGTTAGGGAGTAAATAATAGTGTATTAATAACAAGAGCATAGCAGGTAAAATTTAAAACTTCGTAAGATCATATCTACTGGTGATCAGGGGCGTGCTTACCGTGTAACGACTTAGGATAATATCCTGGGGCCCCAAGGAGTGGGCCCCTTTGGAGTGGGGCCTCTTTTAGTATGACAAGACGTGTAATTAAGTCATATAATTCGGTAGAAATAAAGGTTAGCTTCAGCAAATTTATCTTCAACACCTAATTAATTCAATTCATCTCAACTGCTTATATTTAATGTTGATAGTAGGTCTAGGTACCCAATTATATCGCCATATCGGAAAATTTTACTTAATTTATCTTCATACATAAATTTCTAAAAAATTGTGAGCTATTTTTTTTCTTTTGGCAATTTGGACATAATCTCTAAAGTTGAGTGAAAATTCAATGTTATACCTATCAAAATTCAAAAATTAAGAAATAAAAAATTTTATAGATCTCTATATCAAAATTTTTTGCTTCTTTGTATAGGTTTCCAATCCACTCAAAAAAAGTTGAAAATTATAACGAGGGGGGCCTACCGACTCTCGGGGCCTTTTCAAGATATTTATCCTGGGGTCCCCGAATGGCTGAGCACGCCCCTGCTGGTGATGGGCTATATAAGAGACGTGAGAGTGAATGAGGGCCCAAATACAGAGGCCCCTAATGCGTTGTGGACCTCCTTGTCCTCCCTCTTATTTTTTGAGCTCCTGCCCCAAAAAAATTTTGCGAGTACATTTTTTCAGAAAAACTGAATTTTTTACTTCCTGAAAGTATTTGTGGGCCCTTTTCAATTACATCTGTCGAAGAAAGGAAAAGGAAAGGAAAAACATGTTTTGGTAGTTCAACATCTCCACTCAAAAACACTTGCATCAAAGTCCAAAATTTTTGTTTAAATTTTAATCATCAAGGTTGACCTTTTGAGGCAAGAATACTTGGTCTAAATCCATTTCCAAGGCCAAACCTATAACCATCATCTTTTAAGGTTACCACACATTTTTTCACTGTTATTTTTCAATTTTCACTTACATGATGGCGCCGAAATCTAAATCATGAAGAAATCTTATCTAAAACATAGATAAAACTGCAGCTGCCTCGATTATTATAAAGGCTTGTCTCTAACTCTACTTCCAAATAAGTTATCGCAAAACTAAAAAATAGCTGACGATGCTGAATGCTGATAATTGTTACACAATGGCGGCTCGTGAGGGAGGTCTCTAGGGCACCGCCCTTCCAAGATTTTTCCCCAATATTAAAAAATTATTTAATGATAATATCGGTGATAATAATAAATATTTATGAAAAATAAAGTCAAATTTTAGCAAAAAAAAAAAAAATTGCGCCCTATGCAATTCAGAAAGGAATAACACACGTATATAATACAGCAGGTTGCTTGAAATGTGAACGTTGGGCTTTGTTGGCGGGATTTTATAAGTACCTAATAAATGCCTCTTATTTTTGTGTCCTTCATTTTCGTCCTTACAAGCAAAAAAAAAAGCTCGCACGGATAATTTTTTCGAATTTTTTATGAACCTTTTTGAAGTTTGCGGACCAGGCTTTTTTCCTTAAATCCGCTTCTGTTCCTAGGCACAATCTTTGAAAAACATAGTGAAGGCCATAATCAACAAAAAAACCTGCAAAAAACGTACGTGAATTTATTTAAAAATAAATAAATTCAACATGGAGGGAAACAGAAGGGAATGATTCTAGATGGCTCGCATATAAACAAATAAACAATCTAGTTCACAGCAGATTTACATTTTGCATAATTTTAATCTAAAACCCATTGCGAATTTCTATAACGTAACACCATGAATTATGAACAAAAAACAATTTTTTTTTAATAATAATAAACGTGATCGTTATTATTCATGCGTGTGTCTCTCTTTGCAGCTTGATGAGGCAATTATCAGAGACGAACAAGAAAAAAAAATGTATATTTCTATAAATAATTTGGTATGCAATACTATGTTAAAATTGGAATTTAATTTGGCCCTATTCCACCAACTAATAAGATCCTAAATCAACCATCTTCCAATTTGAACAATAATTTTTCAATCCCATCCCGCAAAACCTACAGTATACAGCCTCAAAGGGCAATAATGGTAAATAAGGGAACTAAATTTAAAAAAAGTTGAATTACTCAAAAATTTGACCGACACAATTCAAATAAAAAAGTATACAAACATATGGCATTAAATACTGAAGTCGAGTTTTTATGGAAGTCTTGCATGGACTTGCAGGTTATATTGTCACACATCCAGCACTGTGGTTGGAAACCCCCATCTATCCCTTCCAAACCCATGTAAGGAGTTGAATTTAAGATATATAAAAAAATAAAAAATAAAAATATTTATAATAAAGTAAAAAAGTAAATAAAATGAGTATTTCATGCCTAATGAAGTCATATAAACCCATATTCAGAAGCGGATCCAACACACTAGGCAAAAGGGCAGTAGCCAACTCGGCTCAAAAGGAAGTGGCCCTCGGAGCTTCATGAGGTTCCATTTTTTGTTTATGAAATGTTTGTTTGTAACAGAATTATGTATTACGGGATGTAGGTAATTTCTTCACGTACAAGAAGTCTGTGTTTAGTACATATACAGCAATATCAAAATTTAAAAGTTGGTGTGCAATTAGTATGTAATCAATGGAATGTGTTTCATCCGATATCCATTCACTACATGAATACATAATTACATACATATACATAAAATGCACCTAATCAAACCCAATGAGAGAGGAAGTTCACCAAAATACATCAATCTAAAAAATCAGTGAAATGAGTGGCAAAACTGTGAACCTATTCATAAAAAACAAAAAACAACTCTAGTTCTCAAGCTCACATAATTTTTAATGTTTTTTTTTTTTGTTAATTTACAACTAGGCCCCAATCCTTAATTCCGCTTCTACCATACATATCGAATTTAAGCGACTGGGAAACTTTCGTTTAATTTTGATCGTCCGCCATTTTGCATTAACTTTTACACAAGTGCAAGAGGTCATATTGTGGTCTCCAATAAATCCTAATTTATAACTCTTGAAACATTTGTTAAGGAGATATGGATTCATAAAATTTCTTGATTCCATTTCTCTTCCAAAGCTATTCTGCTTTAACACCCTTGAAACTTGAACTATTTTGTTGATTCAAGCTCATTCTGTCATATATATATAATTATAATCGCAACGTTTCGGGCTTCCCTTCACCCCTACATAAGACTGTAGCTAGGATGCATACGTAAGAAGAGTCAGTGGCGTAGCGTAGGTTGGTCTTGCCCGGGAAACTTTCAGAAAATGGCGCCCGCCACGCCCCACCCCCCCAAAAAAATATATATATACCTAGCTGTTTATTATCTGCATTTTAATTATCATAACTAAGTAACACTACTGAGTATGACAAACAGAAAAACAATAAACAATAAAAAAAAATAATAATAATAATTACTTATACTAATCTCAGTTGAAACAAAATTCTTCTGCTCTTCATGTTCGCAAATTTATCGATAATTTTCGATGCTCCATATGGACCAATTACGGATATTTGTCATACAATGGAAGAAGGAAGAGCGGCAATTAAATTACACATGGTTAACTAGTTAAAATATTTGATTTGTGGGAGTGAAAGAATCGTAATCGTAAATCGCAGCAAAGGATAAAAAAAATCCTCTAGAAATTTTTCCGCCCCTAAAATTTGCCGCTGGGGGACATGACCTCCTGGTACCCTCTCCACGATACGCTACTGAGAAGAGTTTTGAAAAGTATTTTCAGAATATACATTTTGCTGATCTACAGTCAGAACAGCTATCGTTGCACATGTGACAGCATTTGTGAGTAAGAACAACAAATTATAATTTAAGATATTTCCTAGTAGCATTTCAGATTTTGGAGTCCTGTGAGAGAATCACACATTTACCGTGAATTTTTTAAGAGCATCAAATTCCTCCAATACATATGAAATATCCACGATGCCCCCCGCCCCTGTTTTGACCAATTACCAGATGCTAAAATATCCGAGAGCACTCCGTTCAACTTTGTCTACAGTTTTAGAGGTTTTATTTTAAAAACTGTCCTGCTCGAGAAAAAATATACAAATAGTGTTATTACCCAGAATAGATAGCGAGCATTTTGCACCTCATAGCTCTCAACGATTTTGATATTTACGCAGCAAGTTTGTGATCTTCTCACTAGGAGTCCGAAATTCGAAATGCTACGAGGAAATATTTTAAATTGGGATTTTTTGCTCTTGCTCAGAAATGCTGTCACTCGTGCGACGATAACTGTTCCTTTTATTTATTTTTTTCATGGCTATTGAAGTGAAATCATACCAAGAAAATTTTCTTCATTTTATTAGTTTTAGAATTATTTGTTCTATCCAACTGCACCACAGTATCAAAAATACGTTGTTTTAGCTTCGTACTTATATATATCATGCACGAACAATGTTACAACATTCTAAATTCGTACAATTTTTTCCTGTGGCAAAGATGCAAGGCTCATTTAGTTACATACGTTTTCCATGAGTTTCGATTATATTGGTGACGCGCGACGAAGTTTTCGCGTTACTTTTAATTACTATCAGCTCGAAATTCCCAGTGCTTATGCATTCGTAGCATAAAAAAGGAAACTTCACGTCTCCAGGGTGCAGTGGCTAGGCTATTCGGTTTCACATGCAAGAAGCAGCAATACTGGTACCTAAGTACTAGAGACTACTAAATTTACATACGTTAGGTTCGTATACGTAAATAAAATGGCGACGAATTCGCGATAGGCTCGTTAGCCGTTGGTGCGAGTACATAAACTTTATAGCGCTAATGTTTTGGATTTAGGTTTATGCTGTTCTAGCTTTGTGACTTTGTAATCCGAAGTTCAAAATTACAATAATACTTGATGAGGATAAGATTAACACATATGCAAGAAGAATGTTCTACGCTCGCATGACAGGCGAGAGCCACGATTAGCTCCAGGGCAAAAATAATTTTGGCTTCCTCTTCAATTAAAAAAAAAAAAAAAAAACACCGTCAAATATTTTTTGGTGAGAATGCTAAAAAGTCATTACGTACTCTTGTTTCAGAAAATTCGCAACGACTCATAAAGAAATAAGTAGGTACACAAGCTGATACAAATTCTACGTTCGAGTGAATATATCAGCCATGGAATAGTATTCGGCATCTTATTACAAATTTGAATAAATCTCATTTTCTGTACCTTAATGTACCCCTATTGTAATCAGACACCTTCAATTACAATCAAGCCATTCAATTTTTTCACGCATTAAATTTGTGAATTCGTCCCACATACGGTACTAATTCACGTCTAGTGCGCCTACTTCAAAATTATTTACGAATCCTCTCTGCGATCGAATACTCAATTCAAGTGTTCTTATCATTCGTCAGGATCACCCGCTCGCATGCATTTCCCAATTAAGTTTTCGACCGCGATGGTCGTTGACATAAATGGCCAAACGGTATCGACGAACGGCGAAGGCCCGTTGAACGTCATCATATTCACCATTTTCTCCCCTGACCAGTTGAAAAGATCGCCTTTCATTTCCGGCTGGCTAGTACGCTTTTGTATGCGGAAGTAACCCTTTATGATATTCACAAAGCGTTTCAGCGTCTCTTTTCTCGTTCTCCATTTTTGAATGGTCAGTTGTCCTTTTTCGTAAAGTATCCACCCCTGTACCAGAAAACGTTAAAATTACCCGGCCTTCCACTGGCTGTTCGTGTAATTATAATAAAACAACTTCCCAAAACTCCAGCCAGTTGGGGTGTGAAATGGGTAATTCTATAGCAGGCATCTTTAAAGGCAAAAGGGTCACTATTTGCGGACACTGTACCTTTCGTTCAGGTAAAAATTTGCAAACCGGTAGCAAAACGGTAGTTGGCTTGTATTTTTCTTTTTCTAATACCGTCGTTACTTACTCCCTATAGTTGGCTAACTGAAAAAACCTCATACAAATGTGTCCCCTTCCTCTAAAACAGCCAACAGAATCGAACTTAGAACAAAAAATAAAGCCACTAACGTCATTTAATGATTATTTCGTATAGCTATTATACCAACCACACTGATACATGTATCGTTGAAGAAAAGAAGGAAAACCCTTACAAAAAGTAAATAAAAAAATGATAAGAATGTGGCGAACAATCGACGCTATTTATCAACGCGTTCGGTTTTTTTGGTACAATATAGTGGATATTTCAATCGGCGACACTGGTTAAATAAACGGAAAAGGGATGCTACAAGGTTTCGGCGAATAGAAGAGGTGCAGAAGAATAGTGAGCTACCAATGTAAATAATATTATGTAAACAATGTTGGACAGCATTAGACCTACGGCTTAGTTTATAAGGAAATGTTTACACACCTCCGCAGCGTGTATAGTAGTAACAGAAATAGGACCATTTTCGGTATGTAAATAAAGGGAGACAAATTCCAACGATATCGTTTGTTATGCCAAGTCTTTCTCAGTATTTAACGAGCGAGCTTTAATCTCATTTCATTCCCCATTGCAGCGTATACTTTTTCTCTCTTTTGTTTTTTCACCGCGCTCCTCGAATGGATACAACAACGTTATTAATGATAAGTAAATTATTTTTACCTCAAGTAATTTACTTCTTGTTGGAAGCATTTCGTATTGTAGCTGAGTAATTTTCGTGTTGTTTTATTGAAAATTCGCATCAAACTTTTCTTTTCGTTTTGTCATTGTAAATGGAAGAATGGAATAAGTACGTGTATTCAAAATCAATTCGTGATTGAATTTTTAGCTCGAACAGAGAATCATGCTACTGACACAAAGGCTATGGTTGTAAGCCTACGAACAAAAATGCTTAAGTGGACCATTCTTCCAGGCTAACCATTCCATTCCCTTGACCAGCCTTTCATTATGTAAACTGCATGAGAAAACTTTGATGATTAGCCTAGAAAAATGGTAACACTCACAACTTAATTAGGGACTACCTTTTTTTCATAAATGAAAATGATTATGCCTGATTCCTGATACACTGCACATTAAGGTGGAATGATAAATTTTTTCTCGTATTTTTAAGGTGGATTACGATAGAAAGTTGAGTTTTAAGGACTGTTTAGCATAGGATTTAGGCATACGCACATAAAGAAATTCGAATTTATCATTTTTATCTTGTTTCAAACAACGAAACTGCAGAAGATTAAGATATTTTATTTCATAAAATTTCATCACTTGGTTTTCGGATATATTCTAAATTAAAAAGAGAAAAATTTATTTGAACAATGAATCCTAGTACTAAAATATGAACACAAATTGTTACAGAAAATGTTCAATATTCGAGTACGCCTTGAGGTCTATTAAATACAACTTTTTATCACATCTCGCCTCAAAATACCGAAGAAAAAAATTGAACATTTTCGTTGCATCCAATTGCACGCATACGGACCTGGAGCCACGGAGTTAAAAAAAGGAGCTCCAATTTATTTGTTGTAATAACATATATTATTGTTAATGAAGACAAAAAAAAAGGAAATTCAAATAAATTTAATTTTTATTTATTTTTTCATGATTTAGTAATAGAGTGCAAAAAATGATACTACTAGATTACTTCTGAACTTGTTTTTCATTATATCCCTGGTAATTTTAAATTGTGGATTTAATGATTTTATTCAATTATTATTTTTTCGTGAAAAAATTTATGGAATAATTACAAAAAATTCTAGCTCAAAAATTATAAAAATTATTAAAATAAAAAAGAAAATTATATACCTATATACAGGTATATGTTCATTATTTAAATTATTAAACCCACATTCAATAGTATTTATATTATTATATAAGTATCAATATGTGTATTATTTATTAAGACAAGTTAAGTAGTATAATTTTATTAATGTCTAATTTTTATTCCATAGGATGGGAAGCAATAGCCGAGCTCAAATTCACTCAAATAAGAAGGATTTCATCTGAATCATACGCTATTGATGATTTTATTATCATTATTATTATTATTTTTATTATTATTATTTGAATTAGAAGATATTATACTGGACACATAATTTAATAAAATTTAAATATTTTTGCGCATTTTTTTTCATGTTCTGATTTTAACACATAATTTACGAACCACTAGCATGAGAATCGCCTTTCATCAGAATTTCTCGTAGCATCCGCAAAAATGCAATTAACAAAGGCAAAAAAATCTCTTCTAGGTATCGGCGTAAAAGCGAATCCATTTTCATTACAGGAACAATATAATTTGGTAGTGGCGAACTGGCGAGCCTTTTTTAATGGGGAGAGTTTCACGGTTTCGAAATACAACGTGAAAGTCGAATATAAAGGCGAGAGTAAGTTTAAATAATGGAAGTATGCGACAGTACTGGTTTTCAAGTTTACTTTTCCTAAGACCGGGAATAGGGCTTGAAATAATTACGAGCGAAAGACGAGCGAGGGTCCTAGAAACTTATTAGAGGGATAGAAGAAAGGCGAGTAAAGAAAGATGGCGGACACGGATGGTAGTAGGTGGCTGTGGTCAACTACCCTCGTAAATAAGGGCTGCATTCATAACACGGCGAACTGGCTAAGGGTATTAAAGACCCACAGTGTTGCCTTTGCTACAGACCAAGCGGCGTTTTGGAATTGGTTAAATACTTCACGAAGGGTTCGTTTTTGTAGGCACGATTTTACACATTCTCGTAAGTCGTAACTACGTAAAGCTATTCGACGATACTATTTTCATCTTTATTGGACGACTTAATATAGCAGATATTCACACTTCGAGGTTATTCTGTAAATCTTCTGATTAGACATTGTGGTATCTCATTTTCGAACGAAAACAACGAAATGGTTTATTGTCTCTACATTTTTTTTGCCTCGCAGCAATAAATCCATTAATGTTTTCATTTCGACAAGACCGACAAAAAAATCTACCCTTAGTCAGTTCTATCTACTTCCAAATTATAGCATCACTTTCACCAAAAAATATACCAGATATTATATTCGGATCGTAAATTCATTAAGTCGACGAACTCGTCCTTGTAGACGTCGTTAAATTAATTTACTACCGCATCGACAGAAAATTTATTCAGTCCAGGCAGTTTGGTAACACTGAATTCATCTGGTAAGTTTAACCACTTAAATTGAACCGAGCTGTTCTATGCAGTCAAAAATTAATGAAATACACCGACCACTTTTACTTCAAAAGGTAACTTATACGAGGGTTACAAAATTACGTTCGGTTGGAAGGAACTTATGAATAAGCTAAAAGTTTTTAACTTTTCTCCGACAGAACCTTTCTTATTATAATTAATATGGTTACGTGAAAAAGTTCAATACGAGGGTTCTAGTGAAAAAGACCTGAAAAGAATTAAAAACTCGTACTTTTTCCGCAAATATTCTCCGCTTACGGGTTTTGCTTTTTTAACTTCTGCTTTTTTGTCAATACATGAAGAAATAATACCGTAATCAACTTCATTTCGTAGTTGGAAAATTTCCTGCGTCGATATGCACAAATAAAACAACTCCTTGATACGGCTCTAGTTTAAGTATTCAACTGAAAATCCAGAAAAATCTATCTCGTACGATATTTTAATACTCTCATCAAGCTCGGACTTGAGCATTTTACTGCTGTAGGCAGAAAGTAAAGCGATGAGGTGTTTTCTCTTCCTCAATTTGAGTTTTATAATTTTATTAATCATTTAAGTTTTTAATGCTTGAGTTTCATGACTTTTTTGAAATTTTTTGAAATATTACTGCAAATAGAATACTTGATATTTTTAGTTAGATAATATTTTTTTCGAGCGAAAATGTTAATTCACAATCGTAAAATAAATTAGGTGATTCAATTTTATAAATTCTAACATGAAAATAATTTCATAAACTCGTTATTCATCGTTCAGAGTATTTTTACCAATATTATCAACTATAACATTAAATTTCTCAAAGACCTCGTATGCAATTTTATCATTTTTCAAATTTCTTTGGTTACTGCCGAAAAATTCTATTTACCTGGTATGAACGGGTAATTACTTCTGAATATTTCGCATTAGGCATTACTGGTGGTAATAACTTTGATAGCCATTAATAATTGGCTTAGTTTTTCCCAGTCGAAGCTGAAAAAGAGAAAAACAAAACAATGCAATTATCAATAATAATGTACCAAAATGTGTTGGTATTTACGAATAAAAATCATATATAGTTAAAGTTAATCATCGAAAATAGCAATCATCGATCAGTGATGATCATTTTATTATACTCGTATATGAAATCTTTCTTCGAACTCGTTTACACTACCGATTGAATAGTCTTCGACCATTCAAATTCAAAGAAGGTATGAACCACACATTTCGTCGAGATATCAAGTAAATAAAACATCCTTCACACGATGCCATGATTTTTGACTCGAAAATTAATTCACTTGTCATCTATTTGATGCCTATTACAATTACAGGTGAGTATTCAGGCGCAATTGCGAGCCGCACCTTGCATCTACACTATGCGATTTCGATTCACTTTACAGCCTTCATTTTCAATTCAGGTGTTTATCGCTATAAACAATTTTTGGTTAGATTCACATTATCCATACTTTTTTTCGGCGAAGTGGTACTTTCAATAGGCGAGAATGAAAGTGACTGGATCTGTAGAGAATACATAGCTGATGGTCTCCTAGTAGCAGACTGCTCTAATCAAAAAAAGTTAATGAATATACCGAACAATTTGAATCCAAACATAGAAGTATGTTATTTGTATCTGTTTAAGTAGCTGACTATGCCGAACTTAACAGTTAACGATATCCCGGCGAAAAATATTAAATCTACTTGATACCTTCATTACTTTCTAGTTTTCTCCAGGTGAATCATCTGCCTCAATTTTTTAGGTTTTGAATTTATCCGGCAATACGTTGATCAGCTGTACAAATGAATCATTCGAAAGATACCAAGATACTTTGATCACATTAGATATCTCCAATTCTTATAACTCACAAACACATTACGACAAAGCATGTTACCTGGCCTTATCCAAGTTGGAAACATTAAATCTGAGTAAAACTTGCCTTCCTCCGCCAAAAAACGATTACACGCGTCTATCTTTACCTAAAACCATACGAGTACTTGTGTACGAATATTGCCCGAATAGTTATGATAACTTTTCTGATATGTCGAATTTAGAAGAATTCAAGGCTAGCGGAACCAACTACAATAACATCCCTTGGTTTGACGCATATACTCCGTTGAAATATGTCGATCTTCGCGGTACTGATTTGTCGTTATTCGAGGTTCGCGATATAGCTGTACACTGTGAAATATCAGAGCTTCTTTTGCAAATAGAAGACGAAAAAGGAATACAAGATCCCAACGAATATTGTCGTTGCATTAAAGCAGAGAAATGGTTCGACAGTATCAATGTACAGTATACTAAGCTGAACTGCACCAAACCGTTTACACCACCATCAAGTGAGATATTCTATATTCACATAAGAGAAAAATGCGTTAATGAAGAAGCCAATATTTTTTTTAATGAAGTTTCAATCTCCTCCTCTAATATCCAAATACGCATTTACCCAAATATGAATATTTTCATTTACGTATAACATCTTTCAACTTCATATATCAATTTCACGTACGTCCTAACCCTCTCTCCTCTTTCACATACATATCCGCAGATGATATGGTACGTAGGCAATCTAAGACATTTCCACACTGGCTTTTAGGTGTCATACATAATATAATTATGTAGCAAGCAAAATGCGTTCTACTTGCATAAAAATATTCATAATAAAGTAGGTATGCATTTAGAGGTGAAAGGAGGGGGGCTAAGACCTCATTAGTTTGATATGGAGTCAGAAGTCGTCATACCTATATACATTTTTCATTCCCATTATGTAATGTAACAGCATAACTGAATTGATTGTAATTGAGTCCCTATGGAATCGAATTTCAAATATTCCCCAATTCCTACCTATGGGTCTCATTAGATGAACGTAAAATTCTTACCGAAAAATTTTCATGAAAAATAAAAAAAAATAAAAAAAAGTTTATTTCATCATAATAATTTCTGAAAAAGTGTCTCATTGCCAAATTTTAAGCGCTAAATAGCTCAGTAGTGCAATGACGAGTTAATATTTTTATTTATTTTTATAGAAAATAAAACCACACTTTTTCAGAAATTATTATAAGATTAACTTTTTTTATTTTTTCAATTTTTTATCATATCAACTTCATAGTTATCTGCCGACTTTTCCAAAAATATCTGGTAGGGATGACTCAACCCTCCCCCTCAGTACCTTCCTTCGTTACGGCCCTGTTATGAATTAATAAATTAATGGTAATAATAATCCATATAATTGGACTCGTGGCCACAGCCTTCCCTACTGACATGTTTTGCTTCTTGATAGGTAATGCCTACTTTTAATATATAAAATTCCTGTTTCACAGTATTTATAATAAAACTCCTCCAACACGGCTTGACCGATTCTTATGAAATTTTGTGTGTATATTCAGTAAGTCTGAGAATAGAACGTAAACAATATTTTTCATGTCCTTTGATTTCAAAATGGCTGATCACTTTAATTTTGAGGGTGGCTGGAGAAGGAGCAAATTGCTCAAATTTTTTTTGTGGTTGCACATGAAAGAGTGAGTCATAGATACCATTATGCAAATTTGAACTTCCTAACTGTATTTTGAAGGGAGTTAGAGCAGAAAATAGCATTTTGAGGAAATTTTGAGTCATAAAATTTCTTGAATCTTTCACATCTCCTCACCAAATAAACTTAGATTGGTCAAACATTATGTGTACCGTTAGCTGGTGACCAGAATATGACCGCTTTAATTTGGATCAAAATAGGTTCAAAATTTGAGTAGAACCTGAGGAGTCTCAAATTAATAAAAATGTAATTAATATAACTTCATATGATTATTGGTGATAAGAAGTATACGATATCCCCAATTCATCTCCATACATGATGTGAAAATGTGATTGAGAAAAGATGTCGAAAATTTTTTATTGTGATGTCATATGACAAAATGAGTCCAAGTGACTAAACTTATTTGATTACAGTTTTTCAAATGCTTTCGGGGAAGTTAGAAATAATTTATATGACAAAACAACGTTTGCTGGGTCAGCTAGTATTTCATTAAAAATTCCCTATTTTTACAAAGGTTGCATCCCTGATGAACATGCAGTTTACATCTACGAAGAATGCCTAAAACGCGTTGGTCGCGCGAGAGGTATATCAACCAATTTAATATGGGCAATGATCGGTGTCGCAGTTCTGGTAATATTAGTCAGTTGTTACGTACTATGTCACAACAATCTGCGAACAAGAATAAAACGAACGCGAAAACCTCGTAAGTGATATGTTTTTGAAAGATCTTCGATATCTTTACTTTGATAAAATAGGTAAACGTATATATAATCTTTTTCTATGAAAAATTTTTTCAAAAAGAAAGAAGTAAAAAAAACTTTACTTTTAATTTTAAAAAGAGAATAAAGGGCTTCTAAAAAAATTTATACTTTATTGCTCCTTGAACTAAAATTAAATCATCACATGCTATGAAACAACAGAATTTTCTTTAATTTAGGCTCTAAAAAATCCGGAAGTGAAGAAATACACGAAACACGTGAAACACACGAAGATGCGCATGCAGAAACAAGCGAAACAAACGAAGAAGTCATCACAACGTGAAATTCACTGAACAGTTGTATTCAAATGTATGAACTAGATATGCACCTGATGTATGATTATTTATTTTCGGAAATCGAGAAATCGTTATTTTGTACTTCCTCAGTAATTTAATACGAAAACATACTCATGCTATTGCTTTAGTTTTTATCTTCGCAATAAAAATAAAAAGGATTAAAAATTTTCTGTGATGTTTTGATTATGCTGTGTAAGAAATAATTATGTATAATAATTATTATTTTTCCCACGATTTTTCTACTATATAGGTGTTTTTGTGTTTTCTAGAGTAAAAATAATGCAACATTTTTCTAATTTTTTCACATTTCTAACCATTAATTTTTGGAAAAAAATTTTATCTTGAATTTATTACTATAAAAAAATATATAACATAACATATTTTCGAGATAACGTTTTGTACGATGAAATATTGTGTAAATAATTATCTGTCGAAATAGAATCGTTGTGTGCACATCTCTATAATATAGCGTGAGAAATAATTTTTTTGGCAACATTTTCAAGATAATGCAACAATTTTGAAAAAACAGTCATACAAGTCACCATTGCTTGACACAACCAGCAAGCATTTGCATTAATGTATATGAGTAAGTAATTGAGTGAGTCACGAAATTCTATAAAATAATATCTCATTGCTATAATAAACCATGAAAGTCACATTACTATATTTCAGGTATATACTTGGCACCGATTTGTATCCAAGGAAACCGATTAGTAAAATTATTTTCATTCTTTATATTTTTCATCGGAGGAATAATATGGCCGTTGACGAGAAGCCAGCCCAGTGATAAAGAAATATGGAACTGCAAAATACTCACAGAGGGGGGTCGTCAGATAGCGGACTGTTCCAACCAGAATAAATCAATTCATGTCCCGCGAAATTTACCAGAAAACATTAAAGTACGGAGTTAAAATAAACCTGCAAAAAAATTGAATAGTATTTCGTAATTTATATCTAACGCCCATTTCAGGTACTTAATTTATCGCATAATGAAGTACTCTACATTTCTAATACGTCTTTCGAAATTTACAAGGAATTAATTGAATTAGATTTATCATATTGTGATAGCAAAGCCGCCATATACCAAATTGGAGCTTTCTTGCCTCTGCGTAAGATCGAGTCAATGGATATGAGCGGGACTTGTTTCACCAATGAGACCGACGTCAATTACAATTTACCCAGCGGTATCAAAATATTTAAAATAGAAAACTGTAAAAACTTACGAAAAATAAATTTAACGACGATATCAGCTTTGGAACAATTTCACGGAAAAGGATGCAGATTTCATATTTTTCCAATTTTCAATACTACAGCCCCGGTTAATTACATAGACATGCGTCTCAGCGATTTACAAGAAATGGAATTTGTAGATATCGCTCCTTTTTGTCAATTAAAAGAATTAAAATTAGAAATCAAAGACCATCGTGGAATACAAGCTGAGAAAAGGTATTGTCAGTGTACTAAAATTCAGGAATGGTTGAAAAACAACGAAATTAAATATAACCCGCTGAACTGCACTAAACCGCGAAGTAAGCATCTAGTTCTACTATTTTGTTATCACGTTGAATATAGTTGAATATGTACCTATGTATATGATATTTCAAGATTGTAGCGTGAACGCTACAGTAAATGAAATGGCTGCGAAAGACCGGGAAGAGTGTTTAGCAAGAATCAATTTATTCGACAATTTTTTGCAGGAATACAAATTACGAATCCTGATTGGATCAATAGCATTGTTTGCATTGGTTTGTCTTGTAATCATCGTAGTAATATGCAAAAAAGGTAAAATCGTCGTGCATGAAAGCTTACTAAAACAATACCATTAGTATATTAATGCTTTATCTACAGAAGTTTCCGCCTGTAGAGTTTGAACATATCTTTTAAATAGTTGTAAAGTAGGTTGTAAGTGATACAAGGTATCTTCATCATTACGATATTCCATCTTTAATCATGAAAAATATTTAAATCAACTTTTAACGAACAGGATTTCTTATTTATTACTGTTATGGTGTTGGTTCTATTTACAGCGTTCAAAAAAAAAGGATACAATAGCGAATACGAAGACGAAGACGAGGATTAAAAATAGAAAAATATTGTGGGAAATTTTAGTCGTTTTGATTTTATTTCATAAAGTCAAGCCATTCATCAGAAGAGGAATTTTTAGATTTACTCTAACAGCTGTTAAAAATTCTTTATGGATAAAAAAATGAAGATAATTATGTAATTCATGGGTAAATCGATGTTAATGGAGGTAAACCTTAAAACTTCCATGAAGTAATACCTAATAACTCCTGTTTAGCCGAATCAACGATTTAAAATGATTAAAATTGCTTTTTTGTAATTTAAAATTTTTGTATCTCTTATCAGCAGTATCGTTTGTCATCTTCTTTGAAACTCTGATTTTCCACTACTTTCACACTGAATCCGCAAAAAAGAAATGTTTCAATTTTTCTGCATAGTGACGTACTTTTTAATATCACATCGGAAAAATAATGTTCGAAATTTAACGTACTGATTTCGAAATTATATACGCATTGTTCATTTTTTCATTTATTACCATGCCTACTTAATATAAGCACATAATCACACAAAGAAAATCGGACAAGGCCGAGAGGACGGAGAAGATAAAAAAATGCTTTTCCGATTGAATTTTTATTTTATAAGGAGTCAACCCTCACATCGATACATTCTGGTCTACATTTATTCTATCTGAAGTATCTGACTTGCATTCTGGCATTTCTGGCTACAGCCCGAAAACAAACACATTTAGTTTTTTTAAAAGATAACTGAACCTTTGAAAAGTGTCTGACTAAAGGGAAAATCTCTCTTTCTCCACTCTATGAACACCTTGAGAAATTTAGTCAATTTTTATTTTCCATGGATTTCATGAAAAATGAGTTTTCTACTTTTCTAGACAAATATTCATAAGGCGACTCTCTTATAAATAAATATGTACGGAAATACAACGGGCGAAGCGCGAAATCCTTGCGAAATCAATTCTTTCAACTTTTTTACAAGTTGGGAAGACAGGAAGTTGGTAAATATCGCGTAATGAAGAAATGTAACGATTGATGATGATGACTTATTTGTATCACGACCAATCAAATGGAAGTATACTTTTCTTTTATCCATGTTTAGGAATACGTGGTTACTAGTTAACACACTTTAAAACGAGTTCATTTGCAACTGATAACAACTTGACACTTTTCAACTTGAACCGATCTGAACAGATAAACGTTTCTCAAAATGGTGATAAGAACATAACAAGAAGATTTATAAACATTTTCATTTTCTATTAAATTGAATAATTAAATAATTATTTGATACAGAAATGACGAGTATACAACCTAAATTTTTTTTGGAGTTTTTTCACCTTGAACCACTAATGAAGTAACACGAAACGTCCCCATTTTTAAAACTGATAAGAAACTTGAATCATACTCGAAATAAGTGCAAGTTAGAACTTTTAAGCTTGTATGGGGTGGTTACCTTCATTTCAAGTTCACTTAGACTTCATTACAAGTGCGTATTCATTACTGTATCTACTGTGTACTGATGACAGACAACAGATGAGAGTACACAATGTGATTTATCATTTCAGTTGTACACTTCATAAGAATATTTTTCCACAAAAAGCGGTTGGTTATTAGTACATTTTCATTTCCATTGTTTATTTCTTATGGAGTAATTTTATGGCCATTGATCAAAGGTCAAGTTGACCTCATATGGGAATGCCAAGAGTATTCATCGAATGGTAGACTCATAGCTGATTGTTCCAATCAAGGAAAGAATATCGGAGTGCCCATAAATTTGAACCCCAAAATCGAGGTTTCGTAAACTTCATCTCATAATGTAGTCACATGTATAAAATCGATTCATTTTTGAAATCGATACATTATACAAAAAACGTCTTTTGACATTTGCAGGTTTTGAATTTATCCAATAACAGATTATTGCAGATAAGCAATGAGTCGTTTGAAAGATACAAAGATACTTTAACTGTATTAGATTTGTCAAAATGTTATAATCCTTACCCGATATATGATGCTTGGGCTTTCATGTCGTTGACAAAACTACTCTCTTTGAACCTGAGTTCCACCTGTTTGCCTGCGCCCAAATCAGGTTATATGGTGCAACAACAGTTCCCCAAAACCGTCGTAGAGTTCATTTATAATAACTGCCATACTGAAGATAACATAAACTTGACCAGTATGGAAAATCTGCAAGTATTTTTCGGTGCAAATTGCCTTTTCAACATATTTCCAATTTTCAGTACAACATCCCCGTTGATAAAATTTGTGAATTTAAGTTTCAATCCTTTAGGTTCCTTAAAAGCTATACAAATGGCTCCGTATTGCCTTTTGGAAGAAATGATCTTCGAACAATCGTGGGTCCAATAATTGATTAATCAACATCAAACATGAAACACCCTTTTTCCATTATTTGAAATCAATTTCTTGAAACCTGAAGGCATTGTACTATCTTTGAAATAAATTCTTTATTTATTGAATCGTATAAATATATTAGAAAATAATTTTTTATTTACGAATAATAACTTAGGTATCATTAAATTGATAAGTAATCATTGGAAAAAGGGTTTATTGTGTCAAGTACTAACTAATCGATTGGACGCAGGCCATACCAAAATTTTTACTCCGGATTGACAAACACACGTAAATTCTGCACATGCGTAAGAATACGAAAATGGCTAGACTACGCCAAAGTGAAATACCCAAAGGAAAATCTGAAGTGCAAGATGCCTCAACTTAAACCTATACGTAAGACTAAGCATACAACCGTTGTTCACTGATTTCAAAATTTGTATGACTATTAGAGTATTAGGATTCGATTTTCGTAATAACCATGAAATTATCATACTTTGTCCATAACCAACTCAGGATTTTTTCTGTCGTTTGAACAGATTGTACTTTGGAAGAAATTAGCCCTGGAGCGATTGAAGTTAGAAACAGATGCCTAGCTAAATACGGAAGTTCGAATTCTTTCAAACTGTTACTAATTTCTCTGGTAATCATTGGCGCTTCTGTATACGTCGCTCTGTCCATTCGCTCATATTTAAAAAAAAGAAGTGAGTATTTTTCAGCATACGATCAATCTATCTGTGCACTTGGAAGTAATTCGCGTATATTTACGCATGCACTTTCGTCTAATTACTTAAGATACTGAAGCATCTGATGCATGGAATGCTAATGAAGAAGACGTACATAATGATGATGAATCTCTTCACATTGAAAAACCCTAAGAATCCGGTATTTAAAAATTTGACCAGTCTTCTCAGCTCAAAACAGTTCTTAACATCGATTGTAACGATTTAAAATGAAAAACATTTTGAATAAATTTTGATTTTTGCATTTATATTGTTAGTTTTTACTCTTAGCAACGTATTTTTTTCCAACCTCTATAATATAAATATGTCTGTGTCATTATAAAATAGAAATTAAGAAGTAACTGAATTTTGTTAATTTTCATCTCCCTATTCTCTTGACCGCACTGGTGCGGTGAGTATAGTTCGAAGACGAGGAACTTCTCACCACCTATTTTTTGGGAGAAGGCAGATTATTTTGTCTTTTTTTTCAATCGTTTTTTGGAGATGAAACATGTATTGATTAAATAAATATTTGAATATTTGTATTCAATAAAAAATCATTCTATGTCAAGTCTTTCTCTCCTAACTTCATTTTACTCTTATCCCATTTCCTTCATACGATTGTAGGGTCTCTGGCTTTACAAATTTCAAGTTCAATTTCACTTCAAGTAAATAAACATCTTCCCCTGCCTAAGTAAGTAGCGTACGTCAAAAATGATTCAGGACCAGCCAGAGCAAAAATATCATTCACTAAAAATTTCTATCAACGTATTTGAATAACTCGCAGAAGTTGTACTCTTGCAGTAGTTTTTAAATGAATTTTAATCTATTGATAAAAGTTTTTATAAAAATTTAATTTTTGAATCAACTAATTTTGGTTTTGATAGATTCATTTGGAGTATTCCCCAAAATCTTGGACGGGTCGTTTTAAAAATTTCAAATTAATTGGATGTTGTCTACAAAGGTGGGTCAAAGTTTAGTTGTTTTTAAAACGTGAAGGAAGTGGCGTCAAAATAGTTGCCCAATGAGTTCAAAAAAACATTGTGAAACTTTGAGTTCACTACCTCAATTTTTAGACCCCTTCAAAAGTCCAAAATGAAATCGAAATTATCAAAAATTAGAAAAAAAAACAAACAAACAAATTTTCGGCAATTAAATTTTATTTCACATTCCAAAGTTGAACCTTGTCGTTTAAAATCCAAAAAAAATATTAAGGCGCCAATTTTTTTTCAATTTAAATGTCTAAAGTATCATGTGTGGTGTATAGTGTATACTGTACATAGTACGAATTCTATTTGAGATCTTTGGAACTCAAGAAGGAGAATATGTTCGATTTTCACCGCATAAAACTTCCTAACACATCACTTTCTTATTTCAAAATGATTTATTCGTGTAAAATAAATGTTTCAGCATCAAAAAGTTCAGACTTCAGGAACCCCTGCGGAACAAAATTCGAGCAAACCTCTAAATTGAGACCGTACTGTGCGCACGACCAACAAATTACTCATTTTCCTTCATTTTTCAAAATCACCCAACATTGTTGATTTCTAAAAAAAAATTCAAAAATTGTTTAGACTTTTCAAAAAAAATTAACGGCTAAAATTTTTCTCACTTTTTGTACGACAAAGTATGACTTTGGAATATAAGAGAAAATCATTGCCCGTAAATTCATTTCTTTGTTGAAAACTTGAAAATCTTATAAAGTCTTTTATTTCATGATTGCTGATGAACCACTGGTTATCCACACTGACGTCATCGATGAAAGACACGACGTCACGCGACATGATAGAACTGCGAAGTGAACTGTGAAGTAAAAGTGAGTAGTTTGATAACAATTTTTGATCATGTTCAAAATGGGATCAAGCTGCGTTGGATTAAACATAAATGCAACATAATTTACCAGACGGGTAAAAACATACAGGATGGATATTTCCACTTTTGCTTTGCATAGACTATAGCTATAACTAGTGTGTATTTTTTACCACATCGATTATATACAAGTGACAGACCATTGAAGATAGCACATAATTATGATTTGACTTATTATTCCAGATATGAAATGGATATAATTTTGCAAAAACGATTGCTTATCAGTACATTTTCGTTTTCACATTTAATATGCTATGGAGTGATTTTACAGTCACTGATCCAAGTTCACAGTGACATCATATGGGAATGCAAAGAGTATACCTCGTATGGTCGGCTTGTTGCAGATTGTTCTAATCAAAATAAAATTATCGGAGTCCCCACCAATTTGAACCCCAAAATCCAGGTTTTATGAATTTTACCACCTAAATAGTACCAAGTATAAGATATACTGTGGTTGAAATTGATAGCTAATATGAAATAGTATGGATACTTTTTCAGGTTTTAAATTTATCCAGCAACAAGGTAATCTATCTAACCAATCAATCGTTTAAAAGATACAAAGATCACTTGATTGTACTAGATTTATCAAGATGCTTCTCTCCATATAGAAGATATGATGCAGGAGCTTTTACATCTTTGAATAAACTACTCTATTTGAACATGAGCGGTACCTGTTTATCTTCAACAGATAGTATAGTGAATCAACAGTTTCCAAAAACTGTCGTGGAGTTTATTTATACAAACTGCCATATTCGACAAACTATAAATTTGACCAGCATGGAAAACCTGCAAGTCTACATTGGTGTAAACACTCAACTTCACAAATTTCCAATTTTCAATACACGGTCCCAGAAGATAAAATCTGTAAATTTAGTTTCCAATCCTTTAGGTCACTTGGATCCTATAGAAATGGCTCCGTACTGTCTTTTGGAGGAATTCATCTTCGAATTACCGTGCGTTTTATAAATTAAACAAAACTAAACGTAAAACACCCTTTTCCCAATATACGAAATTGATTTCTTAAAACGTAAAGCCAATTGTGAAGTCTTTAAAATTAATTATATGCGTGGAATGAATTGAATAAGAAATATTAAAAATAATTCTTGGTTTATAATTCATTACAAGGGTGTCAATAAATTGATATGAAAAAAGGCATTTTCTGGCAGAGTGCTAACTAATTAATTGTGCGCAGGACAGTGTTTACCAGTTTCGATGCATTGACTACCACTCGCAGATATTGCGCATGCATGAAAATACGAAGATGGCTAGACTACGCTCGTGTGAAATATGCGAAAGATCATTTAAAGTGCAAACAGCCTATAGAGATACCTAAAGGTAAGAGCAGGTTCGCAGTTGTTGACAAATTTCAAAATTTCTTAACAATAATTTATGATTACTGCGAGAATGTGGGATTACGAATCTTCCTCTTTATTCCCCACTGTGAATAATTATAAAGCCGTTGTACAGTAGCGTTCAATTTTATTTTTTATTTGAATAGATTGCAACTACGAAGAAATTGATCCACAAGCGATTGAAATAAGAAACAAATGTCTGGTTAAATTTGGAAGTTCGAAGTATCTAAGACGCTTACTAATTTCTCTCATACTTGTTGTCTTTATTATAATTATCGCTTTGCCCATTCTTATTTTCCTCAAAAAAATAGAACGTGAGTATTTTTTCAATCGATGTATTTGTAAGGTTAGAGATGATTTGTCTGCAACTACGGATGCTTTTATGTTGAGTTGATTAGGTGCTGAACACTCCGATGTATTGGATGCCGATGAGCAAGATGCATATAACGATGAAGAATTCGTATCAATGGAGAAGTTTGAAGAAGAGAATAACGAGATAACAGAATAGATTTTCCTAGCTCAGAAGATATGCTAACATAATTGTTCGAATCTATAACTGCAAAAGTTTTTAATAAATCATGATTACTGCATTCGTTTCATCAACTTCTTATATTCACAAAGGCTTTGTTTCCTTTCTTTTTCTGTAAGAAATTGCTCAAGTAATTTGAAGCTTACAATCATAATGGTTTCATCATATGCCATTGAAAAGAGACCATAAGAGCGTTGAGCGATGTTGACTCTGCTTTAAAATTTTTCAAGTTATGCAATAGTCTTTCAATCCAGCACTAAATTGAAACACTGAGATACATAATCCGTAGTTTTGCTCATTATAATATTGTATTGTTTATTTCTATTAGGGACAAAACACCTTGTTAGGAAAAAAAATTTGATTTTTTTTTGAAATTGAAACAATTCCCCCTCCCATTTCTAACAGCATTTTCAATTCAAAACAATTTGGGAAGAAATGTTGATGGGAGGGGACCTTCAAATCTTGATGTTTCAGACCATTTTGTAATTTGAAAAATATGCGTTTCTCTGCAAATTTGAACAATTCACTATTAAAACATCAGTTCGTGTAAAGTGGCATGGCTGCTAGCGTTTTTTTAAATATCTTTTTTTAATTTTTTTTTTTTTTTAAATATTTTTTTAGCTGATGATTTCATTATCATTGCGTTTCAGGTCATTCTTAATAATACGGCAAATGTCCACTTGTATAAATCAAGTGTATTTGAAGAGGAGTTGGAGTGAAAAACGGTTTTTTGAGAAAATTTCGAGTCGTGATTTCTTCAATATCCTATATCTTTTCATCAAATCGACTTGGAAAAGTCAAACTTTGTATGCAGCCTTGACTGAAAGCCATAATATAACTCCCATTATGGGTCAAAATAGATCTAAAATGGTGGATGACCAAAATTTGAGAAAGATTTGAGAATTTTCAAATAGCTCAAATTTGATAAATTTGAATTCATATGATAATCAGTAATTTAGAAGTATGCTGTGTGCCAATTTCAGCTTCACACGTGATTTTGGAGAGAAAAGAAGAAATTATTGCCCTCAAAATAGAGTAGGATGAACAAAAAGTCAACAATTTTTTATAATGGCGTCAAATGATAACGTGAATTCAATTCATTAAGATAGCCAAAGTTAATATCGAGAGGAGTTGAAATGAAAAAAAGCTTTTGGAGGAGGAATAACGTAAGAAATTTCATGAATCTCCCATACCTACCTTCCCTCTAAATTGACCTAAAAAGGTCAAATTTTGTAACCGCGAATAACATCGCAAAACTTTTCGCTTTTTTCCTTCAAACTTTAGACAACACAAACAACACTTTAACACATACACGAACTTTCAAATATTTTTTTATAATTATTCGCAAAAAAAGTCCTTTCTGCTTTTATTGTTGTTTGCATCAGTGGCGAATTTCCCTAAAGGCCCACAAAGCAAGAGCTTGGAGCGCCAAATTTTCAAAGACGGCACTGGGCGGAAAATTTTTATATTTTATTCAAAATTAAAGCAAAATTATGTACTTATAGGCGCCTTTGAGTTCAGACTCAGTTATATAAAATATAATTTTTTCTACTTTTCAAAGTTTTGATAATTTTGCTTCAAAAAGTGGACGTAGGTATGAAGAAAATTTCAAAGATTAGCATTCCCCAGTGCTTGGAGCGGCCAAGAATCTAAATCAGCTACTGGTATGCATGAAAAACTCAATTTTGGAAGGGAAAATTATTTCAAAAAATTCTGAATATTTTTAATGAGATATTTTTTCAATTTTTTGGACTTTCTTTTGATTAAATATTGAGACTTTTTCATTATTCAATTTATTTCTCATTTTTTCATACACTCCTTTAAAAACTTTTATAATAATTTCTTTTCTACTTATCAGTAAAAAAACAAAGCTTTAGACGATTTTATATAATTAGACCAAAAAATTTGAACACATACTAAACAGAATTTTTTCTACTTGAAAGTACAACAAAAATTGGATTTCTGAGACTTGGACTTCAATTATTTCAATGTTCTAAATTGAAAGTACGTATTAGTTACAAACCAAATTTTTAATTTTTATCTTAGGTCTTCCTGTTTTTTTTTTTTTTTTTTTTTTTTTTTGTTGAGAAAATTTTTATCAATTATTTTTTTACAAAGGATATTCTATAATTATGGGAGCCTTGAAACCTGCTTGAAAAAAAAAAGAGAAATTTTGATAATTCTATGCCATAAAAGCTGTTCATCAACATTTTTACATTTTTTACTCGTCTTGTTTACAAGCATAAGTTGTTTTTTTTCTTCTCATATGAGCTCTAACAACCATTAATTTCTGATTCACGTTGTAACTTTCGGTAAACAGTTGCAAATTATCCAAATGATAGTAGTGATAAGGAGTTTCCAATTGATCTTTAATTTCACAACTGCATCATATTGAAAACTCGTTGTTCTATTTAACATGCATGAATAATTATATAAAAGTGACATAGGTATTCTTGTAGATCAACTCCTTGGTATTCCGCAGAATGTAGTAAAGATATCGCATAGATCATTTTCCTTATGTTTACCAAACTTTATAAATTTCATGTAACATTATTTATAAGCTCGTTTCGAATGAAAATACACCACCATTGCATTTAATGTACACGGTTCCCAGTGCTTTTTTATTTCCCTTGGTGATTTTTTGCATAGCCATTATAGGGCCTATGATGAAAAGTCAAAAAGAAGAAACAATATGGGAATGCAGAGAATTTTATGCTGGTGGTTTATTCGGCGCCGATTGCTCCGAACAACTTAAAGAAATCGGTGTTCCTACCAATCTGAATGAGAACATTCAAGTGAGTGTACCTTTGGACTTGAGTATTTGAAATCATACGTTTATCGACAAGGAAAATATGTAACAAAAATGGAACGATATTTTAATTTTTCCAGATTTTAAATTTATCTAAAAATAAATTGAGATGGTTGAAAAACGGATCGTTCGATAGATACAAGAATAATTTAGTCGTACTGGATTTATCCCAAAGTGCAACCTCACAAAGAAGATACGATAACGGAGCTTTTGCAGGATTAAAAAAATTGCTCCATCTTAACATGTCCCTAACATGTTTACCTTTATTTAAAAATGAAATACCATTTTACCCTTTCCCGAACACCGTTAAATCATTTCAATACAAATTTTGCGTTGACTATAAAACCATAAATTTGACTACTATGACTAGCTTGGAAGAACTGAACGCTGAAGGCTGCAAATTCACCACTTTTCCCATTTTTGACACATCTTTGGCACTTATAAGGCAGGTGAACTTACGATATAACACACTCGAAGAACTGGATCCTTCAGCTATGGCTCCGTATTGCAATCTCGAGCGAATAGAGTTTCATTTTAGTAAATTAGATTTCGGGCTGAACCTGGAAAAATACTATTGCCAATGCATAAGGGTCAAACAATGGCTCGACGATGCGGAAATAAATTACACAAACCTAACTTGTACCGAACCGAACCCAAAGCCATTAGGTAAAATCATAAAGAATTGTATTTCACTTTGATACCATGAAATGCTTAATAATGAGTAATTCAAAAATAATCGTTACACGTCAATTGCTTATATTATTAACTTAAAATATAAATTATTATCAACAGATTGTAACATAGATCCAGGCAGTGAGGCTATCGTGTTAAGAGAGAAATGCTTAGAGAAGTACCCGCGAAACCGGAAAAAGGGTTTATCAAAATGGAAACGTCGCTGGCGGAAATTTTTCAACGTAGTTCTTATACTACTCCTTTTAGTCGTAATTTCTCTAATAGTTATATTTTTCATCGGGCACAAGTTCGGGAAAACAAACCGTGAGTAATTTTTTACAACTAAACACACCATTTATTGTATTGTACGCAGTTTTTGTCATTCATCCATAATACATAATAAGTTACTCTCTACAGAAGAAGCAGAGGAATCTAAGTCGGAGACTAAGAAAGAAAATGCAGAAGAATATGTTGATGAAGAGGAATTTGATTTTGTGGAAACACTTGAGGAGGATAAAGAGGATAGTTAGTAGTGTGATGAAGACACTGTATTTAACAGTTAACTAACTGGTATTAGCGAATCATTTAGAAGCAAAGAAGAAATATCCGAGTTACTACCAATTTTATTCGTAAAATTAAGGTTATATGATAATTAACATGGGTAACACAGTTTAATGACTTTTTTCCTTTTTAAATTTATCAACAAACAACTTGATGCACCAAATCCCAATATATCGTTTGAAAGATACGAAGATAATTTTTTACACTGAATTTATAAACATATATCTTTGTATAAAGGAAATATGACGCTTTAGAGTGTTCATTATACTCTGTTCGAAGATGAGTGGCATTCGTTTAGCAGCTGAAACACATTAATCGTGATGAAACCGCATATCTACACTGGTTCAAATTAGTACTCGGATCTCAAATATAGGTAGGAGTTGCATAATCTACCGCGAGCTCGTTGTTAGTAGGGGCCGGGGAATAGAATTGACATTTTCTTTTAAAAATCGTGATATTCATTTATATGCAACCTGCTGCATTCTTCAAACCAGAGTTGGATTTTTCATTGGGCACGATAGGCATGCCTCTATGGGCGCAAGCTTTCAAGGGCGGCAAATTTTTTCAATTTTTTTGCGATGTAAAAAATAATTATGATGATACGATAAGTGTGAATTTGAAAGAAAATAAATGATCTGAAGATCAAATTATCGAACACTTCTAGCTAACATTGTGGTGGGGGTATAATTAAAATAAATAGAATATGTAAGTATCACATCGAAATTCATGAAATAATTGCTACTTTACATGACCGTAGGCAGGACAAATGAAGAGAGAGAGCGGAGGCGGAAGGTTAATTTTTTTCAAAATTGTGATTTTCATATCATGTACCGATATTAATTGGAAAAAGGCGATGGGGGTTCAAAAGCCCACCATTTCTTGGTTGCGGCCTGGCTGGTTTGAAATTTAAGCGTGATAAAAGGAGTTTATGTTTAATTTTAGTTAATTGAATTTAGCAAATGATATTTTAGTAATCCCTTAACCCTGGAAACGCACCGTGGGGTCCCTGGGACCCCAAGTTCAATTTCACCTCTCTTGCAACTTGTGTAAGTCCCTCTTGATATTCAATATTAGGCAATTTTAAACCATCTATGTAAAACATGTTGCATAAGCTGTCACACTACATGCCTTTTCAAAATTTATTTATTCATGAAAAAATTATTTTTTCGAATAATTTTTTTTAAAGTAATTTGTGATATCGTTTTGTGATGACGTAGATGCTCTAATTTTTTATTGATTTGAGGAACGTAAATAAGAAATTGATCGAAATGTGGATTTTCATTAAGGTATACCCAGGGGCGTACCGAGGACATTCTTCAGGGGGGGAGGGGGGAAACCAAAAATTGCCAACTAATACCATAAAATTTTACCAACTGTTGACCCTTTTTTTTTTAGTCTTCAAAAAATTTAAAAATAACTGTAATAATACTGCGCAAGTGGTCAAGTTTACCAACTTTACGCTAAAACTCCAAATTTACCAACTTTCCAAAAGCCAAGGGGGCTACGTCCCTGGTTGTGCGCTATACATGATATAAGTTGGCATCAGTTCGAATTTATTTGAGTTCTTATTTTCCCAAAAGAAATTTAAGTTCCCAATTTCAGCGTTGAACAATTATAAATTTCCCAACTTTTCAAAACACCTGGGGGAAGCTCCCCCCATCCCCCCTCCCCTTAGTTACGCCCCTGGGTATACCATGAATTTTTTCAATTCGTTAAGTGATAAAAAAAAATTATAGAAGAGGAGAAATTGGACAGGAGAACAGTAATATGACAAATTTTATGTTGGTTACTTCAGAAAATAAATGTAAAGGTAGCATTATCAGTCTAATAAAATTTAAGTTGATTTTTTACCTTGGGGTCCCAGGGACCCCCCAATGCGTAATGAAGGTGTTAAAATTCCTGTGAGTTTCCAGGTTTAAACAATGGCCCTGTGGACCCTAAGCACAAACTTATTTTCGAGACGAACAATTTTCTCTTCATTTTCAGTGCAGGGGTCGGAAGTAAAAACCTTTGAATACTGAAATGTAAAACCTAATATCCGCCTTAATGAAATTATTTATATTTCTACTAAAATAATAGAGTCTCAAAACTCTGACGTTGTTTCAAGAATGTTCGAAAAATTTTTTTTCTAGTTTATTTATTTTTGTATTTTAGCATTAAAAAAAAATTAAAATACTTGCCGCAACAGCCTCATGCTAACACATCTATAGCTAGTCATAGTAGTCATGGAGATAAAAGTAAAACGCTACAAGGCTACTAACACCAATTTCATTTTAAATAGCCATTAATTCCTAATTCAGAAATTTGTGCAACGTCATACCTTCACAGTTCACATGGACCTTCACACAAACATGCGAATCATAATTTATGCAGACTGTGAAGTGGCAAGCAGGTGCACTTGAGTAAATGCCAAGTACAGATAGTGATAAGAAGTTCCTAATTGATTTATAATCATGATAATGTATTAGAATAGGTAATTGCTTCTCAAGTGAAATACCTGTATTCTTACATAAAGGTGAGATGATATTATTCGAGATCACTTTCTCGATGTTGTGAAGAATTTAGCAGATACCACCGAGTAGCCCGTTCATCTGATGTTGAAACTTCCTACAAGTTTAATGCAGCAGTCACATCCATACTCGTTACGGCTGAAAATACGTGACCATTGTATTCAATGTATAAGGGTGCGTATCATTAATGAATTTTATTTTTTTCGCACAACACCATCGTAACATTCAAACATTATATCATTATAGTTATATGGACATTTTTCTACAAAAAACGAGTAGTTGCGAGCGCATTTTCGTTTCCTTTGTTAATTTTCTACGGAGGAGTTATACTGCCCCTTATCAAGGGCCAAAAGGAAGCAATATGGGAATGCAAAGAATTTAAAGTTGATAATTTACTCGGCGCCGATTGCTCTGAACAGAGGAAAAATATCAACGTTCCTATCAATTTGGATCCGAAAATTAATGTGCGTATTTTAATCCGAAAGATTAGTAAAATATAATCACGGCTCATTTGGTATTCGCCTGAAAATGATATTTTCATTTTTCCAGATTTTAAATTTATCCGGAAATAAAATAGATCACATAAGGAACGATTCATTCGATAGATACAAGGATAATCTTATCACGCTCGATTTATCGAAATGCCTCACTTCGTATAGAAGATATGACGCTGGAGCATTTTTATCGTTTAAAAAGTTGCTCTATCTTAACATGAGTATTACCTGTTTACCCGACAAAAAAGAAATACTGTATCAGGCTTTTTCGGAGACTATTCAAGAATTTCAGTTCAACTCTTGTCTCAGCCATAAAACCGTCAATTTGTCTAGTATGACTGGCTTGCAAGAATTGACCGCTAGGGGATGCCAATTCAGCACCTTTCCCATTCTCAGCACATTAGCGCCCGTATCATACGTGGATATAATCGATAATGATTTACAAGATTTAGAACCTACAGATATAGCACCGTATTGCCGTTTGAAACAAATACGTTTCCGTTTTCCCGGTCGTAAAAGCCTAAAATCAGAAGATAGATACTGTCAATGCATGAGGGTCAAAAAATGGCTCGACCATGTGCAAATACTATATAGATTTGATTGCACCGAACCACAACCAAAGCCATCAGGTAAAATCATTAAGAATTGCATTTCACTTCATGCAAGTAACATCGAAAGTCCAACGATGATTCATGCAATAGTAATAGTAGGTACCACGCTAACTGCTTATATTACGCATTCGAAATAGATTGTGGTACCGATTTGGATCCAGAGGCTTTAAGGTTAAGGGCAGAATGCTTGGACCCAACACTGAAGGGACGCACCAAAGCAGCGGTTGCAGCAACCAAGCAGAGAAGTTTTATATGATTCTAGCAATACTCCTCGTACTTTTGGTTTCCTTGCCAACTTTATATTTTATGCGGAAGTTATTCCAAAAAGAAGGTAAGATTTTCTTTCAAGTGAACATGCCTCTTTTATTTTTTAAATGCCTTATTTGTTCTCGTCTATAAATAATGAGCTCGCTTACAGAAGAACAAGAAGAAGAATCTGCAGTCGGAAATCAAGAAGAAGCAGCTATTGAAGAAGAATCTGTAGCTGATGAAGAAGAATAGAATAAGATAGCTACGGTGAAAAGATTCATTGCCTCTCAGAGATATGAACTTCCTTTTTACTTCCGATTAGTGCGATAGATCAATCATTCTCTTACATTTCCTTACATCTTTTCTCGTAATCAAAGCAAAATGACATAAAATAAATAAACTATGTACGTTTGAAAAAAAAAATAAGAAGGCACGATGTTGGATGTATTATTTACGTTGTTTGTTTACAAACCTTAACATATACCTACTCTTCTACAACTATTTGGCTACCATGACGAAGTCCAAATATTCTGGTATTTCATTATGAAAGTGCCATCGATATGAATGACTATAAATTCGAAAAAATTTTGCTGATAATATGATAATATCTTTATGTATAAATAGGAAATATGCATTAGATTGTGGCATACGGAGGAGATATTTTGAAAAGAAAATTAAATGTACTTCATTGCGGACATGTTCCAAGGTAAGGGTGCGTAATTCAAAAATGTAGCGTAACTTCAATAATCGAATAAGCTGAACTGATCGCCGATTTACTGATTACAGCTATCAGCAGTACCTAATGTTTCGAAGAAATAAAGAAAATGATTACAAAATACATAACAAACGTATGAATACAAGGACACCTTTTCAATCGAAACTGACGAGACATTCTTATCTGTCGACTGAATGAACTCACGTAAGCGATTTCCGAACTATTTAAAATGATCATTTTCTTGGTGATATTTTCCCTTACAAAACCACACACTTTACTAATTTCAGATTCGTTTATGAAGCATTTGCTTCCGAATAGAATTTCATTCCCTGTTTTATTCTTCGGGATAATAATATGGCCAGTAATAGATAGCGAATTACCGTGGAAATGTCGAGAATTCAACGATAGCATGGATCGTCTCACCGTTGATTGTTCGTACAAAGAAAAAAGGGTGTTTGTTCCGCAAGATTTAAATCAGAGAGTGCAAGTAGGTAGGACGTATGATTTCCAATGATTTCGATACGTAATCCGCTCTACCAAAATATTTTTACGAGTTGTTTTTAAGGTTTTAAATCTCAGTGGCAACAACATAGTTTCTATAACCGAAAAATCATTCCAAAGATATAAAAACTTGATTGTACTCGACTTATCTAGCAATGTGGGCGCTGAAGTAGAAATGAAAATGGAACCGTTGTCCTTTTTTCCGCTTAAGAAATTGCAAGTATTGGATCTAAGCAGTACCTGCTTCCCCATAACTAAAGGGAAGGACATGCCAGAACATTTCCGGTTTCCCGAAAGTCTCAAGATATTCATATACGAAGACTGTATTTTCTCTCGAGTCATCGATTTGACTGATATGCTCGGTATCGAAGAATTTCACGGCTCCAACAGTCGACTTTCATTGTTCCCAATGTTCAACATGGATTCTCCCATTAGATTTGTAGATCTTAGGGATCATCTATTAAGCAGTTTACGCATTCTAGATATCGCTCCTTACTGTTATCTGAAAGTGGTGAGATTTCGTATGGAAAATGGCACAGGATTGCAACACGAAAGCAACTACTGTCATTGCAAACACATCGACACATGGTTGAGAAGCGTCAATGTCACATTCGACCGATTAAACTGTACTGAACCGAAATTAATTCCATCAAGTGAGCTCGTGTTATGTAACAGTTTCTTATACTGCATCGCATTTAATTCATGCATGAATTTCGATCAGCTCTGGATTTACGCACAGACTACATAGGCTAGCCTTGGGTGGCAAAATTTTAACATTGAGGAATCATTTTAAAATTGTTTAAAAAAATTTTAGATTTTATTTCATTTTTTGGAAATGCCTCAATTCTTGTCACCAATCTACTCGAATTATTTTTTAACCGAAACATTTTTTTCATGTTTTGGATTTTTTTACGGTAATACCTGAAATCTGGATAAGATATCTGAATTATTGTTGTTGTTGTTTTTTTAATTATAAAAAAATTGTGTGAACATTTTTTCAAATAGTTTTTTCTAATTATTAATTTTTTCAATTAGTCTGGTTTATAATTTTTTGAATATTTTTTTCGCTTCTAAAACTTCTTTCCCTTTTTTGAAGAATTTTTCCTTTTATTTTCTATTTATTCGATTATGAAGAAAAATCGTTGAATTTTTCTTCAATTATAGAAAATAATAAACAAAAGTAAATTTTAAACTTAATTTCTACAGCTCATGGAAATTGCAGACGGCCATTTGATTACAAATGACCAGAAACGCAAAAATATGATCTTACTTCCCCAACATTTGTTTAATAAAGTAGTTGACTTTGAGTCTGTGAGAGCTATCGTTTTTAATTAAAAAGTAAACTAAAAAAATTATGACAAATAAAATTAATGTTTAAATTGAATTTTTTACAAAAAAAAATTATTTGTTTTTGCTACACAATAAAATATTTGATTTTTCCAATTACATACAATTTAGATATTTTTCACAAGTAAACAAAACATCCGCAATTTTTCAATTTTTCTTTCTTCGTTCTCCAAAAAAATAAAAAAAATAAAATTGGAATTTCTGATTTATTTATAGAACAACTATCATTTCGGACCATTATAACAGGCTTCTTTAGAGAGATTGCTATTTAAACATACACAGTCGTATGCCTGCAGTGTTTCCAAGATAAATTTAAATGAAAAAATCTTTTCGCTCGTTTCTTATGGGAAATAATTTTTTGATCGCTTTTTCCCACTTCTTCCTCAAATAAGTTCTCCCTATCAGCTGGTGCTGTAACAGCGCGTTCTAGCCATCGTGGAAAGTGCAGCAAATCCATAAATGCGGCGCAACGTTTAGAAACCCAACCCCAATAAATATTGTATCTACCTATTATAATATTTACGCAGGGGCGTGCTGAGTTCAATGTGATTGCTAAAATTAATTTTACATAACAGCTTAAATATCTTTCGGACACTCTCCTAAAAAAGTAGAAAACTCACAAATATATCAACAAACTGATAATGAAATTTTGTATGTACTTTCATTTATCCAGGTTAATAAACCTTTGATCGTGCTAATATTACTTCGTTGCGTGTATTCTTTTTTATATTTCAATTTTATCCACATTATTTCGCATTCATTCCATTATTGTTTAATTGTATGCTTTTTATATGCTAAATAACAGATTCTATATCTTGAAGCCTAGGAGATTCGCCTGTGAAATATACGCTGAGCATGCCCCCCTATCTAGATATAATGATAATTCGTCTAAGGGCACTAATTTGATTTTAAATCGTTTAGATTGTAATCCTGATCTTATAGATCCACGTGCTCAAGACATGAGAGAGGACTGTATTAATAAAGGAGCGATGAGAAGTCTTTTTCGACGAAAGTGGTTTATTTTTCTGATGATTCTTTTACTTGCGCTTTCGATTCCAACCATAATAATCCTCATAAAGTGGCGCCTATCCAAAAGAAAAACTCAAGGTGAGTAAATTCTAAAATTACCCGTTACCATTTCATTAGGTTATTCGTCCTATTTCCCTTTTATTTCACAACACATATGCATATTGATACAGGATATTGAATTTTTCATTTCTTATTGATACAGTTTTCTCTTCATTTTAATAATATGTAATAAGGTAAGGTAGCCGTTTGTGGACCCTTTTTTCTTTTGAAGCCTCAGAATGGTGCCAAGATCTCCCAAAGCCCCAAAAATAGTATCAAGGGATGGGGTGGAGTATTGGCTATCCCTGTATGGGAGGGAAGTCCAAAATTTTAAAAACCCGATTTTTAGTAAATTTTTTTCAAAAGGTCATTTTTTAAAATTTTTTTTTTGGTCGCCGAATGTGGACCCTCCTAAAATTATTTTTAAAATGTCTAAGAAATTATCGAATAAACGTATATTTAGTGGAAATTAACTATTTGAACAATATGAGCACGTATACTGGCGAAGGTATCCAACGATACAGTGCAGCTGGTAAGCGGGTAGCAAATGGGTGAATCTAGTTCTGGTTAACGCTATCTATGATGAAATTGTGAAACTGCTTTTGCTTCGAGTTTTGTATCTTTCATGAGCGATAATTTTTACATGACGGTGGGCTATCTAGGTATAGTTAATCCATGATTATATAATTATGTACAATATTCATATTTTCTACGATCAGAAGAAGATGATGATGGAGATAACAAAGAGCAAGGTGATGAAGATAACAAAGAGCAATATGGTGGAGATGATGTAGAGCAAGCTCCTGCTCCCACAACTCCTGTCAATGAAGAAGGAAGAACTGAAGACGCTGCAAAATATGATGAACAAGAAACTTAAAAATCGCCTGAATTTTCACGAATTCCAATATCTACGACTAGGTTTACTTAATTGTATAATTACTTCTCTATTTTCATTGATTGTATGTTATTGTTTTTTCGCTCTTTGAAGTCAATAAAAACATCAATAAGTGAATGGAATAATATCTATTATGCAAAGAATTAATACTAGATTCCTCTGTAAGCTGCTACTAGAAGTTCGCTTCTATACAGGAGAATTTTTGGAAACTGAATAAATTCGTCTCTACGAAAACGATGCGAAATCACATACATCGGATCGTGGGCGAAATGAAGCGAAATGCTGAAAAAGCACAACGTATCACTTCACACACGAACAGTGGTACAGGAATGGGTACATGGTGGGTGAGTATAGGCGTATAAATCAAAACACACGCACACACCGAAAAACACTTATACCATTCGAGGATGAGAAGGCAACCCGTTATCTAAACAACTATATATGTGTATTCGACTGATAAATACAGTTGGCTGGACGAATTTAATGGCTTCTTGCTATTTTATCTTCTATGTGAACGGTTAAACTGTAATCAGAAAGAGAGAGGAAAGATAACGAAGCGAGCGAACTTATTTCACTGTACGAATATCGCCTGCCATGTTCTTCGCCAGGCCGGAAACTTTTGGAGAAATTTTCGGGTAAAGGGTGCCGGAGACCGCAATCAGGGAGACTTCGGGAAAACTCAACTAACACAACTTCGGTTCTGGATGGAGTGCCTCGCCGAATACGCCGGCGAAGAGAAGTTTATCTCTCATTGAAAGTAGGTATTAAGCTTTAAAGTCAACCGAACCTAATCACGGAATTAGCAGGGCGGCAGCTAGTTTGCCAACTAGCGTCGCTTTTCTTTAACTTATTTATCGCCCGGAATTACTTTTACGCGCGTTTTAAAAGTCGACGAAGACCGGCGACGTATTTAAAACTCGCCCGTACTCGTTTACGGGTCACTACTTCGCGCGCGAGAAATTACGCGACGCGGTGTTGATTAGCTCGCCAGAGCTCGTACGTCGCCGTTGCCGCGACCGTCATATTTATTGAACGATAAAGAAATTAAATTTACCAGCCGAGTAACGATAACTGTAGGAGAGAGACGACGAACAGCGTAACCCCTTATGTTTAACCAATAACTTCACCTAAACGTCGGAAATCGTTCGTCGTAGGCGAGAAATTGAAATTTTAATTTATTTATAGATCCGCTCCGCCAACACCTCAGCCTCGTTTCTTCCGCAATCATTTTATAAACTAACAAATTTCAAATCTAGTATCGAAATCACCTCGACGAACCACAAAACTACTCCGCTTCCTGCGAAATGATAACAAGCTCGAGAAATAAACGCTTTGAAAAAATCATACCTTCATCCGGTTCTCGTTCGCCTCATAACTCGCGATTATGCAATTCCATCGTCACTTAAATACGTCGTAAACCTGTTCCTATCAAGGTTCTTTCATTCGCCATCTGAACGCAGAGGTATGCAATTTCGTTAACACCTACATTTATTTATTCCTGGGAAATGATAACGAAAAAACAACAACAAACAATTAGCTTTCATTCCTTTGTTCCTCTTTTGCTTTGAAACTTACAAATATTTAGACATCCCTCTTCCTAGACAAACTGAACGATTACGAAAGGGGTACTTGACAAAAAGAAATCTGATCATACAAATTGACTTCAAAATTCAACCGGTGCAAAACTAAATCAAGTCTCAACAATACTTCTCCAACAATGCTTACTTCTCACATCCACGCTATATCCAAAAATTCAATCATCCTCATATCAAATACGTACACAGTTCTCTTTGCTCCAATCATTTCATTTACTGCCTACAGATATTATTCTGCTAATTTCTATATTTTTAGGTACCTAATTTAGTATCTTTGATTTTACTACTTGATATATTGTAAAAAAACATGGAAGCAGCATAGCTCCATTTATTTTCTTCTAAACCTTGATAGTAATTTTTCATATTTTCTAAATACTGGAAATTTTTGTAATACGCAGGTGCAGATTGCCCCTCTAGAACGTCGGGATTTTCTTGGAAGGCTTTTCCAAAAAAAAAAAAAAAAAAAGATATGGTTTGTTTCATAACATTAGTGATTCTGAAAAGTGTAAAAAATTCACTTTGAGTGACGCCTCATTGAAAACGCCTAGTAAAGGAGTCAATTGTTATAATAATAAACAACCACATAGAAATATGAAGAAAATCTATGTTTGATTTTTTATTCATTGCGAATTTTTATAAGCATTCAGAATAAACATTTTTTTATTCATAATTTTTTCAACGTTCTTATATTTTACAAGTTACTTGCTTATTTCATTTTCAAATTGATAAAAAAATTATTTTTAAAAATTTTCAATCAAGAAAATAATTTTTTTTCAATTTATCCATCATCACGCATACCATTCGATCAACGAAAGGACTTTTTTGATGATGGAAAGTATCTTTTCACATACAAACTTTTCATTTCAACTTTTCCTAAATTGTGAAATAAAATTTTACTTTTCACCCGCCCATCACGCTTCATAGTTTTCATTTCAAACTTTCATTGCACTAAAAAAATAATTTTAAAACATACTTTACATAAATATTTTCAAGTGTATTATAAGTGACATTATACAAACATATTCTTGAACATTCTACATCTCCAATCAGTGAACGATTTAAGCGCAGGTTAAATAAGCAGAGGCCTTGAGCGGTAGAATTTTGGGAACGCAGAATTATTTCAAGGCAATTATCAAAAAAAAATTATGAAAAAAATAAAACTTCATTATTAGATATTATTCTTTTTATTTTCAAATTTTTATAATTTTTCATTTCTTTTTTTGTAATGATTAAATTTATTTAATACATTTCTATTTCCCTTTTAGGATTTTTCTTATTTAATAAAATAATGATACTAAAAAACTAAGTATCCCAACCTTTTTTTGGAATTTCTTGTTTTTTCTTTCTTTTTTTTGTTTTCTAACATAATAATGGCACATTTCACGGTTTCAATAAAATTATGCTAAAAAAGTAAACGGAAGGTACCTAATATTTCTTTAAAACAGCATCTAACAAATCTGAAGCGATTTCATGGATAAGTTTATATAAGGCTTGAGATTTTTTCTTGATTTTGAAAACTTTGTTCTATTTTTTAATGCATTTTTCTCCATTCTTTTTTTTTTTTTTTTTTTAATCCAATAATGAAATAGATCTTTAAATAATTTTTCAAGTAAGAATTTTTTCCCCCTTGTAATCACTAGTTATACGTAAATTACACTCCACAAATTAAAGAAACATCGTACTTCAAATTTTTGATTTTATATATTTTGAAATTATCATTTGTTCTTTGGATCACAATGGAATAGTAAGTTTTTTGGAAGGTAGAAGACTATTCAAAATTTCAATAAATTTCATCCAATGGTTTTTATAAAATATCTAATCAAAAAATTATTCTCATTACAGAATCCTGGGATCGTTTTTATCCGTTTAAAATGTATTTTTTTTTTTAATAATTGATATTTACAATAAAAAATTATGAGATTTCAAAGTTGGAGCTTTCGACATTTTCGTTACCTACTTATTACGTCAAAAAACGCAATAGGTAAAACACCGACTTATACCTCGTGAATTTTTTCATTTTACACATAATGTCTTTTTTAAACGTACGATATCAAATTAAATTCGCGAATTCATGCGGGAGCCATGAATAATGTGATAATTTCAGTATTTTTAATGTTGTTTGAGTTCTACGCTTTAGCTATCACAACTTCGACGTACTTTTGGAAGGAAGCTTTTTCATCAAAAATAACTAACGAGTCGTTTAAAAAATTGTAACGCTGAAAAAATCATCTCTTCATTCATGCGATGCCTTTTGCCTTATCATTCGACGTTATGCAATTCTACCATCACTTACCTACTCCATAAACCTGTTTTTATATCGGTTTTTTATTCGCCGTGCAAATCCAAATGCATGCAATTCTATTAACACCTGATTTCAACGGAGGAAACCTGTTCGAAGTGTTGCCACACGTGGAAACCTTAGGGATAAATTGGCGCGAATAAAAGCTCAATACAAAATACACGGGGAGGCGTTACCCTACTCCATTAATACAGCTAATAATAATAAAAGCGGCCGAATTTCCATCGAAAATTCGGTCTAATTAAATAGCGAAGATTTAAATGAACAACTGTCGGGTCATTTTGGGCCGTGCCGATCGTAAATAAGGTTACACGGTCGGAATATTAAGATGACGAAGTGCCTTTCGCTAATGATGGGTAATCAAGGATGAAATTCGCGATTAAGGGTAGTACGATGGGTGACGGAAGGTGGTACGCGGAGTTTCCTAGCCTCTTAACTTAGCCCCACGTTCTAATCACGGTTACTCCCGTAATGAGCAGTAATTAAGCGGTGCTAAGTTTTAGGACACGTCTGCTAGCCTCCAACAGATGCTTTCGCGTTTACTTCGCCGTGCACGCGTTTTGCAACATATCCGCCGTCTTGGCCGATCATTAAATTAGGGGGTGTCAATGTACGCATTTCGCGTAAGAATTTTGGAGTATTTGATGAAAATGCGGGTGCCAAAAGTGGAGAGAGGTCCATACCTTTGAAAATGTAATTCTATTTCTTCCATTAAGTCACCTAATATATAAATGCTTTCCGAGTTCACAACAGAAACTAATTTAAAAGAAGAACAAATAATCTCTAAGCATGGTCAAATAAGTTGCTTAAAAATGATTAATTTGTAAAACGTAGATGAATTTGGAAACCACTGTGTTATTGGACAATGCGAGCACGTAATATTTACCGTATATCTAAAGTAACGTCACTTCAGGCACGATTTTCAACCATTTCAACCCTTAGAATACAAAATTTCATGATTTACTTGTGAAACACGCTGTAATCTTAAAACTCTTCGGACAAACTTCAACGATGCTTTTACCAATAATTCATTACTCGAACAGGTAAACTATTAATGGCGTAACCGAGGAATTTGTATTCCCTAGTAAAATTTCACAAAACAATTTTTTTCATATGAATTTTTCTTTTATAACAGTCTCCAGCTTCTATCACACCATTACATGGAGATGGACACAAGTTCATAACTCTGAGAAGGGCAAATAAAAGCAATATTCCTCCGAAAGATTGCTTCAACTCTTGCCATTTCTCTTGGTTTTTTTCTATTTATTATTTAACAGTATATTACCCTCATTACGATAATGAACACATTTTGAGGAATTTTTTCTTACAACGCAATGGACAGTTTCAGGTAAAATTTGAAATATATTTTCTCTATATGCATTTTAAAAATGTGACTCAAAGTTATTTTGACCGACTAACTATTTCTTGAGCAAGAAATCTTGAAACCAAATCATTTTTCAAGTTTAGTTATATCTATGCTTTTGAAATTGTGAAAGGTTCGTAGACAGGGGAATTCTAGACTTAAAATTGTCTCCGGCCTCTGGGACATTACCAACATTGACATTTTACAAAAATTCATAAATTTTTGTAATTAAAGCTTTTTGCAACTCATGTTACTAATAACCAACTCATTATAAATATGATTCGTAAAATAAGGAGCCTTTGAATGATAATGATAAATTTTCAAAGTATCGAAATCATCCAGGTGATAAAATGGCAAGAAAGAACAGTAAAAAATAAATAAATAAGGTTATTCGGTATTATGTTTAATGTCTCATATTATAAATTTCCATTTAATTATTTTTCGTTTGCGTTTTCTAGTGTATTTGGGTGGAAGGAGGGAGGAAGAGAAAATGATGAAATTCAACCATCAACTTGGGGTATATTTGAGGGCAAATGCACGAATAAAAATGATTGGAAAAGGGGATGCATATCACTACCATTGATAACTTCTTTATATCAATCACAGAGGATTGGGTTTTCTTCTTTAAAATTAAAAAAAATCTTTACCTCTCCATACTTTCAAATTTCAATAGTTTCTATTAAAAATTCGCAAAGGAAAAGTATCTCGGATAATACTCTATAAATTTGAGGTTCCAGAAGAATAACATGTATGCAATGCCTGCAAAGTTGGGTTATGCTAAAAAATCCGAAATGAGCAAAAAATCTCATGATTTCCCCCTCCCCCTTCAACCCAAACACTAGAAAACGCAACAGTTAAAACGAGCAATTAAATAAAAATTCGTATGTCAATCATATTAATAAGTAACAACCGAAAACTCCGCCTATTATTTTTATACAATTTTTTGTTTTCATTTCATCGGCTTGTACTTTCGATATTCTTATAAAATGGATCATTAGAAAGCTACTCATTTCACGAAACCTATTCATGAGCTGCTATTTTTTATTTTTATGCATCAAAAATCAACTGCGACATCGTAGTATCTAATCAAATTTTCATATTTTTTGCTCCGAAGTAAATTTAAATACAAAAGAAAGTTCAACTGGATCGTTTCGAAAACTTGGTGGCTCGATAAAAAATTACGAAATATTCGGTAACATCTTTTAAAAACTATGAGATATATAAAAATATGCTCCATTATATGAGCGTTATTTTATTCAAAACTTCAAGTATTTACAAGATATCAATTAACATATGTACATAATAAAATTTGACAGAAAAAATTTTTCAAAGAATATTTTACTTTTCGTTCAATAATTATACATGAAAAAATGTCAAGTTACTCCGAACACGCCTAGTTACCGAGCTTCGAACGCAGTGAAAATTATCTTGTTGTAAAAGGTTCTAATGAAGTGCCATCTATCGGAATATCATTGCATTAAAAGAAGTAGAACCTGTTAAAAACCATGATAATGCCTTCAATATGTGAAATAGATAACCCAAAAAACTTCAATGTTCGATATCAACATATCCTATCGAAGAAATGAGCATTGGTAATTAAAAGGGAGATTTAGGGGCGATTTTTTACCTTCGATCCATAATGGAGAACTTTTTTGAGAATGAAAAGCATTGTGTCTAGATGCTGTATGCTAAGTTTCAACTCAGCAACAATTATCTTCATTTCAAAATATTCATCGATTGGATTGCCAAAGACAGTCTTGAATATTTTTCAAAGCAAATAACTGATTTATAAACATATAATTATGAGTATTTTTTAATTTTTCAATTTCCTATAGTATTTGTGGAATTGTGTAGGCGAATTTATCTAGAATATGGAAAGGGGCGGGAAAGTTTTCAAGAAGTGGATTTATTCATTTCTCACGTGTCAAAAAATAATAAATAGTTTTACCCATACTTTTGGAATTTATATTTTTTCTACGTAGGAGGACTGTAAACGATTTCGACAACTATTTTGTTCGAGTTTTGAATTTCTTTTATTTGAAAAATTAATATTTCGTTAAATCTCCATGTTTTTCTACGATACTGAAAATTTTACTACGCTTACCTTTATCCGTGTATTCTTCTGTTTTGTCAATCATTTAACTCACAATAATTAAATCACATGCTTGCATACTTATTTACCACGAGTCACAATTTAACAATGCAAAAAGTAGGCTACCCTTCAGCGGCATCTATTGCTTGCAGCTATACCAGCAATACTCTGTTTTTCAAAATGAGCAACCAGTACCGACTATAATGCCTAGATAGCGCACCCTTCTCACGTACAGATCAGGTCGAATAATTCGGCGACTGCTACATAGCCTCGCAATGAAACCTTAACTTACTTAACAGCGTTATTAGTAGGGCGGTTTACGACTAATAAAACGGTATCTTAAGAGGCTATAATTTTAATAAAATATCCGCGTAATATCGCGTTTTAGCTTTTCAAATGCTTATAATAAAAATTTAGCATTTCGGTTTAATTTTTCCGTTAATGTTTTCGAACTTTGACGTTATCAGTATTTAAAAGTTATTTATTACACTGTTTACCTAAATTTAAACGCGAATGTAATAGTGTACGTTAATATAATGAAGATGAATTGTAACTCGGTCATTTTTGAGGACTGTCTCAACAATGAGCCAGTTTTTGGTTAACACAAATTTTACCCGTGAATAAGTTATGCGCAAAACCGGTTTTTATTCTACGCATGGCACATTCATTCATGCGTAAAATTTGCGATGAGAAATATCTAAAACGTCAAACTCTGGTAGTGAGAATAAAAAAAAACACGCATACACTCAAGAATATTATCAGGATTAACGTGAGTTCACGAGCTTTTCCAACACTTTCCATACCAATGCCGCATGTTAGTTCGCACTTCGGACGGCACTGCAATGAGTTTGTAAACACCATTCACATCTCAGATAAATGAGAAAAAGCTCTTTTCTGGCAAAATAATGGAATGATTTACCGTTCGAGATCAACTTGAACAAATATTTCAGTAATTTTGAAAAACTGACAAAAATTGCTTTATTTATGCCCTTCAATTGCTTCCATTAGTAAAATTTAATTTAATCATGAACAGCGTGACATGCTATCGAAATAGCGAAACAAGTACTCAACTTTCAATAAATTGTGTAGGTAAGTAGGATTTTATAGTGATCTAAAAATAAATTATCAGTTACTTTCTTACTTCACTCGAAAAAACTGAAACATAACGATTCAGCTGTCAATGGACTCTCCATGACAGTAATCCATTTTTCTAATGAAATAATATCAAAAAAGTAAACCATAAGTTTACTAACAGGCCTAACGAAATCTTGACTTATGCCTAAATCATTTCCTCTAGAATTAATTAAATTCTATGAAAATCAGGTACTCTTTCCCAACGTGAAAGTGGATTATATTCCGCCCATTTGATTAAATTATATCCACTTTTTTGAAATTCGAGCTTGGAAGTGTTAACTTAACGGAATAATTCCAATTTTTTTCATCGTGTATAAATTTAAACGGATTTGCACTTGTATTGAAAAGTACATAAAACTATCCTCAAACTTCTTCATGCTTATCACAACGCCTACGAGTCTACTGCTTAAGTAACTGAAACACCTAATATTGACGTCAATGTTATCAAATCTCAATCATATAGTCTCCATTTCTAAGAATAAATCGTTCCCATTAGGTCAACATTAAATACTCAATAAATATTTCACTTTTTGGTACGATAAGTGAAAAATACTGTCCATTGAAACATCAATAACTTATAGGCGAAGGAAAATGAATAAGTAAGTGAAGATATCAACTCCCCATCATTTTTAAATATCTTGTAGAAGCGTAGTACCTAATGAGTAGAACTTGAAAATGCGAATTATGTGTAAACTCTCGAATACAAACACTATTACGTTCGATTTTCTTTACTTCGTAGGTTTAAACGAATGCATAAATTATTATAAAACTGCGATCAAACAACCAAATGGATATCAGTCAAAGATTTCCTTAGCCTAATGAACTCCTATGTATTGAAGAAAACAAATAATTCCGAATTTCAACGAAGAGCTCAGTTTCACGACAACGATAATTTTAGAACATAAAGACATCAGCTGAGTGAATTCTCAGATTATTCGAAAAAATCTTCGATCAAAACTTCCACACAATATCCACAGTTTCAAATGATTGCACTTCATACAAGAGGGGAGAAACACACATTTGTGAATTAGTACTGAAAAAATCCTCATGTAGCGCTAATTGAAAACTGTATGACCTTCAAGGATATGTTTTCGGTATTAGTATAACGAGAGGCTTGAAGGTACTAATTTTAAAGTTTTATTCATTTTCGTGGAATTCTGATCATAGAAATGTGTTTAATAAAGTTAATCCAATTTAAAAAATTACAATAATTTCAGAGAAAAATTTATTTCATGATTAATTAAACTGATAACAACGATTTCTGGTTGGGAATTTCGTTTATGCAAGATTTCTCAACAATAACAGAATGAAATGAGTTGAAATTTCGTATGGTGATAGTATTTATGATCCTCGAGAGCGTTGAGAAGCAGTTTCTTTTATTACCAGTTTAGTTTATTTAAAAATCATCTTGAAAATTTTTCAAGCGTTCTTGTTTTGAAGTTCTTATAGAAGGAGAATAATTGAAAATTTCACAAATCCAGCTTTTCAGCGCTTTAAAGAAAGCTACAAGAAACAAAAAAAAAAAAAAATGAACTAATTAAAATGTTTAGTTTTGGAGAACTATTGCATGAAAGCCCCAGTTTTTCCTATTTTTCACTTACTATAATATTACCCACTTTTTGGATGAGGCATCGGCTTAATCGTGGTTTTTCACAAAACACTCAAATAAATAATGTTCGATTCCTTCTTTGTTTTTTTTTTCTTCAAATTTTTGATGAAAAATGAAACACCGATTTAGAACTATTCCAAACATAGAAATCGAAACACATATTGAGTTTAATCTGTGTCCTTGAACCAGAAGAAATTCAACACGCACAATAAAATCAAATACATTTATTTTTCAAATTATAATCTTTTATTCATAATATTATCAGACTAGCCCCGAATAAAATAAAATACATAAATAGCGTGGAAACAACGAAATAACGAAGCAGAAAAATAAAACAAAATAACGTACAATTTTTTCATCTAAAACAAACTCAATAATAGTAAATAGTCATAACATTAACACGTAAATTAAAAACCTAAATAGGTCTATAGTATAATTTAATTAAAATTTTTCGTAACATAGAACGCAAAGAACAAAAAAAAAAAAAGAAAAAAACAGTCTAATCTATTTCATATTTCGCGTATATTTATTTACAATATACACAGGTACATTTGGAAAACGAAAGAAAAAAACACACATATCTAAATACGAATGAACACCATAAAAAAAAAGCGGAGTAAAAAATCTTTCATGAGTTTTGGAAACGGAATGTCTTAAACGGAATTTGTACAAACTAGACTTTTAATCACCGGTTGGAACCTATTTATTTTTTAAATAAATACATTTAACAATGAAACGGGGCAACATTAAAGTTCGATTATAACCGAACAATTGAAAACGTTCGCGATTTATCGTTTTATTTCAAGATAATTACTTTTTAAATTATCAATTATTGCGTTGATCAACAATCGTACAACAACACTCCATACGATATTAAAAATATTCGATATGTAAACTGAACGACAAAATAAAATAGGTAAAACATAAAACAAAAGAAAAAGGGCAGAAAAAAACTAACATGAAATTATACATAAAAACAACGAAAAAATATACAAAAAAAAAAAAAAGAAAGAAAAAACACGTAAAACATACATCATAACTATTAATGCGTAACTACGTAATTTACATTAAAATAATTCATTTTTTTAATTTAAAATTTTATTATAAATTAAAACGAGGAATATTCGCAAATAACGTGAAATCGTCAATCACATTTTACTATACAAATATACAACACACATATTATCATTTATATGCAGATGATCAAAAGGTAAACTTACATTTAAAGAGTATCGAACTGAATATGAAATGCAAATAGGTATATATAAACCAAAATGGAATGCAACATTTAACATTTTTATATGATATTAGTAAAACCACAAATCAGGTTGTGTTTAAATTCAACTCGTTAGAATATATAGTAGGAAACATTTTGCCGTATAGTTAATTAAATGTATGTTTGACGAATCGCAAAGATGAACGAAAAAAAAGAGAGCGAAACACAAATCTATCCACTTTCCCTTATTTCGTTGGCATAAGCCAGAAATGCGTTAGATGCGTAAGGAAAAACATACAGTTAGAAATTATACGACTCTATTGCTCGGTATAAATAATATATAATAAATTGAATGATAAAAAGGTGAGCATTTTTTATTCTTAGATAAAATTTGAGTGACTTTAAAATTTTCCATATTCAAAATACACAACGAATCTTAAAATCTAGACACACTCGAAAGAAAAAAAAAAAACAAATAAAATACACGCAACATAATAGGTCTAGAGTACAATAAAATAAAGGAATCATTAAAACAGGAAGTGGAAGAAAGAGGAAGAATTTACCTAACTTTTATGTACACCGGTTTACAGCATTATGTGGGGAGGGTACGAAAAAGTGTTTAGGCCGTTCAGATGCGATCAGTATATACTCTGTAAAGGCAACATCGGCCGGTATCCTCCCCAAGGGTAAAGTCAAGTGTTATCCTTGGACGACGATATGTTAGAATCGTCTTCGCACTTGATTAGCATGGAAGGCATTAGATGACCATTATCACCTTTGATGTTCTGATTAACGACGCATTTACGCATATGCTTCTCCAGCGTCGACGGAACGGAGAAAGGCATTTCGCAGAATCGACATCGGTACACGTCTTTGCCCATTCGACCATGAGTTTTCATGTGCCTGGTTAATTTGGAGCTTTGAGCGCAAGCGTAGGAACATAATTCGCATTTATAAGGTTTCTCGCCGGTATGAGATCGTCGATGCACCGTCAAATTGCTACAGTTTTTGAATACTTTGCCGCAGTATTCGCAGGTATCGTTACGTCGCGATTCCTTCTTCAAATGTTGATTAGGAAGACCGAGGTTCATAGCGGCGGCCGCTGCGGCTGCTAGCGACGAATTATGCGATTTTGGACCGCCGTGACGGTTTTCCGAATTCGATTTTGAGCGAGTTTTAAACATATCGAGAGCGACGTCGTTGCGACCACCGAATATATCGCGACGATGGGCAGCCGCCATGGTGGGAAGCCAAAGAGCGGGGTACATGCTTTCGGCTTCCGGTGGTAAATTGTTTCGACCTAGTAGCGGATTATGGCGACCGTCCATATCCAACTTCATGCGTTTATTGGCGGCCACGTCTAGTAAATTTTCGAACGGCATGCCAGTGCCGAAGAATCCGTGCGACGCGCCGATTATATCGAGCGGCGGTTGACTAGCCATAATGTTTTTGGCGAATTCTTCTTTCAGTTTCATCGCGGCCGAAGATTTCATTTTCATGCCATTTTCTAAAATAAGAGGCGGAATTTTACCGATACCGTTGTTATTGTCCGGAGCGACCGGCTCTAGCAGCGCGTCGTCTTTCTTTCGGATGTGCGGATTATGCGTGGACTCTTGCAAAGCTTGTTTGTACGCTTCGCTGTACTGCTGGATATTACTCAGGCCGAACTTATCCATCAACTCGCCGACGAGGGAACCGGACGAGGAGACTTTATCGGATGGCGTTTTATCGAACGGAGTCTGCGACGGAGTTGGTCTAGGCGACTGCATCGATTTGCTATTCTCTTCGGCGTTGTTGGGAGGCGTAGATGCGGTCGATTTGGTGGTTAGATCTTCGGGCGCGTCGCCGTCGTCGTCTTCGTCGCCTTCTTCGTCCAACTCCATATCCTCTTCTTCGTCCTCTTCGTCGTCCTCGTCTTCTTCCTCGTCGTCGATCTCCTCTTCTTCTTCATCGCCGACCTCGTCATCGTCGTCGACGCGTTCGTCGTCCGAACCGTCGTTAGAAATCTGTTCCGGTGTCGAAGTGGTACTGCCATCTCCATTGGTCGATGTGACTCCCGCTTCGCCACCGGTCCGCCCGTTTCCCCGGTCCGATTTCTTGTGTACTTTCATGTGCCTCTTGAGCTTCGAGCTCTGCGTGCAGGCGTGATCGCAGACCGTACATTTGTAGGGTTTTTCGCGCGTATGCGTTCTACGATGCACGATCAGATTGCTCTGGAAACGGAACTTTTTGCCGCAATACTCGCACTCCTTATTCTTCTGCTCGCATTCCTGATTCGCGTTTTTATCCTGCGAGATGGAAAAATCGGCCGCTTTCTCGTCGTTCGAAACGCCGTGCTCGGATTTGGCGGCGTTCGACGACAAATCCAACGAATCGTTGGCCGAATTATCGGTCGACGAGGACCGGCTCGGAGGCAACGGTTGCGAATTACCGGGACTGGTGAACGGGGGCGTTAGCTTACGCGGCGACAACGAGTTAGGCCCGTTCGCTACGCCTGGACTGGTGGTGCCGGCCAATTGTCGTAACCGTTGCGAGTAAAAATCCAGCTGCGGTTCTAAAGGTAACGACAACGACGGTGGCGGAGGAATCATCGATCGTGGTCCGTTCGTATGCATGCTATTGCTCGGCGGCCTGTCTACCGTCGAGTACGGCGAATGCGGAGGCGGTATACCGGTGGTGGCGGCCACAGCGGCCGCAGCCGCCGCCAGCCCTAAACTATGGTGCGAATTCAAGCGAAACTGTTCCGATACGATTTGCTCCATACGGAAATGATTATCGTGGTGACTAGAAGACGGTCTGGCGAATACCGAAGGCGAACTGGAACCGTTGCCGTTGCTGTGCAGCCCGCTCAACGATGTGGGGTATTGATGATGTCGCGCCGGTTCGCTCAACGGCATACGTAGCAGGCCGCCGACGCCGAATGGATTATGCGGATCGACCATCGACGTCGACGTTGGTGGGAGTAAAGGTAATCTGGAGGAAATTGAAGCGGAAGGTAATGGTAACGATGAAGTCGCCAGCGAACCAACGCCGGCTCCGTTGCCGCCGCCGCCGCCCGACGACGAATTTCCCGAACATCCCGATGATGCCGAGAATCGTGAACACGACGACGATGACGAGTGATTATTATTATTATTGTTATTACTACTACTATTATTATTATTATTATTATTCTTTGGTGGCGCACAGTTCGCAGCCGATGGACTGGAACCGGTCGACGATGTGGACGATTCTAAATAGATTTTTATACCGTGGCTGTTTTGCGCGTGCTGCACCAATCGCCACGCCGAATGCAGTCTCAGTTTGCACGTTGAACATATGTAGTAACTCGGTTCTGAAAAAATACAACAAAAACAAAAGATAAGTACTCTTCGTATTTTTATACCTTTTTTTTTTTTTTTTTAATAATATTTTCAACAATACATCGAAATACCTCCAACGATCGATGGAATTTCATCCATTATCAATCGCCCGATCGTACCCACAACCATCCCTTAGTTTAAGTATTTAACGGTACCTCGACGCAATCTAGTCATATACCTGACCTTTACATAAAGGCGAGCGGCGTTATTCTTAAGATCGTCGAAATCTCCACCATACACCTTCGTTCTAACACGCATTTATTATTGACCGACCGAATCGAACCATTAATTTAAAATCACTCGTTTGACCTGCGAAAAATCTTCATGCTTTCTACCTTCGTTCGCATACACCGTTATCCTATCGTTCGTATTTTTACGAAAATCATAATCCGAAAAATATCTTCTTATTATGTGTCCCGTATAGTATATAGTTTACCAAAAAGAATTGAATTCGTAGTTACTTTCAGAGAAAGAGAGAGAGAAAGAAAAAAAAAAAAGAAATAAGATTAACAACATGACAATGCGGAAAAACAGTACAAAAATGAATTAATCACGCCGCGTATACTCGTGCAATCGCGAAATATAATCTTTTTCTCTTTTTAGATTCGTGATGAAGGTAAAAATTACTTTTGCTGCCAGACGAGCGACGAAATCAACCCTAACTTATTTTTAAAAAATGGTCACAATCATCATGTGCCAGATAACAATAGGTTAACTTATAAGACGCAGGGAGGGTGTGTCCGTAATCAGACAATGATATTACGGTTCGGTAAACATACAGTAATAATAGTGACTGCATCTTTGCCGCTATATATACTTTTTCCAACAGCTCGGCATTTATACGTGTGCGTTGTTTTATTGTCCTAAAACGACGCAAAACTAAGACATACTCTGGCGAACAATAGGTCAAGTCATACAGTTCAACGGTAAATACATAAGCGACCGCCAACTTTTCAACGAGCGAGAGAGAAAAAAATCAACTATTTTCAATATACTACGTACTATGCGACGCGTTACGAAAAAAAAAAAACATAAACGTCGAGAATAATGCGCGCTGGTAAATTCGTGCTCAAATGCAACCGTTTAGCAAAAATTTCATGCTACTGAATGGCTAATGAATCGTGCTGTACGGCGTGATCATCGGTGTGACCGTTTAGCTGTTACGGTGTTACCCCCTCGCAGCGGCCTGTAGTGGTTTTAAAAATAGGGAAACCGATTCCAAAAACCAGCAACTTCGTATCTGTATGATATAATAATTTTTCATCGCTTGAAAATATCTCCTCCTCCTCTCCCCCGGGTAGTAATAAATTTTTCATTTTTTTTCTTATTATTATTATTATTATAAAAAATTAAAAAAAATAAAAAATAAAATTGTAATAATAATCGCCCGTCCATACGCGACAGAAGTCGCCGGACATTAAGGGCTAATAAATATTTGATTTGATTTGATTTGATTTTTTTTTTGCTTATGAAAAATTACACTTCTTTTGGGCAAACAAGTATGAAATCGTAAGTTGAGAATAATAGTGAAGTATTTGAAGAACGAAAATATCAAGCGTCTCAAGTTTGAAAGTTTGACATTTGAGAGAACTCGACAAAATCTCTAAATGACATTTGATTTGTATACCGTGCGTCCAAGTGATTCGGGTACAATCAGCGCAAAAATCTCAGTTTGTTGATAACATAATAAGAGTCAAACTACGATTTCTAAATCGAAAATTATTTTTAAAATTACTTCGATGAATTTTTAGGCTGATAAATTCATTTCAACTGTATTACAATTTCTTTGTATTTGAAAAAATCAATTTTAAATAATTGGAAAAGAGAACCCGAATTACTTGGACGTACAGTATAAAAGAATTTCATTAAATAAATTAGAATCTTCATTATCCTATTTAATCGGGAAGGGGAAGGGGAAGAGAAAGAGGAAGGAAAGGTAGTAATATAAAGAAATATGATGTAAAAATATGAATTACGTACATGCAATACAAAGATTCAATAAATTAAAAATACTATGTTTTTTCATGATCGAGGCTACCTACAGAAGAATCATTTTTTTTGCCATTTTTGAATTTCTTAGGATTCTTTTTTACTCCCTGAAACTTTTGAGACATTTTTCTCAGATGAAAATTTGAAGGAGAAAAAAATTTCTGAATGAATTTCTATATGTGAACATAATGATTTTTCACTTAGAATTTTATACTTCACCTATTCGTAAAATACTTCGGTGCTTTCAAAAACCTTCCTACCAGCAAAAGAGGAAATGAAATAATATTATTAATGCTTGAATTCAACTTGCTGCTCTAGAACATTGTGGCAATCATATTTCTTCCGGGGAAGGGGAAGGTGAAAGTTGTACTCTACTATGTAGAAATACGAGTATTTTCCAAAGATATAAAATCAACTTGACGTATCGACAATCTGATATTAATACTTCGTAGCTCATAACAAAGATTACAAAAAGGACAAAAAGTGTTTAGGGCATTACGAAATTGAGGTATCAGCGGATTCAAACGCCTTGACCAATTTCTGCATAATGAGATATGGCAACAGATTTATAAGTTTTGCACTGCTCACTGTACTCCTGAGGTCACCTGTTTTCAATTACTACATGAATCAGCTACCTTACCACACAACAAACAATGTTATCTATCACCGTAAAAAATTACATTAATTCATTATGCTTTTAATTATTAGTTTTAGGAATTATTATTTGGTTATTATGTTTTTTCGTTTATGAAGCTCATTCTCTCTTTTGGGAAGGGCATTAGCTCTTTTGGAGATCCTCATTGCACTCGAATGCCGTATTATATTCAAGACCCAATCTAGACGAAAACACACGGTCTGGGTAAGCGAGAAATTTCACTCATAAAACCTCTTCATACGTGTAGACTACACGATATGGGACCCAATCAGCCCACGATCAAATAACAATTATTTCACAGAGCGAGGTGGTTGAAAAAAAAAATACGCGCAAATAAACAGCCAGTATTGTTCGTAACGACTGGTCGCCACTTTTATCCGTCACCCGAGCACTACGAGTACCTTCAGCTGGTCCAGACTACTTCGGTGTAAAACAAAAAAGCTCTATTCATTAAACCTCGGCTCATTGTTTCAGCGTACTATTTAACGGCGAGCTGTCCAGTGACCCTATTCAATATCGCTTATAGGCTAGGTTTTTTTATTTCTATAAATTTTTTAAATCCTTACGTACATGTTCTCCAACATACATATCCACTGGTTGTATTATTGTCGCAGAGGATACGACGCAGACAAAGGAGAGTCTATCTGGCTCTGTACCATGATCAAGATTACATACATCTCAACCCTCGCGTAATTAACGGATTTTTTTTTTTAATAATCGTAGGAGGCATCGTCGAACCATATGTCTCGACGAGGCTTCCAACGAGCGTAAAATTTTTTTCTTTTTAATAAAATCGGGTAAAAAATATATTTTTTAAAACCGCCGAAATGCTCGTATTGTAACATTTGCGCGTTAATAATGGCCCCTTTATTTTTCCTTTTCACAACGGTTCTTTTTTTTTTTATTTTTCGCAGTCGCGCGGCATTTCCGTAATTTCGATACAAATTTACATTCTTTATGGGTTTGTTCGCGGTATCGTTAATACGCGCAGTCACCCTATTCGAAAGGGAGTAACACGTTTTGCGCAATTTACAACGCTAAAAATACGACGTATCGGAAATGTCCGTTTAATACACGCCGTCGAATAGAAAAAGGGGTGATCGCGGGTATACGCTATTTCAGGTAATAGAGATAAGCCACGCGTGTGTACTCGTTTGTCCACTCCACTCACTTTAGATGCATCGTACGCGGATAAGCTTGCGCAAATCTACGCTACGCTGCAAATGAGAGACGCCGAGAGCTGCGAATCTTTTCCCATACATTCGTATCGCGTACCTTATTCTACGTGTCTATTCGTCTAGAAAGTTCAATCGAAGGGTTTAATAAAGTGGTTCTTTGCGTTGGGAAAATTTTCTCATAAAGGGGTGATCGCGGGTATACGCTATTTCAGGTAATAGAGATAAGCCACGCGTGTGTACTCGTTGTCCACTCCACTCACTTTAGATGCATCGTACGCGGATAAGCTTGCGCAAATCTACGCTACGCTGCAAATGAGAGACGCCGAGAGCTGCGAATCTTTTCCCATACATTCGTATCGCGTACCTTATTCTACGTGTCTATTCGTCTAGAAAGTTCAATCGAAGGGTTTAATAAAGTGGTTCTTTGCGTTGGGAAAATTTTCTCATCCGGTTGGAATTCGATTTAGGTCAAGTTTTTTTGCGAGAATAATTATCGAATAATTTTTTGATAATTTTTATTCGACGAAATTATCATTTTTTTCGAAACGATTAGTATTTTTTTTATCTGAAATTTGTATTTCTAGATATTAAAAAATTGTAAGCAGCCATACCTCATTACTGGAGCTGAGTTTTTAATGAGAGTTTGTTCAGATATGCAGGTAACGCTGATAACCTCTTTATAGAACCCATCAATGAGACCGATAGTATTTCTAGTCCACCGGAATCATACGAGTTTTTATCTATCAAATTTCAGCTATTTGAGGCTCCTCGAGTCCTCCTCAATTGATTTTTCAGCCTCGAACACCATTCTATCGACTGATACGATAAGCCATTCATCATTCGAAGGAATTAACGTAGCACCATACGCTTTGGAGAGTACACATACAATAGGACCACGCATTTGATGGAACATAACGGTGTGAATATTCGATGGCTTTCGAAAATATTTCCAATAATTGCCCAACGAACTTACCGTCGAGTATTGAATTGGGTACTCGAAAAATTCGTATTTGTAAAATTTATTACGATTGGTTCCCAAAGCTCGATTCCAAACTACCATTCAGGTATTCACTCGTCAAACTCGAACATCATAGTTGGTAATCACTATAGCCAGAGACACTCCATAGACATAATTTTTCGTTTAATCTCGAGGTTAATTTTTTTTTAGCCGATGACTTATTGGTTTCGCGGCAACTTAAGCTAATTTAAGTGCGTTAATTCGTACACTTCGATTGCCATTTGAAGCGGCTCATCGCTGACGTCAAAGACGGCGTGTTATCTTTCCGAATTGTCGACAATTTTATTGTTGTCGGCTGCGCCACGATCGTACCACAGTGATATAATTTTCGCCAACAACGTCGCCAAATCTCGTCCTCTAACATTTCGAGTATAATACCGCGTAAATAAACTCGTTATCGCGCGGACGTAATTATAAGGTCGATTTACGCGACGCGAAAAATCCGGGCGAAAAAATTCCGCCCTCTTGCCGCCCACTCGTAGCGGCCGGATAATCCTAAATACCAACATGGAGGCCGTTTTCAGCCGGTCCGAAATATGAAAAACAAAAATAAAAGCGTCGGTGATGTTGCAAATAGCCTCATTATCTATTCCGAAGTCGTAATGGTTCGGGTCCTTTTACAAAAGAAACCGCGCACGCCGTCCACCATTTCTTTTCTGCGTGCACAGGCGACGGCGGCGGTCGCCTAACGACACCGCAACCTGGTCTTCGAAATTGCCGTTTCAACAATAACGTGACCGTTCGTAATGTCCTTTTTTTTGACGCTAGCCTAAGGTAGCTTTTCGTTCTCGTATCCTTTTTTTCCTCCATTCCAGCTAACATCTGGCCTAGACCGAAAATTTTTCGTCCATTGTAAGACGATACTTTGGGGGAGTTCGCCTTGAAAAATTGCCTATTTTATTCACGAGGGATATAGGAACGTTAATGGCCGAATCTATTTTACATTGGAGGCAAAATCGACTCAGGATAAAAATATAAAGCGTTGAAAAAAAATTCACAAACTGCAAGCTCTTCGTCTCGACCATCCTGAGGAACACAATTGTTAACTTTCCTCACGACCTGATTTCATAAAAATTCCCATCTCTAACTCCACACTGGTGCGAACATCGTTAAACCATTAGTCAGCACTGGGTAAATAAGTTTTCCCCGAATATTCGCCACAACCCCAACATACATGGGAGTAAACACGGTACACTTATTTACACACTCGTAACCATAGATAATCCAAACGTAATACCATCGTTGAGTACAATAGAGAAAATAGATATTTAGCCACGAGGCCACGTTCACACAAACGTCCACATTTTTCAATCACCTAACCCGGTCGCACTCCTCAACTGGTGTCAAAATTGTCCAAGTTTCCATATCGTACGAATTAACGGAAGATGACCGGCCTAACAGGTAATTTCTACAAGCGAGTACCGAATGATTGATAACTTATTGTTGGAATAGCTTCCTTTCACTTGCATATACGTGGTTAAAGGTCAACCGTGTCCGTACACGAGATTAATTTCATTTCATACGTCGATCTTCGGTCTCCGCGGAGAAAACTGCCATTCTACTCGCAGAAAAATTTTTCTCACTTCTAGCCTCGTGTCATTTCTCTCGAAAAGTACTTCGAAAACCTTTTTTCGAACTAAATTACTAACATTAAAATACGAATGATGTCGGTAACGCTAGCACCATATTACGGACAAGAAATTTCAATAAAAAAGGTTACTTTTGGCACGCGGACACATGGTCCCTATCTGTTTAATATTCAACGCCTAACCACGCGGCTATTATTTATATTTATTACAAATCCTTCTTCGGTACCCCAGAAAAAAAACGCCGAGAAGTTAAGGGTCCGTTTCTCTCTTTACACGTACTAGACACTTACCTATGTTAATTTAATAAAGGGATGCGTGCCATCCCTTTTTTTTTTTCTTCTTCTTGCTAGGTTTCTTCTCTCTTCTATCTATATTTCTTTTTATTAAAACGCGGACTCGTGCTCGTCGTACAGCCGTTCGTTCGCCGGCTTTTCATTGTATCAACTTTGATTGCTTTTGTACTCGCTCGTTTAATCGTATATACCTATACACGACAATCGTTCGAGGTGACCAAGGCGTGTCTTAAGGCGTAAGAATACTTAATGTTGGATTTTCAACCAGGTCCTTCGTCTATATAAAGTGGATTTTCAATTGTGATAACTGATGACCAAAAATCACGTTTCGTTTGGTTATTATAATATCGGTCATATTTACTTTTTATATTAGGGAGTTAAATGAAGAAGAAAATCTTCTCATATATACTACTGAGGGGGTGGTAATCACTTCAAATAGCGGTTCAACCTTTTTTTAATATTTTTTTTTTTTCATCAATAAAAATGCATTGAATTATAAAATCGAGACAAGACATCTTCAACTTTTTTCTTAAACATTTTTTTCTCAATTATAATTACTTTTTTTAACAAGAAAATTCGTGATAAATAAATTGTACAAATATATGTTCTTTATATTTAAAAAAAATAATTTTTATCGATTTGTAATTATTTATATTAAATTAAATTAAATTCAAATTTTTCAATAAGATAAATTTTTGCAAGGGAGGGGGTGGAAGTGCTCAGAGGGGTTGAAGTAATTTTAACTTAAGTTGTTGGATGGTTGTTTCTTATTTTTATGATTTTAAATATGACAAAAATATAACAAAATTTTTTGAACGAAATGTAGGACTCACTTTCCGCTCCACCCCCCCCCCCCCCAAAAAACCCCAAAGCAATGAAAAGTTGATTTCTATACGCATTGAAACAAACCTACGTTTTCAAAACATGAATCCTTTGAATCATGAGGGTTAAATACACGTAAATAGTATTTTCTTCACTTTATATTTTATGAAGAGTGTAAAAACAATTTTTTTTAATTATTTCTATTTGTGAATTATTTGAAAGAACTTTTTTATCATATTTGAAATGCATACGATATAAATGCTTTTGAGGTGATAATAACAATCAAGTTTACCGAAAGATAGAGTCAAAGAGGATAAATTGCCTCAAATATATAGACATCAGAAAAAAACGCGGAGATATAAAATCGTCGCTTTTCAAAAAATGCTCAAAAAAAAAAAAATGCCGGAATACAAAAAAACCCACAAATAAAAAAAATCAACAAAATTTTCTCAATTTTCAACGCCACTTATTTCTTTATCGAAAAACAATGGATTTGCATTAAAACAATCATTACATCTCTGGCTGACCATGCCTTCAGGGGGCTCTTTATAATGGCTAAAAATGCCTGGTATAATTGGAAACTCGTTGTCTAAGGTTCGCATGTAGGTAGTTACCCCTTCTCACAATCCATTATACATGGTCTATGCCTACGCGTATTTTCGTTTCAATACAGTACGCGATTTTATTAATGGAAGAAAGAACAAAACCGACGTTTCTCGGCGTGCGAATTCTTGGAATATTCGGACTGCACTGTTTAGTGAACGGTAAAGCCAACTCAATGGGTTCTTTTTGTTCTAATTATTCGTTCATAATTAGACGAAGAAAATAACCATTTCATTATTTCTTCACAGGAAATAACAACGAGCGCGGTAATGCAACAGCTACATCTGCAATCGTCCAATTGCGATTTATGCTGCTCGGTAATCTATAACGTGCCGCAAGAAGCTGAAGTATTCACGCTAGATCGATCGGAATTCTTTTTAAATAAATCGTAAATTTTGAGGAAAAAAAACAGATTTTTTTACCCTTAAGGACTTTGTATTTGACAATGAGTACGTAATGTTTATCATTGACCTAGTACAACGGTTATCATTTATTTTTCTTAAAATTTCATTTTTTCTCAAATTATTCTGAATTTTTAATATATTTAGTTACGTGTAACAAACGTTGAAATCATTAACCTTTAAATTTCAAAAAAGATCTACTAAAAACCAATTTTAATGAAGACCAAATGCAACTATCTAGAGTTGGCCTTCGAGCTGAAGAAAAATAATTTAAAGGGGCTTCCACGTCAGATAATGCCAATCAGAATTTACAAATTGTACGAAGGAGTTATTAGAAACTCATGAAAATACCATATTCGGCGACGAAATACCGAGTCAAATTTACAAGGTGACCTATATGTAAGCACAGACAAAAATAAAAATTCATATGTATAGTCGTTGAAGTAATATCCAAGAATTACCATTATAATAATAGCACCAATAATGAGTCTCATAAAATATTTATAATCATTTGACCGCAAGTTCGGAGCAATAATAGGAAAATTGACCTATAGCACAGATGTGAATTTTTTTTTTAAATTTGATTATTACCTTTTTAATATTATTATCGAGTGATTTTTTGACTGGACGTTACATGCCTGTACTACAAAAAATCCCACACCACTTCAACAACGAATCCATGCAACTACACACATCGAAACCTATATATAAGTACACTCGGTCTCGGGCACTATAAATAATTAATTTTTTATCGGCTAATACGATATTCATAATGAACGCAGCGCTAAGTACACGTTGCATTTAACCGAAGAATGAAAGATTGGCGGGTGGTTATTGAGAATATGTGGGTTCTACACGATACGACCGAACACCCACCCACATTGTTGGAACGGTCAAACATTGTTATTATATTCTAAAACAATGACCGATGACGCGACATTATGCAAAATTAAACCGATAGCGTAGGCGCTATATACGTTACGTACGGCGACGCGTATCACAAAACTCCCTATAGTGCCCTCATCCACCTAACCACGACGCTTATATTTTATTTATCGCACCTATACGCGTACTTTCGCCGAGCTCCAAATACCGTCGCATCGGCGCGAAAATATCCTTATACGACCTATTTACAATAGCGCTCCGCCGAAACGATAAAATTACCTATTAATTATTTCTGGACCATTTAATCCGCCCAATTGGATAATCGATTTGTTGCGTAAATACGCGTATCGAATTCTTATGAAAATATATGCTCTCCTCCACTCGGCAGGGATACGCTTCGCGGACTATTTGCATAATTCGCGTATTCGGGTAAATAGGTGCGAGTGGTTTCGATATTACAATAGAACATCGATTACATTTCTTTCGCGCAAATGACCATGTATACGAAATGGCACCTCATATATCGTCATACGTACGCTACAAATAGAATACGTTAAGAAAGCAGCGATAAATGTCGCAACCTAATTAATTATAAGTCTTAATTAGCCAATATCGAATACTCATTATAGAAAATTCATCATCTCGTATTGGCCAACGAAAAAAGAAAACTAAACAACCCGAATCCATTATTTAAAACGTAAAACAAGAGGAGACCAGAACCAGTCGTATGATAAATGCTAAATCTAACTCGTTAATCTGCAATTCGATGTATCACCGTTACATCTACATTGTCAAACTCTTCGCATTCGTGTACAGATACATACATGAATCAAGACATCAAACACCGAGACCTCCGTCGCTCGTCTTCATCATTCACACATCGAAAACGAGGTTAAAATCAGATTTTAATAAATAGCCGGTCTAGCGATTAATCGACATTTACGTAACTTTCGTCATAGATTCATAATACATTTTGTAAATTCCGCGCAATTTGCTCCACATTTATCGACAATTTTGCGACCATCACGAGTGAAACAACACCGGAGGGGAGAGGGGTTATTTCATAATTTTTCTTATGCATCGAAACACAAAATTATCTTGGCTGGGGGAGGGGAGATTCAGTAAGTTTTATCATAATTCAATAATTTATCGTTGCATAAAGATACAAGATCAATTTCAACTAGTTAAAAGTTAAAAAAGTATTTTGCCTCGATTATCCATTTCAGAGGTCCCCAAACATCATTCATGTTTCAGCTAGACGAATAATGCTTTAATATTATATTAAATCAAGATATTGAATAATTAAATTTTAATGAGTTATAATTAATTAAATTTAAATTTTTTTTTTTTTTGTTTAAGGCGTTTTTAGCTGCCAGGGCTATTACGCCTTAAATTTAATTTGATTTAATTAAATTTTAATAAAATTTAAAAGTAATTTTATTAATTAAATAAAATAAATTTATTTTTTTATTATGTACATATTACCCGTCATTTTTGGGAACCCCTAAACCGCATAAATTTAGGTGATATATTTTATTATTTAAAAAAAAATTTAATCAGATTATAATACGTATATTTTTATTTTACATTATAATGATGACGTAACGAATTTCGTTTCTGGCACTTTTCTAAAGTGCCAAAAAATAAGGTAATTTTTGTACGCATTGAAAGATTTTTATTAGACGACTAAATTTCAAAAAAAAAATAATAGCTAATTTTTTTGGCCTTTATAAAATTTAAAATGACTTCGGAACGCAGAAAAAATAATAACTGCTAAAAACATAAATTACCACGACTTTGAGAAAAAGTTTACAATCTCCAAAAACAAAGGCTTCTGAGGCGCGAGTTAATATTATTTAATAAAAATTTCACGATTTAGGCATGTATTTGATGCTAAAGACACTCTTTTTTTGAGTAATGCCGACAAAAAATTCGGCGACACTCGACGAAAAATTTCGAAATAAATGTAAGCGATAATTTGTTGACGAAATGAACATCATTTTCGAGACTCGTTTCGGATTTCTCTATCATTTTCAGGTTCATTATAGAGAAAAGGAAGCTGGAAACAATGAAGCCTTGGACCTCCTTCCGTTCGAAAATTTTTCAGTTTAGAATGTACACTTCTTGATAATTACGTAATTCGATATTATTTTCTCAATTTTTATAAAGCTTAGGTTCAAAAAATGGCCATATCGATACAATGGTCATTCACTGGCGCCGAAATTGGAACATTTTTTTCTGCATACAAAATGAAGTTTCAAAAAAATAATTTTATTAAAAAACAACAACAACAATAATAATAAATATATCTTTCGGACTTTTAAATTAATGGAAATGAAATCAAAGTTCTCTGTATTCCACGCAACGAACATCAATATCTCCTCCCTCACTCCCTTCCACCATATAAAAATAGAAAAATTTTATAAAAAATAAAAGGAGAACTGATAACTGAACCAATGTGGTTTCGAACTGAAAATAGCTCCAATCTCCAATTATGCGTCGCTATTCTTCGACCCTGAGGATTGCCACTTCTGTTCTTAGTATTGAATAACGAATGATTTGCTTTCTCGTGGCTGGAGGAAATTATTAAATATTCTCTGAAACATGAAGAAGCAACACGAAAAAGCCTTAAGCCCCCGAGTAATGTCTCACCAAGAGTATTGCTCCCATTTACCCCCTCCACCGTACATGACCTCATACGGTGTTCCCACAATCGATATCGCAATCAACCGAGATCCTGCGAAAAGCGAATAGAATTTTCGTTAGTTCGCGAAAAACAAAATGGCAACGTGAAAAAAAGCACCGGCACAACGAAGGCAAAACGAAAAACAGTTACAAAAATATGACGCTGCGAGGTACGATTGATTTTCAACGTGAAATGAGAATGGTTGGGAGTACGAAGGAAAAAAAAAAAGAGGAGAAAATAACAAATAGAAAGAACGAATATTGTTATATGCCGTAGCGCCGCCGCGCGAATCTGTCAACGTTTTTTCTTATATATTTGTTTTCTCATTTGAGATCGTGTTACGGACGCCAACTGAGATGTATGCAGTACGCGTGCCTTACGCGATGGACAACGCTGGACAATAGAATCATGTTACGGTTAGTCGCATCGTACACACGCGACAACATCTTTCTCGTTGATAAAAAGTAACGCAGTAACGCTAATTCCAGCAACTCTTTCTCTCCCCGGCATGAGTCACTTTCATAAGCCGAAAGACTATTTCGGAACAGGTGTTTGATTTTTACTAGTTCTCTCGTAATTTTGATCGTAAAGCGTTTCACGCGTTCGCGCTACGTGGCCGTGATTTTTCCTTTCGTTTTTTTTTTTAATTTACCGAGTTAGAAAAGCGGTTTACTTTATTAAACGAAACCGGTATCTCGACGATTTTTTCTCTCTCTCCGATTCCGCTATAAACCGCGAGCTCATTTGGATACTAATTCGAGTAATCGCCGTTTCGGCATAAATTATCCATCAGCGGCGCGCGTATACTTGGCTCACGAAACGCAGCGGTATATAGAAAAATATCGCCGAATTATGCACCTCTATCGTCTATCGCATCTTTGTTTCCTTCATTACGCAAATTATGGGAAATTCGTGATCACAGAGAACCAGAGACGCGAGCGACCGAATTGACGACAGGTTATCCGTTAGTCGGCTACTAGGGTATAGATGGGTTTTTTGAGATTCTTACTCTTTCAAGGTCATCGAAAAACAACAACCAGTTTTTCATTAGTACATTTGCGATCGCCAAGGCTCGAAGGTGGTTGGAATAAATGTTTATCAAGATTTAGACCGGAAGTATAGCTTTCGGAAGATTTTTTAGTCGATAATGGACCAATGATACGTAATACGATCACGATGACATTCCATTCACAAAAAGATTTCAACAGGCTCCTAGCCAGGGCTTGAGAATGGAGCCCCTTAGCAAGAATTTGTATTCAATACAGAAATGCCAACCAACAAAATAATGAAGTTAGTAACAAAAAAAGGAAATCAAAGCCTCTTCTAGAATTTTATTACCCCCCCCCCCACCCCTCCACAACGAAATCATAAATTGGCTACTGATGGTCCGGATTTCATTTACTGCAAAACAAAATACATGAAATAACTCGAGAAAATATCGATTTTGATACTACTTTTGGGAATATGATATATTCGATAAACTTCAGCTTCAGAGTCGACTTCGTATTCAATTTCAGCCACACTATTTTTGAATTTTCAAATTTGGTTAAAAAAAAACTATATGAGTAACCATAATGTATCAATGAACCTAAATACTTGATGTACGGATGTTGAGACTTGCAGCTAATGCTAGTAAACGTTTCATACCACGCTTCGAAGTTGAAAAATCCCTCCCTATCCCCTCCAAGACCATCATTGGGGATATGGTATACTGTTTCGTTCCAGTAATCACATAGAGTTCATATTTATTAAATATGAAGAATTTCAAACGTCCCCGGCCCTTCTCAAATTTTGATCCTCCATCATTTTCGACAAATTTTGATATAAATTCAAAAGACTATATCGTGATACCCAGCAAAATCCACGTATGAAGATTGATCTTATTATGAGAATGCGGTAAATAGGTACAGGAAATTCTAACAATTTCTTAATTAAAAAGTCAAAAATTTCTCGAGAAGCTGTTCTTTGCTCTAACTTTCCTCGAAATTGACTTGAGAAGCTGAAATTTGGATACGTTGATGTCTTTATCTTACTCTCATCAGTTGAGATTTAAGAGTCTTTCAATTCTCCTAGAAATTTGAGAGAATCGCCATTTTAAGTCGAATCAATATCCGAGAAAAATGCTTTCAGGGATTTAAAACATCTCCTTAATACTACTGTGCTTTTTGAGGTGGGTAATAAATCAAATACGTAAATTCGGACATTCACCAATCAATAATAAATCGATTGAAACGTGAAGATACGATGTCCTTCTCCCTCCTCTCCCCTCACAATATCACATTTTCAAATCAAGTAATCTGTAATAGATTAGTTTTTTATCAAAAATTCACCTAAAAACTCTAAATTATATTTTCTGGGCAAGGGTGCGGTAAGAAACAAATTGCAATTTTTACTGATTTTTATTTAAGTTTTTTTTTTTTTAGAAATTTTGATATTCAAGACCACCTTGAATAATGCTTAACAAAATTCAAAAATTTATTTTGCTACTGATTTGAAGAAATTTGATTTTTATTATTTTTATTTTACAAGTTCCTCCGGCCAATCACTTTCAAGACACATACATAAATACCAAATTGATTTTTTTTAGAGCCGATTAAATGTAAAAATCACTTTTGAAAAAAAATAACAATATTATAAAAAAAAAATGAAAAAAATATATAAACAAATTGTAATAAAAGATTAAGTTTAAATTTGGACAAATTGATACAACCGATGACCATTATTGAATCTCATAGAAGATGTGACTTATGAACATTCAAGATAGATAGATAGGTATAATTTATTTGTAGGATACTCTATAAAGTCATTACAATGTCTTTAAAAATTAAAAAATAGATAAATAAATAAATAGTTTAACAAATAAGAAAATAAAATAAAAATTTCAAGTTAAATAATAAGAATGATTTGATAATTAAAATTGTAATTAATACATGGCCCACACATATAAGATATTTTAAATTACTACATGTGAGATACTGTTGCACCGTGTAAAACGCACCAGCAATCAGGAATTCCCTGAGTTTTGTTTTAAAAATTTTATTAGAATGAATTTTTTTAATATTCTGTGTGAGGGAATTAAAAATTTTTGTGGACATAGTATCTATATTCGCGTGATGAAATTTTGTCCTATTTTGGGTAATTTGTAAATCGTTGCTATGCCTAGTGTTATAACTATGTGTACCCGTCTGTGTTATTATTAATTTTTTATGTACTAGATCACATATATTCAGAATATAAAGATAGGGCATTGTTAACAACTTTTCCGATATGAAAGTATCTTTGTAGGACTCTTTTTGGTCTAAATTGAACATTATCCTAACACATCGTTTTTGTAAGATAATTAATAGCTTCTGTATTCCACTTGATCTATATTCTCTCGATTGTTACATTCTAACTGTAGGGAATTTTTGGCAGAGCGAATACACTGGTTCTCAATTTACTTACTTTTACTTACTTTTTTTTACTTTTTTTGGTTTTACGTGCCATGTACAGCTACGGGGCTAGCTTTTTTGCTGTATGCTAAATATTTATCCTCCCCATACCGCCTCCCCATTTTGATGTAATTTGTCCAGTAACTTGAAAATAGTATATAGCTCTTTTTTTTTTTTGTAACTACAAACTGTTTTTTTTTTCTTAATTTTTGAGTCTGATTTTTAAGTTTTGCATCGTTCTCATGAACAAAGATTTTATTTCCTTTTCTTTCCGATATCTTCTTTCGAACTCATCCACTCCTGAATTTTTAAGAAACTCATTAAGTAACTTAGAAGTATTTATGTTAATCAATTCACTCATTCAAACAGTTTCAAACACGAACTTTAATACGTTGACAATTAGAATTTCCAATCAAATCAGTTCCTAATGATGGAATCCATTTTTACTACACTTCCACACGATAGCCACCCATACACCTGTACCAGTCTCGGTTGAATCAGTCTCCGCATTCGTGTATACTCTTCGAGTTTGAGTAAGTCCAGCCGAACTTCTCGCCTCCAACGAGGTCAGTAATTACAATGAGCACGAACCCTCGGCGATCAATCGTACGTACAGTTGCGACGACGAGAACCGACGACCACACGTCATTTCGTCTTTTCATACGTGAAAATTGACGCGGCGGGAGTAAGATACGTTACGTCATCGCTACAAAGAGTTATTTTCAGCAATACCCTACAGCTGCTGTCCTTCGGTACTCCATGTCCACCCCTGCGTGCAATAATCGTTACAATTACATCGCAACCCTTTCGACCCCGTGCTGTATCGTTTATTAGTCTCCTAATCGTATCCGAACCGTGACAGATGCCGGACCTGGCGTGATTCTGTTCCAACGTATCTCGGCGATCGGTATTCGACGCGTACACAGGTGATACGTCATTAGGTTAATGTTTCGCAACCGACCACGACGCATCTCCGCAATTACGCAACCCGGCTGTCGGCTCCGTATTGAACTGAATTCGTGTTTCACGAACTCCACTTTCGCAACATCGGTCGCGTAAAAATCGCTCAACTTTCAACGACAAATTTCTCACAAACTAATACGACGCAGCAGAACGTATACCTAGTACTACTGTCCTACTCGTACACGTTCGCCTTCCAGTGCGCTCGCAGAGTCACAATACCTACAGATCGAGTCTCGATTAGCATGTAAGACACGCACGTTTTCCACTGGCTACTCGCAGCCTTACATAATGCTGAAATCAAGTCCGCTATTTTTCTAGCCGACGGATTATATGGGTAGCCGTCGCGAACGTAATGTCTTCATTATTACGTTTCGCGGCGCGTACGCATATGAATAATATTCCGCGCTCCCGGCGTCGCATAAACGCATCATCTCCGGCTACGCGCTCTAGTCCGGTTATTTATCGTCAAAACCGCGTATATTAAATAATTAATCACGCTTAATACGTACACACAAACGCTCCTCCGACACTCTAGCTGGGTCCTAACGCCGTATGCGTTTTCTATATAAATCGTACGTACCCGCCGCGGCGCGAGAAAATACGCCGCTATGACCACGCCACCGTGTACTTGGAAATATATATTTTAAATAAGCAGCGGTATATCCGTACCTAAAATAGCCAGGCCATTTTAGCTTTTTACCCAATACCAGCAACGGTTACGTACAATAAAGCAATAATTTTTTTGATAAATTAACGCAATTAATTTTATTGAATTTCGAAATGAAAAGAATGTTTTCTATAATAGCCATTATTCTTTTATACACCGTGCTAGTCCATTCTTCGAATAGTGACCTTTCTCGGAAATATAGTGTATCGTTTTAAATAATACATCTATTTATCAAAACTGGTAACACGATTTATGAGACAACGCGCCACATATACGACGTCCGATTCGACTCACATAGTAAAGAGAGAAAAAAAAAACAAATTCAATACTCCCATTTGAATTTTAAATCAGAAATTCACTCGTTTCGAAATTTCTCTCGAAGCGTCGCTAAATATACCGAATTAAAAAACCATCGCGTCGTCGGCCTTGTCTCGCGCATTTTAACCTTTTCCAGTCTTTCGGCTATCACCCCCAACACACCGCGTTAAAGCTCCACCTAGAGGTTCGCCGTTCCAGATAAATGAACTAAGTTATTAAAAATATAAAATCACCGCTAGTTAAAACTGCGACTCGTTTTTTTCCCCGCTGTCAAGACTAGGCGACGATGTTCGCAAAGTCAAGCGTGATAATTAACGTTACGAAATTTCATAATTTTCTCAACTTTTGAACTGTACGTAAGCGTCGAGTAAATTAATTTCGCGGTTCTAATCGACCTTATTTACTGATGAATTTTTCAACTCGAGTAAAAATGGTAGTGTACATCGTATACCTTTCATTGGAAAGAAATAATCGCGTTATTTTTCCCAATGTCCAAATTTTTTAGAACTCCCTTCTCCATCCCACATCGTGCCGGGGGGGGGGGATTTTTTTTTAATATGTTTAATTTTTTTAGTGTTACGAGAATGATACAAAAAAGATAGCAATTGTGATGTCGTACTCACGTAGAATATTCGGTTTAATTTCAAGATTACTATATTTTGATTAAAAATAAAAAAATTAATTTAAAATTAAATTTCTTTTTAATAGCAAATTATTAAGAAAATTTAATTTGAACAAATAAGTAACATACACGCATAACCCAAAAATCCAACAAAACACATATAAGTTGATAAACAAGAGTATGAATTGAAGTACTTCCTTTTATAAAATAGCTCACAAATTTAGACGTATCCTGCAAATGAGAATAATACCTAAATCATTATAAAATATGTGTATAAATTCCTAAATACGACAGTTAGTCTTTTGTGGGAATATTTGAGACTAAAAATGAAAAAAATAAATGAACTATATTGTTTTTTTTTTATACTTGAAAATTTAAAATTTAAAATTCAATTCATTTGTCAAATATGTAATAATATCTAGTATATAGCTAAAAATGTTGCTAGGGGGCAAAACAGTTTGCTAGAAAGGGCATTGGCCCCTTTGCCTCCACCTGGCTACGGGCCCATCCCACATGTACAAGTTTTCCAAAATGCATATTTCTGCGATACTGTTGACAATCGAAATGAACAAATACATTTTCAACTATGATAGCAGCTTCGTCGGATAGATTTCGCATTGAGCGGTGTTTCAGGTGATATTTTTTCCAACTTGAAACACAATACATTTTTTCGATAAATAGTAAAAAAATTAAAATTAAAAAAGAAATTTTTTTTTTTAACTATTAAATATTTGGCATCTAAATGCCATGAAGGATGTTGATTTTAGAGGTGGACTAACTCGTTCGATTGGTAAAAAAGATGAAAAAATAAAATACAGAGTTCTCCCCCCTCTCTTCATTTCCTTCCCTCCCGCCCGCCCTCCCTCCCCTTCCGAAATCAGATAGACCTTATGAATCTGTTCTTTAAGAAACTACGTAAGTCCAAAAAATCAACTTTTCAGGAGAGACAAAAAACGTATTATCTTCGCTTCTTCTAAACTTATCGAATTGAAACACTAGTATGATGAATACTATCACATTACACACCTTTTCCACCTCTTAGTAAAATTCGCCGATGAGGGCTGTGGCAGTGAGCGCCCATCAAAGGTTTTGGAGTTATGTTGTTTCATAAATGAATCGACGAAATTTGGCCAAAAAATCGTAGTAGGTGAATGAAATCGTACTTTTCGAATATTTTTCAACCCATTTTAGGGTGTTTTTTAAATTTGCAACATTTGGACTACCATTTTCGAACCATAAGGTGTCCAAAAAAAAAAACGCATATTCTAAAAATTGTAACATAAACCTGTTGAAAAATTTGAAAAAATGAAAATTGAAATTTTAAAGCCAAAAATAGAAAATTTTAACAAAATTATTGTTCTTTATTCGCTTCGATGATGAAAAACTTACACCATAACAACGGTACGAAAAAATAATAGCAATAAATCGATTATAAGCCTTCGATTACAAAAAAAAAACGTAAGCAGCCATGCCGCATTACTGGAGCTGAGTTTTTAACTGGGGCTTGTTTTGATTTAGTAATAACCTTGCTTAACCGTTCATCACTACAGGCCACACCCAATACCAAGTCTGAAAACCCCTACCCTATCCTTTCCAAAAACACTTAAGAAATTCAATTTGGCACAAATGTAGTATTTCTTGCCATGAAATAATCATGCGAACACATATTTCTCAAATTATAACTATTTGAGGGTCCTCAAATTATCTTCAAATTTTGTAAATCCGCCATTTTGGATTCATTTTGACTCAAATTTAAGTGGTTATGTTCTGGTCACAAACTAATCCTACACACAAAGTTTGACCATTCTAGGCCGATTTGGTGATGAGATATGGAAGATTCATGAAATTTCCTGCAGCAATTTCCCCTCCAAAAGCCGTTTTTTGCTCTAACTCCCCTCCAAAATCACTGAGGAAGCTAAAATCAAAATACGTTTGTCACTTGGGCTCATTTTATCATATGACACAGCAATAAAAAATTTTCGACCCCTCCTGTACCCCACCACTATTTTAGGTTGATAACCCCGCCTTCCCCCTCCAACATCATGTATGGAAGTGAATTCGGGATATAGTATACAACTTATCCCCAATAACCATATGAATTCATATTAATTACATTTTTACCAACTTGAGGCTCCTCAAGCTCTACTCAAAATTTTGATAATCCGCCATTTTGAATCCATTTTGATCCAAATTCAAGAGGTCATATTGTGGTCACCAACTAACCTCACACACAAAATTTGACCTCTTTAACTTGATTTGGTGGGGAGATATGGAAGATTCAAGAAATTTCATGACTCAAAACTTCCTCAAAAAGCCGTTTTTTGATCTAACTCCTCTCAATATGCACTTAGAAGCTGAAATTTGGATATGTTAGTATCCGTGACTCACTCTTTCATATGAAATCAAAAACGAAAAATTTGAGCTATTTGCCCCTTCTCCAGCCCCCTCAAAATTTGAGTGATCCGCCATTTTGAAATTTATCGAAAAAACAAAAAAACTATTTTTGCGCATTTTTAAGAAGAGTCTCTCACCAAATTTTGAGCGAATTTTATGAATGCTCGCCGTCGCTACGCGTGGGAAAAAAAATATATATATACCAAAAAGTTGGACATTTGCCAGATGATTACAAATGGTCTGAAACGCAAAGATTTGAAGACCCCACCCTCCCCCGACCTTCCCTTCCCAAATCAGGTAGGCTGTAATAGCTATCGTTTTGTTAAAAACTCAGCTAAAAAAGGTACGTGAGAATAACAGAAAACTTTGATAAAATACGTGGAGTTATGTTGTTTCATGAAAAACTGGTACCAAACTCTCCATGTTTCGTCGCGAGATGGTGCTTTTTGACATCACCAATCGACGCGGCAGGGTTGAATTAGTAAAAAAGCGCTAAAAAAGCTAAAATGGCCAAAAATGGAGTCATGCAGTTTCTTAAATAACAGATTCTTATAATGGCCTTGTTATTCTTTAGAACATTGGTTAGAAATAAAATCACAGAAATTGAAAAATTTACAAATTTACAAATAATGAATATAAAATAAAAAATAAATGATTATAAATTTAACGTCCACGTCTGCTCAGAGAGTAATAATCGTTGTTTCATGTTGCCTCAACTTATTCGTGTATTCGATGAAACTGTGACTCAGAACCCCAACATTCACAATCGGCAGTAGAAGAAAGAGGAGAAATAATGTTATCGCTGTTTAATAGGTCGTATTCAACTATAAGTACATCATATCATTCGAAAATAGGATCGGTAAACAAACGAACGAGGTTCATACGGGAGGTGAAAAATTTAATAGGCATGGCTTTCGTAAACATGACCTACAACTACAAACACCCATATACACGTGGTATCGGAGTAGTGGAAAAAATTACATCTAAATGCTCGAATATACCCATTACCCACAGTTGATAAGAAACGACGATATTTTCACACAACCGGACGCCATCAATCATTTGGGTTCGGGCGTATTCCTAATTCGAATACGTAAAATCGGAAGCAGAGAAAAAATTTCATCCGAAGAACCCACATACACTTACCGGAATGCGTAGTATTTGATTCAGCGTCGGCGACCTCAGCCCTGCTGTTCTTTTTCGTTAACAAATCCGGAGACGAATTAGTAGAGTCTAACTCCTGCTTAATCCTTCTCGGCTTCAGTTCATCTTCATCGGTACAATTATCGTGATGGTCGTCCATTTCGTCTTTAATAGGAGTCGGACTAATACTACTATTCGGGGTACGCGGCTGCTTGGGCGTACTGCATCTAGCCTCTTCATCCATTTGCAGAGGCGAACTACATGTAAGGCGGCCCGTAGCTTGGATGCCTTTTTTAATGGGCGCCGATATGCTAGGCCTTCTCGTATTAACCACAGCCAAAGGTATACCGCCGCAACCGGCGTCATCGTTATCCGGCGATTCTTGCGAGTTTTGTTCCAAAGCGTAGTTCTCTTTATTGCAGGCGTGTACTTTGTGCTGTATAAACTTATTAATATCACCTAAAGCGAATGGTTTTTGGCAAACGCCGCATGTCAGTATATCCTGATGAGTTTGGCCAGTATCCGAGTCCGCTGTAACAAATCGCAACAAAAATACTCGATTAGTTTCATCGTCGTCGTACAAATAAATCGCCGGCTTTAATTTACGCCGTTTTCAGCGTAAATTAAACGTCAATCAAAATACATTTCGTAGCCGCGAATGCACCAATTCTGCCACCGCGAGTTCGTCGCAGACACCGTTGTTTTCGACGACCACGCGACGCGAACGAACAAAACATCGCGATTACCAGTTACGGGTTAAGAGAGTAGTTTTTAAATCGAAATAAACAGCTGTCATTAACAATACATACGCGAAACACACGCAAGCCAGCCCGCTAAAACGGTTTTCAAAAAAAAAACCACCGATAAGATCTCTTTGATACCGCGCAATACGCTGCGAACGCGGAAAACCGCGTCTCTTAAATTAAAGGCCACTTCAAAACTATACCGGGCTCGTGATTAAATTAAAAAAACATTCGATGCGGTTCGCTTTCGGTTTTACAACCGATTAACAGATTAGCCAGCTCGTTTCATCGTGCCATACGTGAAGGTGATGGCCTCTAGATATGGGCATTTTACCAATTCACCACCTTCCCGCCAGACGAAAGGGTGAAAGGAGAGAAAGAGCAGCTGGAGAAAATACGCGACAGTAGAATAGAGGTGAAAGATGTATACAATAAGGGCTACTTATACGTATATTGGCCGAATTCTGCGTCGACTGCGTGCTGCCAAACAAACACACGTATACTACCGTTCTAGACAGTTGACTCTCGGCCCTATAAAGGGTCCGCATGTGCCTCGTATTCGCGAATACGTATTGTTTGCGAAGAGGGTTAGCGGGAGCTGTCAGCCATGCGTCAAATCGCGCCGTATATTTTCGCCAGTAAAATGCACACGTTTCCATCACCTCCACCACCCATTGGCCACCACCTATCGAGTGGACAGTGGTCAAACTTTCCGCCGTGAACGCCTACTTTATCGCGTGCGCGTGTCCCCTAATACGCTAATTCGCGTTAAATGCTCGCGGCCTCGTTCGTCCAGTTCCAATGGCCACGGTGATTTATAGATGCGCGTACATTTACACGATAATAAATCAATAGACGCCTCGGCCGTACTGTACAGGCATTCCGCGTATATTAGATTTACTGTTTTCACGTACCAGCGTACAATAGATACATCAAACTCGGCGACGTACCTGTCTTCGTACGGTCGCATTGATAATTATTCGTACGACCGAAGAAACCGGCCGATCTATTTTTTGCTATCTTCTTTTCGCTGCGTACTCGTTCATTGTTTTACTATACGATCGCGATGTTGTTATACCTTTTAAGGCTACACCGTTTAATACCTTCAGTACCGCGCCACGTCGCCCATCTTTACACGCATAGAAGCACGCGTCGACGCGTGTAACCCCGTATTATCATTTTTGCCGACGACACCGCGACCGCCGGTAATTTTAGAATTTTAATCGTCAACCGTTCGCCATTTCGAACCCATTAATTCGACGAACACTTGTGTCGACGCAGAAAAAAGCCATACCGAAAATCGTTACTCCGCTGTACTTCAAATCACGCGTAAAATGTTTCCAACCAACCGCAAATACGTTTAAAAATTCATCCGCAACTAAGAAACTTTTTATCGGTCACCATTTCCATCGTGCTAGAGCTTTTTCGACGAAAACTTGCGGCTTATTTTTATGACAATACGTCGGGTGGGGGGGGGGGGGAATAGGAGGCCGTAAGCAGCGTCCGATATCCTAATAAAATCCGACGATTAAAAACTTCTCTGGCGATCCTAAGGAAATTTAAATTATAGATCGACGGGCCAACAATGGCGTGCAAAATTAACGAATATTTCCACCGTATACGAATGATCCGCGCGTAGAATCGTAAATGGCGGTAATTTTGCTCGCCGAACGTAGAGAAATTAATTCTTTCGGTACGCATCTCGCCCAGTACGACTTAACGGTTATGCCTGGTACGTTTTATCTGGCTCGATAATGGGCGAAGACGACGTTGCCGATTTTTATATTCGATATTTTTGATGGATGAGTGTTTTTCGCTAGACGAGAGGCGTAATTTCCCGTTTCCTGTACAGGACCCCTGCGGCACAACCCGGACAATGGGTCTCCTCGAGGGTCAATACAGGACATCGTACTCTCATACCCTCCATTAGACGGGCACGGCCAATCGTCGATAACCAACATTAACCATACGGCGTTTATGAGTCGCGAAAATCGATACGTATTATGAATACGAAGAACGAAAAAGTATTCTGCAAAAATCGAACTCGCGGTTCGTTCGAGGCAATTAAATTACGTACTTTGACGCCGCACATAGTGTAATCTCCAATCGAATTATCGTTTTATCGAATTATCAGCACGAGTTTACCGATAACCGCTAGCACGTACCGAAGCGTGTGTATTCGATGGCCAATCAAAATGTCCGCCATCGGTTTTCTTATCGAGTCGATAATTATAAAAAATAAATAAATAGATAATTGACGATATCGATGTTGTCAATCAAGAAAGGCGGTTTCGGTTTCCCTCGCATTGCGAGGGGTGACTAGAGAGTACATATGTACTTGTACTTGGTATCATGCGAAAGAAGTCGTTATCGCCATATCAATAATAGAATTACGAATCGTTCGATTCTCAACTTTTTTCTACACTCATCAACGATGTATAATTTTATTTTCATCGTTTCAATTTTAATAACAGTTTTACGCAGATTATGTTCTAGCGACTAGTTATTCCTCCGGGCAACGCTGAAACCGATTTCGTGCTTTGTTTTTAATTTATTAAATTTAAATATTTAAATAAGATTTCATTACACCTTAAAAGCCTCTCATGTGATTTAAAACAAAAAAAAATCGAACTAAATATTTTTTTACAGTTTATGTTATTTTTAAACAAAGTTCAATAAAATTAAAATTCTCGAATAATCGAATTCATTTAATAGATTATTTAAGTATCATTGAATTTTTATTTATACATTCTACAAGACGAGACTACGAGACAAAACAAATCCAGAATAAAATCCATTTCAATAAGGAATCCATAAGTGCCTGAAAAAAATTGTTTTAATTCAACAGACAAGATGAAATAACCATTATAAAACTCCGAACAGGCTACTCCAAAATTTCTCGTTGGTATAATACGAAAGACTCCTGAACTAACTAAGGGTTAATTATGTAATCGCAAATATGCACAAACCCTTCACTTCACCCTCTCTCTGAGACATCCAAAAATCACCAATCACTCTACTCCAATTTCAGATGACACAAATTTAATATTCTGCCAACTTCGTTAAAAAACGTATTACATTTCAGTTAAGGATAACCTAGTACAGTAGAGTCCCGATTATCCGATGTCCGGATTAACCGAGCAAAAAAATGCATCCGATTTATCCGGATTAACCGACGTAAAGAAGTCGGTTAATTATTTATTATCCGATTTTTCATCGATTTTCGCTCTGATGACGTTAAATGACACTGGTATTCAAACACAACATAGTGACTGTTGGAAATGTTATTTTCGTTCTTAGAATTAAGTATGATTCATAAATATAGGCCGGTCATTTAGGCAGCTGGTATTTTGTAGATAAGTTACTGATTAGTTTTAGCAGATATTACTGTCGCAGTCGATTATAAATGTAGATGAAATAAACACGTAGTATACTGTGGCTTGTCGTCGGAGTTCTTTATTGTAACAGTGACTTCTGATGATATTGAAAAATGGGTAACCGAAGATGAACCAGAACTGATGATGAATGATAACGAGATCGTGGAAGCTGTTATATCTTTAGATAAATGCGTGGCGGAAGATAATCTAGAAGAGAGCGAACGAAGGATTTCTCCTGAGGAAGCGTTTTCAGCGTTGCATACTTCGCTAAACTTTATCGAAAGTCAACCAGGGGTGACGGCTCAAGAAATTTTGTTGTTTCGCAAGCGGAGAGATGTAGCCGCTTATCAACGATTTAAACAACTGACTATTTTAAGAAGAAGTGATTTTTTTATAATGTTTTTACAAAAAATTTATATTTTAACTTTAATAAGTACTTTTAAAAAAGTTCGCATTTTTGTTTTCATAAAGAAGTAAACATTTTTACTGATTATACAGAAGTTATTTTCCACTGCATACTTTTTCCTAATTGTTATTCAAAAAAAAAAAAAAAAAAAAACAAAAACAAATTCGGATTATCCGACTTTTTTAGGTATCCGACCTTCCCTCCGCCCCGATTAAATCGGATAATCGGGATCCTACTGTATGTCATTTACCACCACCAACCTCCCCCCCCCCCCAACATAAAAATATCCCACTTATTATTTGCATCATTATCATTACGTTTAAACTTGAATCTCATGAAAATAGAGCACTATAAATTAATTAAAATTATTCAAACAACTGTAACTCTTATCAACAAAACAAAACAAAAAAAATCGCTAATAAAAATTGGTACTGAATTTAATAAATTTAATCGAAATGATTTCACCGATTACTCGAACGTTATTAAATTTTATTACTTATATTTTACATTTTCCTGATTTTTAAAATCATCCATTCGTATCTCTTTGACAAAAATCCCCAACCTATCCGTTTTAGTTGCTGTTTTCCAATCATCATTCACCATATCCTCACTGACTGCCCAAAATACCACTATCAACGATCTGCACACAATCTTCCATATCACTAATCAATCTTCTTCGCAATAGTCCTACTACCATGACTAACTCATTCAAATTCCTTCATAACACCGGCCTTCTTCCTCAACTTTAGTTCTCTGTTCCATCCGTGCCTCTGGTCTATGTTGCAGTTTATAGCACGTTAATGGAATAAACTGACTAAACCGGTAAAGTATAATATATTTGTATTATTCATTTTTTTTTATGTTTAATAAAAATCCCATAAAATTACATTTTTAAGTAATTGAAATTATTTGATGAATTATATGAAGTTCAATAAATTCTATTATTTGAATTTTAAATATTTTTCATTTATTAGCAACATTATTTTTAACACAAAAATACTGCAAAAAAATATGAGTTAAATAAAATTAATTTAATGATTATTTCAGTTTTATAATTTACTTTTGCAAACATGGCTACAAGTGCAGATTTATCAATGATTTAAATTTTATAAAGCAAGTTACTTAATTTTTGGATTTTGATTAGGCATTATACAACTTTCAGTGTCTCTAATTATTCAAACTGAATCAATAAATTTAAATAATAATTTTAATAATAATGTAATTCATTACATAATAAATAGGTTTCACGTATTTGAGATAGTACCTAAAAAAATACACTTCTAAAATTTATTTTATTCCTTCAACCAACTAATTGCGTATTTTCCGGCAATACCATAAAATAAAAATACCCACGATAATCGCTGCGATAAATCATTTCGTTCGCCATCGCGAATTCGCCTCTAATAACCGAATGTTTCTCGTATCAAAAATGAAAAGGCGCAACGTACAGCAAAGAAAGAGACAAATACACATATACGTCGCGTAATCAATAAGAACAGATATAAGGGTGGGATCTGGTAAAACTGTAGTATATGATGCCGTTTCATACGTACCAGATAAGACTCTATACACCCTATTAAGATAAGTGGGAACAGTGGTTTTGATTGAGTAAATTACCAACTTTTACTCCATCCCGATACCACCCCGAGCTCGCGCCGAGAACCACTATAGACTATTTCTTATTTCCAAAACGTCAATTGACTTTTCCCCGCTTCTATTTGCAATACATTCTGTGGAAACTTTCTTGGCAACAATATCGAAAAAATACGAACGACTTGGTTCCACATCGAGGCAAAAATAAGGGTCCGGTAATAAGCAATAAATTGAAATGGTAATTTACAATTACCGATATGGAAGCTGCGGTTTATTAATACGCCTCCATACAGTATGTTTAAACTCGCCTGAAATGCGGTCGCGGGAAAATCATCAACAGGTTCCGACGTACGAGGGTGCGAGTGGTGTTTTTTACCACGTCGTCGAATTTATATATTTTTTTTTTCGAGTATCAATAGCGTAAACGGAAGCAACGTCGGAGAAAATACACCCCACGTAGTACATACCGAAATAGTGTACGGTGTATGGTGTAAAGGCCAGAAGGCGAATGAGGGAGCTGGACAACGATCATTGTCAACTTTAACCCGATAAAGCGGAAGAAAGTGAATTGTTTCTTGTTAAGACGTCGACATTCGCCAGGGAATTACAACACATCGGCAATCGAATTAGTCGCGATAAACAAGAAACGCGTCGGCCCACATGGAAAAAACGCCTTTCGAAAGTTTTTCATGGTGCGGTCGCGGCAACGCGGAGAGTAATGCGCAAGGGACAGAGTAGCCTTTTATAAGGCGTCGCTTTTTCCATGACCCTATGGCCAGAACTGACTGATAATTTAATTTGCGGATTGTCGAACTTTCTTAATAGCGAGAAAAGTCGAACCCCGTTTCGCTAATACTGAAAAATGCCTTCTCGTATTTTACACCAAAGCCATTCCGGTCGCGATTTTCGCCTCTTTCCAGCGCCACCCTCTACGTATCGGAGCCGCGATAATTATTCGGCGAGGCGCGAACATTACACGGTCGCGATAAACGCCGAACAGGTGTCGACGCAAGCGGCGCGCTTAGGTCACAGCTCAAAGATATTTATGGGCGCTGTACATACGTGCCCGACCATGTACACGTATATGGGTATATTCGGCCGCATACACCACCCAGCTATTTGCACAGCAGTTTGTTCGACGCCCAGAGAAAATAAACAAGAATTTTACGCCGATATGGTACCGCTGACTGGGGAGTTGGGACACGCAGTCGTCGCCTATCACAAAATGATGGCAGCAGGTAGTGACAAAGTAAACATAGGTACAGTGCAACATTGATAACACTCATCCGTCGGTAAACATGACCATCTAAATAGCACGAGGCGCGGGTACCAGCCGATAACTTCGCCGTACTGAGCGCGGGTCACGATAATGACGAAATTTACGCCTCATTCGATAGTGAAAATTAACGAAAAAAAAAAAATTCGAAAACACGTACGCGGCGTTGCCAAAGTTCATTCGAGTATACTAAAGCGTACTAACTATAGAACTTCTTTTAAATGTGTTCTGGCCACGATGATGATAGTTTTGAAATGAAAACGAAAACGCAAAATAGTTAGCTTTCTACAGAACGTAACCAGAATCCTTCATGGACTGACCCCCTCTACAAAAATTTGAATCCACAAATAGAATTTTTTATTCAACACAAAAGTACCACTCAAAAAAAAAATGTCAAAGCCCTCTCCAAGATTTGATTACCTCTTCTGAAATGACGGACTGACAACGTGCCTGGCCCATCAACATTAACGTAATAATCGATAATGGATGACTGAAACGCATGATATTTCAGCCTTGTGAAACTCAAATGAAAATTATTCCCAATTTCTATCACTCAAGTTGTACCCAAAATATTACTTATTTACAGCTACAAAATCTTGTTCAGTGATCAATTGAAATAAGCGAAATCTCCGATCATTTTATTTCGTTATTTTCCACCTGAGGGGTGAGAGGGGAGAAGAGAAGTTGATTGAAAAATAAAAATTGATATCTCGAGTATTAAACGACATCAATGTAATTAGTTGTATCAAGATATAAAATTATACATCTAGGGTTTTTATTATCATCCTTACGAATTAAAGCATAAAGAAACACTTTTAAATTATGATACTTTGAACGAAAAGGAAGGGAGGTATTACTTTTCTTAAAATTATTAAATGAAATTAAAATGATAGTCTCGACAGATTAAAAAAGTAAATATATTTTGAGTAAATCATCAAAAAATTGGCTGAGGTTTGGCTTCAGTTCGGCGTATATTTTGAATAACATTACTGGCGTTAAAATGTTATCGATAAATTTTAAATTAAAAAAGAAATTTAGGCGAATAAGGTAGCGCAAATATTTGGATGCAAAGATTGATATATTTCATATATTTAAGTGTTAAAATTTTCATATGAGACCAAATTTAAATTAGAGTCCCTGGAGAAAGTGGGGAGGAGGGTAGATTGAATATAAGTAAGCGTGATTTTTTCTATTTGTTTCAAATATGCGAAATAAAAAAAAAAATAAAAAATAAAAATGAAAGTGGCTAGATTGATTACAATGAACTAAAATGTAAATATTTGAGCCCCTCCCCCTCCTTGACCATCTTCCAAAATTTGGTACGCTGCAATAGCTTAGTTTTTCATAACAAATTCAACTAAAAAAAAAATTAATTATTCAGAGAAAAATCACTTCTTTCAATATTTATTTATCACGATTATTATTCTACATAATATTAGCTTCAGCAGCAAAAAAAAAAAAAAAAAAAAAAAAAAATGGAAGATTTGGTGTCCTAAAAATCTGCTGCTCTAACCATAAGTACACGATGTTTGATTTGTTCATAGATACATGTATCACCCGACCTGCTTCAGACTACTATTACCAGGTTTGATGAAATGTTTCAGCATCTTTCGAATCATGGAATATCATTTCTCGTCTTTAACTTTAAGTAGTTCAACCGAAAGTTTTCATGGAAGCTTTGTGAAACCGAGGTTCTGAAGACAGTCTTGTACATTATTACGAAATACAAAAAATTCTTCAATTTTGAAATACTGTTTAGTTTGAATTAAACTTCTTTCAGTGACATTCCCAACTTTCCAACGAAAAGGTAGAGACCTAGTAGTAGTCCCAGAACCGAATGAAAATTTAATCGGATTTCGCTGACCTTGTTTGAGAACTAAAATTTTTTGTGCTTTCTTTTGAAGTAATTTTAAGATTACTGCTAATATACCTTCTCATTTTTTTTTTTTAGAAAAGATGAAGTAGACTCATACTAGTAAATATACGTGTATAATGTAATAGTGTATAGTGTATACAAATGTAGATAATACTGCCACAATTCGCTCGTAAAGTTAAATACTCGATGCTGGTCGTATACTACAAAACACCTTCACCTAACCCGATTCATCTTTTTCGTAATAAACGTATATACTCGACCATCGAGCCGCCTCCTGAATTCAACTTCAAAACTCGTATAATTCGGTAATAGGTATACGGTCAAATATAAACGTATATGGTGGCGTGCGACACTTAGACTTCTTATAAATCCGTCACAAACAGCTAAAGAAATAAGGGAAAAGCAGACTCTTTAAAGTGGCCTACTATCTGGAAATTGTTAACCGTTTGTATTATTTATTACACTCGGCTCCGCTTCTAAACGAAACAAATCAAATTACTCGGCGCGCCCTAATACCAAATCTTTCCTATTTTCTTTCCAACGCGGCTCTTCTTCTTTCGCGATATTTCAAAATGGTGTACAGACTTGTTTATTTCGACAATCGGCATCACTCATCTTGATAATCCTTTCGATGTGTATGATAATACCGCAATATCATCGCCCATCACCCACGCCACACACAGGTGTAGGTCAGCAGCGTGTGAAAATATTCGACAGGTAGCTACTGATACTGGATACGAATAGAAAGCCTTTCGCGAACCTCCGAATATGGTCAATTCGTTCGCAATACGAATACAGTACGATACACGTACAGCCGGTGGATACATATGATGGAAAAAAATGAAAGGGGTGACATTTATAGTGGGCCAAGTTTCTCACGCCAACCGGACGTTGGTATATTTCTACGTTGTTGACTCTTTTTATCCTTTTTACGTGAATCGGGACTTTTTCCGCTTAACCGTCTTTCATAGTCCAATGATCATCAATACGTTATAAAGTTATTTGTCAATACGCCGAATACAAAATAAAGTCTTCGGGTGCGAGAGCTCCGTTATACTGAATTTGTCGCTGTATAAAATTACTCTTCTTTTTTTTTTACCCTACTCGCTTTTTTTTTTTTCATTTTTAGCGCAATTTCTATTTTTATTCGGTACACCGGCTCGGCCCGACTTTCGTCATTGTTTCGAGAAAAAACCACTCGACATGAAATATCAATTAAATATTCGCCGAAAAGGTGCTCGAAAAAAAATTAATAAACGGGTTCGCCATCCATTCAATTTAATAATTCGACCGAATCGAGAGTTTGGCGGAAAAAAATTTCTTCGAGTAAAATTCAAAGATGAAAAAATGCAATCCGATCCATTGCCGGGATACGCGGTTGGATTTAAACATCGACCAAAAAAATCACTCCGATAATCGATACTCGTGCACGCTTGTGGTCCACAGTCGAATATTAATTTCCTCGCTGCATAACGTTGCTCGCATATCAATAAGCCAGACGAATTTTCCGGCAGTACGCGACGTGAAATCGAGAAAGCAAAACGATACCGAAAATTTTCTGGATACTGAATTTTTTTTTTGGCAACTTTAAAAAAAAAATTCGCTAAAAACAGGCCCAGCATATATTACGAATAATTCAACTCGGGTATTTCGTCTGTCACTTTCACTGGGCCAACGTCACGACGTCCAGTTGTGCGCTGCGTTAAAACTCTCCGAATTTCACTTATTTATACCTCCTTCTGAAGCGACGCCAGGCCGAGTGCTCAGATAGGAGAAATCATTAACGAGATATGTAAATGGTAGGAAATCGTCGCGTCGCGTTCCAGGCATTTAAAAAAGCGTCGAATTAGCCCCGTCGCCAAGGAAACGCTGGCCGAAATTAAAGAAAGATCTGACGACCTTTTCGTATAATTTCAATCTGTTCCGAACAATTGCACAGTAAGAAAAGAATTTCAGAGGGTTCACACGGTCATCGAAACCGCGCCGCTACCGAAAGAAAACCACAGGTGACTATCGGTCCTTTTCACTACCCTCGCGTATTAAGAAATACGATTATATCTTTTACACATTTCTACTCTTTTACTCGAATTAGGTTACAACGTTTATACTACAAACATACACAAATGTTTACGGTTATTCAGATCTGGTTTAAACGCTTCGAAGGGTATTATTTTCAGAGTTTTTATTTTATTTTTTATTCTTCATTTCTCTCAGTGTGCGTGCGTACGAGTGAATTGGTTCTTCGAGTATGGGAATTAATTATCAATTATTCCTTAGTAGGTCACTAACTGTGCGTTCGAATTTCTACAAACCTTTTCAACCCTTCCTACTCGCATAGGATATTTCGAATTACCGATGATTCTTATTTTTCAGGCTAAATGACGATGGTAAATTATCCAAAACATATTTTTATTGTTTGACAATTGGAAGATTCTCAACGAAGATCATGAATAGAGATAAAACGCCCAATTTCTAATATTCTTACTGAAAAATAGTGGTATTAGGAAACATATCATTAGGAAGTAAAAATTGAAGAGACAAAGACAACTACTAATGGAATTTTCAAGAGAAACTAATAATCATACGCACTCGAATTCTAATCCTTTCCTATTCGTGGAATCACTTTCTTGATAAAATTTTCACTCCAATAACTCGAGATAAAAATTTTTGGCGAATAAAAAGTTAATAAATGATAACTATAAACCCTATTCTTTTTCAGCTCTGCTCTTTTTAACTCAAATTGTTTTAATGGATTTCTATTTAATTTTATTGCAATATAATTTACTTTCATATGAGTTTTATCAACATTAAAAAAGCCATCATAACGCCTACTTTACATTTAAGGGAAATTAAGGAGCTCTCATTGGTAGTTGTATAAATTTTCACGGAATAATAATGAAATACTGAAGCATAGCCATAAGGATTATAGTGCCTAGGTACACTGTGTCCAAGTGATCCTCGTATTCTCTAAATTAAAAATTTTATTTTCTTTAAACATGATACAAAATTGATGGATTTAAATGCAAAATTAGTTTAGAATTGAAATATTAAACAACTTCCATACTTCAATTTTCAATTTTTATTACCAACTTTAAAAAAAAAAAAAACAATGTTTATAATTTTGTCGCAAAGTATGGGTGAGCAAAGATCACTTGAATACAATATAATCGTACAGAAAAAATTACAGAATTTTTATTTTATTTTATTTAAACGATAGAACTGCAAGAAAATGGGTTGATTTGCTTCACACCATTTAATTTTTAAGTCTTTGAATGTAATAATATATATTATAATTAAATAAAAAAAATAAAGGAATGATTTCAAATTATGACTTTCAGTAGAGCTTAGATTTTTAGGCATCGATTCCTCTAGAAAAATTTCAACATATGCGATTACATTCTTAGAAGCTGGAAACTCTTTTGGGTCAGAAAATACAACTTCCAATCAGTAAGCTTATTATAACTGTGAATTAGGAAATTTAGGTTCCATTGCACGGTACATGATACACATCGACCACAACTTTGGTATTCAAAGGTTTTCCATTTTATTTTTGAAAAATAAAGTAATAACTATGTAACCTCATATAAGGTAGGTTTTTTTTAGTAGGTTAAGCAAAATAATAAAATGAAAATAAATAGCAAATATTTTAAAAAAATTTGTTGGGAATACAAAAATTAATTAAATTTTACAGTAATATTTATAAATAGAATAATTTATAAATAATTAGTAATTTTTTTGGAAGCTTAGTCATAAAGGCAATTAAGAGAGAAAAAATAACCAAACAACTATAAAAATTACAAAGAGGGTAACTTTTATTTACTACAGTAAATGGAAGAAAGAAAAATGAAATTTTCAGAAAATATGTTTTTCTACGAAAAATATATAAAAAAAAGGTAATATTAATAATTTTTATATTATAATTATGATTTTTTATACGATAAAAATTTTATTTCTATTTTTACTTAATAAGATTTATTAAATGAAACTAAGGAAAAATTATAAAATTTGATTTATTGACTAATTTTAATTGATTCCAAAATATCGTAAATAAATGTAAGAATTATAAAATTTATTTAGGTGAATTTGAATAAAATAATATTTTGAAATTAAATACTTATCAGAAGTAGAAAATAAAAAAAATTTTAAATTTATATATATTTCAATTTTATTTTATGTAAACACCGATTGGGCAAAAACATATCATTAAAAAATAAAAACAAAATAACTAAAAAATATCGTAATATTTAAATTTATAAAATACGTCGATCAGTAGAATATCATTCAAATTAAATATCCAGAATCCAAATCCATTAATAATTTTTTTTTCTAAAATGCCACTTCATATTGAATCAGTACACATCGGTAAAACGAACGAAACGAATGGTTTCATCGAAACGTGACGAAACAAAAAAATTTAAATTACCACCGAAAACATCTAAATGCAGAGAAACGATATGGCAACTGACCAAGACTCCAAGGCAACCATCGCGGTTACCATCGACTGCCAGAAGGAGTTCACTGAATGAAAATTCAAATTCGATCTCATCACTTTGCTAATGACTGGTTTCACCTTGACCACGCCGAATTCGCCGGATCTTTCGAAGATTTATCCTGGGCGACCATTGCTTGCATTCCCATCGCGCTCCCAAACCCATCACATTTCATTGGAAAAAATCACAACACCGTATTGCTCGGATAACCGCGTCGTACATCATTGAAAAACGAAATATAGGTCAAAGGACGCAGGATCGTGGGAACTCCGAGAGGAAAGTTTTTAGGCCATTCGAATAAAATACGAGAAAAGGTTAAAAACACCCATTCACCTGATAATCCATCACAATAAAGAAGGGTTGCCGCAGTAGCCTTTACCGCACGTAGACGCATTCACTCGAGTAGTTTTGGTCAAAACTACTTATTTACGATCGTATTGTACCGCGGACAGATGCTACCGAGATGCTGTCCCAGTTACCGAGATCTTATTCATCTCGAATACCTAATTTAACCCGACAGATGCGATCCGTCGTTAATTCTAATTTTTCGATACTCCAAGACGGAAAACTCGCCGGCCAAGTTATCGCGCGCGTAAAAACGCAAGTACTGGTAAAAATATGAAAAACTTTTCAACGCTGAGTCGCGAATAAATCAAAAAACTCGAAACGAACATTTATTCGGTAGCTTTCTTCGTTCGCTAAAGCTCTACACGATTCGCGAATGCATCTTCGTCGTAATAGGAATTTTTTCTTTAATAATCACAAATCCGCTGGCCGCAGTTTCCAGTCGAGATTATATTTCGTATATAGCGAGTGTTACCGCAGATCGAATTTCGTATTAATGATTCATTTTACTTTCGATAGTAAAAGTAACGGTGTATAAATTTTACGCGCGCCGCGAACCGCCGCCATGCACATGCGCCCAAATCGCATCATCGTTCAGTGAAATTCGCTAAACCTCAATTAATCCTTCCGAATGACAGCTTTAAACGCATTCTAATAGGTTTCGTATTAAATACGTTCGCCGATTATTCATTAAATACTTTTTAAAACAACATCGCCGCAGATTCTCTCTATTCCTACCGAACGTCCATAAATACCTAAATTAATAAACAGTCCAGTTAGAGGATGCTTGAATTATGTGTGCGAAGCGGTTCCCGACCAGAATATTTAATTTAGAAAGCAGTTATTTTGTATACTGGAATAATATGTTGAATATATAAAATAAATATGTATATTAAAAACTACCCATCCTCGACCACTGCTAATCTAGCGGTACAATATATTTCATTTTCCAACCGAACTTTGTATACACCATTCGTATACGATGTCCACGTCGGAGGTTGCCTTACCGCCGTTCCAACGTGTGTAATCAACGTCTGAAAAATGTCCTACATGACCCATTCACGTATATGGAACCAGTTCGACGATGAGAAAAAAACCACTTTGATATACAACCGAGAATCGCGAAAAAAAGCAAATCGTCCGAAAAACGCATTTTATGCAAGAAAAATATATATTAGCCATCAACTTTTTATACCTAATCAAATAAATTACATTTCATTCACTCTTAAGCCAGTATAAGTCCGTTTTATGAGCTCTTTTCTCAACTTACCGTCGCGTAATTTGCACCGGCGTTGACATCCGAATAGTTGTAGTATACTTACTCTCGCCTTTTTTCGATTTATCTGAATCACACAGGTAGCCGTACAAACGACCGGTTACTTTTTATTTGTCGTTTACAAATTACCCGAGCGTATTTTTTCTCTTTTCCTTCTTTCCATAGGAGGTCGTTAAGAAAAATTAATAACTACTTTGTATGCTTAGAAATCATCTTCTTTGCCGAAGAACCGCTCCACTATAAATGGATGAAAGTAAATCATCTCAACGAGATGCAATATCATTCGGAATGATTTGCTCGTTCATACATTTCGCGATAATATTTGCTGATTTGATTCTTCGGATGATATTGCTCGCAATATTTCAAACCATTTATAAACGAAATTATTCGAGATTTCTGTTTTAAGGATATGTAACGATTTATATTTACTCTGAGATTACGTCGATTATCGATATTCAGATGCAAATCTACTCTTCTCGCAACTAATTTTTTTTAATGTATTTACGCGCCATGTACTGCTACTATGACTGAAGGCGCATCGATGTGGAATTTTTTTCCCCGCAATTTAAATTCTTTTTAAATTTATATTGAGTATCTGGCATTGTAGTCATTATCAATTAATTTTATTAAGACAACCGAAACCTGCAGTGGCGTAAATATGATAGGAGATCAATCCTCCCTTAGGTGTGTCTTCTGATTCAAATTCTTCCATGGTAGCTTTCAGAAGATTATCAAGATTTTGACTAAAAATGAAGATTCCGAAAAAGCAAATCAGAATCTACAAGACTAGAAATCTGAGAGAAATTAAATTTTCTACAAAGGTTGAATTCTCTCGAGAAGGTAATTGAGATAGCTGGAGGGTGTTCACAAATATGTCTGAACGAGTACGAAATTTTATTCTCGAGCAAATCGTTCGGATGAATAATAGGAAAAAATTCTACGGTTATAAAAATTCTAGTTTGTCTCAGCAATGTTATTTCTTTTTGTAAATTTGTAAAATAAATACAAATATATTCGATTCATTCGACTCCATTTCTGAAGACATGCCACTGATAAAGATTTCAGTGACATTTGTTAGGTTTTTGAATAAAGTTAGAGAGCATTGGAGAGGTTGCAATATCAAGGCAATGCATCATTAAGATATGTAGAACCATCATAAAGCTATAATTATTCGAGATTTCATTCACAAGAATAAGAGAGTTGAATCAAAGGAACTGACATCTAGTGGTGGCATTAGGAACTAACGAAAATAGTTCACGTAAAACTGATATGTTTCAAAATTATGCTTTCCAAGTGGAACAGGAGACGAAAAGTCAGTTACCTGCTTTTCATCATAGTATTTGAAACTCGTGAATCACTTCAAAATCGACAAATCACAGAATGTTATTTCAGTAATCAATCAGAGACGAATTTCAAGAATCACGTTGAATCTAGTCATCATTATTAAATAAATTACATTGCTTTTAGAATAGTGCAATAACTTATGGGTATCCTATACAAGGTTCGATGTGACCATAATGGGATTTAATTTCAAGGTTTATTAGATTTTGAATACGAGTATATCAACGCAAAAAAAAAAAATTTACGCAAAAAAACGTTTATAATTCAGATTTTAATTTCTCATCATCAATGTCTAGAGTTGAAGAGAAAAAAGGGACAGAGACGTTTTCAAGTTCCTGAGAGCATTCGGAGATGCAAATTCTATATTCTAAAATTTTTCTTGATTTTAATTAGATTTTTGTTCAGTTGGATTACAAAAAAAAAAAAAAAAAAAAAAAAAAAAAAAAAACTGAAAAGTGAAGCTCGAAAATAATATTTGCTAAGACACCAATTCTATATCTCACAGAGTTTGGAATGGTGATAAAACTCATGGATCCTTTTTCAGAGTGATGGAACTAGTGCTGTTTGGGTCAGTGCTTTCTTCCTTTCACTCCTACTCCTAAAAAATGTTTCCTTATGCAATCATTTCAATGCTTTAAAAATTAATTTGGTACAGGTAAGACTCATCTCTATCACCTTTATAATCATTACAACAATAAAAAATTAAAACCAAGTACTAGAATCATAGAAATATAAATTTTTGAATTTCCATCAAAATTTTTTCGCCACCATATTTGTCACAATACTGATTGAAATTAATATTTTAAATTATATGAATAATATTATTCGATACTAAAAGTGGAATCGAAAGCCACGTTCATCTATAATTTCAACTCCGATCGTATTATTTTCAACGATTAAGAGGAACTAAAAAAATAACCAATTTTATTCACCTGTTCCAATTTCGACGATGATTGGAATAAAATTAATTTAACGACAAATCAATCAACATTGACCACCAATTTAAATTCCAACCAATTCGTCGTCCATCGTAAAACATCTCACTCGGACACCCGGTTCCCATCGATACACCGGACACACCAAGACAAGCGAGTCCAAAACGACACAAAAAACCCGCACCAAATCCGTGCGCGTCAAATTTCCAGTTCTTACGCGCGTAACTAACGAGCCCAGTAGATGGAAGAAGAGAGAAAACGATACTTCCGGAAATTAAAAAATCGATAAACCTCATCAAACGGTATCACGTTACAGGTATCCGAAGACATCTTCCAGCTCATATACATAAGTGGCGCGAGTACCTGCCGCCAATTAAGCGAGAGAATAAAGCCCACCGCGATGGCGACCATGGCGAGTTAACGATCACGTCGACTTCATATCTAGATCTTACGAAATTAACGAACATCAAACAAATCCGAGCCCGTACGCATACCGATCCAATACTCGTGGAAAAATAGCAAAAGCGTTAAATTAGCAACCGGCTCCGGTCAAACAACACACAGGCGAACTCATCCGTAGAAAATCTCGTATCTGGCAATTGGGTTAGCAACGTCGAATCTAGCGACGACGATTTCGGAGAAAATTATTTTCATTATCGCCGACCACGATAGACGATAAGTGCGTGAGAATAACCATATCGACGATTCCTTCCGCAAGGTGATTTCGAAATTACGCGCAATCGCTCGTAAAAAATATTACTACAGGCGCGATAGGTACTTTATCGACGCTAAATTAGCTTATACGCTACCTACATGAGCGTTCACGCGGTATTTTTAATCGGCAGGTGAGTCGAGATAGTGTGTACGAACTGTCAAACCGAGAATTCGTACCGTTTCACAGGCGAACGTCGAAATCCACGAGGAAGTAGACGGATAGAGTGAAGCGAGCAGTGTCCAGCGTCAGGGTATTTTTACACACATCCGTCCGTTGACCTAGCCCGTCGATTTTTGTGACCATCGCAAACGCTCTGGCAATAAATCAGCGTTTCGTAGTATTTCGGTTACGCTTTTTTTTCCTCTACGCCATGCCGCCAAATTGTACGCACGTACTAACAGGCGACCACATAGGTACTCGCGTGCGAAATTACACCGCTACGTAGCTCCGAAAGACCGCTTTAAGGACTTAAGGGTGCGGTATCAACGATGATACACCTTTAAAAGGAATAGATAATATCTTTTAAAACAAAAACAAACATTTAAGAAAGGGTAATGCTGGTACGCACGGCTCGCATGCCTTCAAACGAATGCTAACGATTTTGCCATTGTAAACGCCGATGTTTTCCAATACACCAACTCGTGCGCAAGAAAAGAATCTCCCTGGGTATTGTCATCGTCGCAGACGTCGTTCATTCGCTATTTCACGACCCTTCTTTTCGTAAAGTTTTACTTAATTGTTGGTAGTATTTTGTTTTTCTTTGGGCTCCACAACAATATTACCCGTAGAGAATTTTTCAGAGGTGCGAAAAGATTACGGCGTGCATGTGAAATATTCTACATAACCGGGTCTTTCTCCAATATTCTCTTTTTACGTCCTAAATGTTAGAAGCAGATTTTTTCCTACTCGTTGAGTGCCAAATGTAAATATAAAATATTTACGCTCCAATAGGCAACGCTTACTAATACACAGTTTCAATAATTATATGGCTCTGGGGTTACGAGTTACCAGAATCATTACAGAATGTGATCAGAGTATGTAAATGTACATACAATATAATATATAATTTTTTAAATATCTATTCTACTCAAACATAGGAGATGAAATCATAGATATAATATCTTGGTGCATGGTGATTGGCCTGTTCCTCATTTTTTGAAGAAGAGGAGGAGGATAAAAGCAAGATTAGAGGGAGTGATAAATTTTATTTCATTTTATTTTTAATATTATTATTTAATTTATTGATTTATTTTTTCACCTATTTATTTTCATTGATTGGGTTTCTTTCATTCAAATTAAGCAGTTTTTTCTCATTACTCCCCTCTTACAACATTGCCGAGAGCTACATATAATTGGACACAAATTAAAATTGAATTTTTCAGTCCTATCTGAAGTATTGTGCTGCTAATAATAGCTTTAGAAATTTTTAAAAATTAATTGGCACGTTATTATTTCAATTTTTATTTTTAACCAATTTTCAAACTTAAATTCTAATTCCTACTAACAAATATTATTTCATTTTTTGATAAAATTTTGAATAATTTTTCATTTTCAGGCCAAATTTTTTTCAAACGAGATTTTCATCTTTACATGTTGTTTAAATTGTTGAGTAAAAATAAAAGATTTCCGGTCTTTTCAAAATGTTCTAGGCCCAGGCAAACGGCCCTCTCTGCACTCCTTCTCGGTGGCTTTGCTCCCCAATATTTGACGAACAACTTTTGTACTAGCATGGAGGGGGGAAGGGTGAATCAATTTAAACCGATAAAAATATAAATTAGAATCAAAAAATCATTTTTACACTTTGGAATGCGAATGTTAAAAAATTGCTTACCATAACGTTGAAGAGATTTTCAAAATTTTTCTGCAATTCAAAGTGGTTTGATTTCCTATCAGGTATTCGTGGAGAAAATTCAATGTTTTTCATTTTTTATCGTTTTAACGCTGAAATTACCAATATTTGTCTAGGCTGTTTCATAACTCTTCGTTATTAATATCATGAGCATAATTTTCTGAAGGAAAGAAGTGAAAATAATATCTACGAATTTTGAATTCGAATATTGAAACAAAATTTAAAGGCTTAGAAATTCAATGAAATTTGAAAAATGACGCAAATCTTTCAACAAGCCAAAGGAATCATAATTTTTTTCCACCATTAATTCTGAGGGAATAAATTTAATTCATATGGTTTGACCCTCTCTTCACCCCCTCTCTTCAAAAATATCACAGGCAATCTTTTTTTTTTAAATCTAAATTTTTACAAGAAAATTCAAAATAAATATTTTTCTTCCTGAAAGAACATATCCACAGATGTCCTTGGAAAATAGTCGAATTTATTGACTTTTTTCAACTACGAAGCGGTTAGTGAGCATTATCAAAAGCTTTTTGAGGAGATTACGATATTTTCCACAGAAATAGACAGGACATACATTTTTCAAGCGATTGGGTGAATATCACGAGTAAATATTATTACCTTATATTTTATTAAAGTTTCAATACCTACTTTATTCTCGTCGTGGCACGTTGTAATACTTATTTACTTTAATAGCTAAAATTTATTCATAAATTCCAAATGGTACTGGAAAAATTTGAAATCCAAAAGTAATAGCACCCCGTCCGCTATTTCCGCAAAAAATATTGTCTGAAATTCCAACCTCAAAAACAGGGACTGCGCATCCACACAAAAAGGCAATATTGATTCAACGGTTAATTGAAGAAAGAGAAAAAAACGTTAATATGGCACCGAATAAGAGGGGCTCGACTCAATTACTCGGTAATTTATAATTCAGCGGAAAGTGGCGAAAAACGTTCGTTGCACAAAGAACCGTTGCCGGTTAAGAATGTTTTCCGTATCATCATTGTTGCGATTAACTCGAAGAAAAGAGAGAGAAAAAAGTAAACAATTCGAATGCGACAGATGACATGTCAACTGTTTACAATACCGAAAAAAAAAATCACCGCTTCAAAAAAACCCGTCGTTCTTATTTGAACACCGACAATCAACGTCAATTGGACGCAGAGACGAAATTAACGAACGAATCGTTCCGCGTGAATTTTCCCGATACACGGGGAATTTGGCGGTACACGGTACCGTGGCGAACCTCAGTTCGATGTCCGATTTACCTTTCGTCTTGGCGACGAATACTCGCCATTTATTGGTGAGCGTGGCAAACCGGGGCTATCGGATTGGCGAACTGCGACGCGATACGTCATAAAGAGGAAGGAAACGGGAGGCAGGAAGCGAAAGAAAAGAAACAAGAATATACATCGAAACAAAAGAGTTTCATTGATGAAATCGGGCGTGTCAAAGGTCTTTTTCTATGTTCACCGGAGTACTCGCCGCCGGTGCTGGGTGTCGACATGCGAGTACGATGTGGCTGTGCGCGCTCGCCACCATAAAGATGGGAACTATGCATGATTCCTGTATTAAGTACTGTTCTTAATTTGTTGTACACGGCTCTTAAGAAACGACCGAAATGCATTTTCTTTCGGTCCTCACAATGTTGCTGCTTGTTTTCAGAAATACCGAACCCGAACGTCACGCAACTCGGCTTCGTTAGGTTCGGTTCATTAGATTCGAACTAATCACTCGAAAGTAAAGATCATTGACATATATATTTTACCACTTTTTTTTTCTCCCTTAGTCCTCGAGTCGTCGCCTATGGCCTAAGCGTCACCTCGGCGCTCATTAGAACACTAAGACGGTTCACACGATAGCCATTCGTCCCTTACGAATTTTGTCCGCTTAACCGCGCCTCGACTATTTTCACCTCTTTGTGTACACGTTTTCTTTTCCCCTTTTCCGATACTTCGCCGCTTATAATCGAACGTGATAATTATTTTACGCGCGTCGATTTGCCGTCTTTCGACGTAATTACGCGTTAATAGCGGAGCTACGTCCTCGACGGCTTTTTTGTGTACGGGCGAGTCGACGTCGCAAAACCAGCCTTGAAAGATTTAATCGTCAATTTGCGCAAAAGATGTTGTCGAAATAGTGGACTCGCTGAACCTAGAACGTCGCAAAAACCCGATTTGCATATTCCTTCGCGCACCCGTTTCTTGCGCTACATTTACAACTCGGTAGCAACGGGAAAAAAAACGTAAGCAGCCATGCAGCATTAATGGAGCTGAGTTTTTAATGCAAGCTCGTTAGTTCAAATTCGTAGATAAGCAGCTGAAAACCACCATCTACCCCTTCGAAAAATATTTAAAAAGCTGAATATAAGATATATACAATTTTTTGCCGTAGGTGGCGTTGCTATAACATAAGCTGTTAACTATCAAATTTCAGCGATTTCAGGCTCTCACATCATACGCCATTTTGGATACATTGTAAACTCAAATTCAACGAGTCATATTTTTGTTTGCAACAAACTCTATATACGAAATATGAGCTTTCTTCGCACATTCGATGAGAACATAAGAGAGCTTCGTGAAATTTCCTGACCACCTTCAAAAGCTCTATGTCGCTTTAACCCTCTTCCAATCCCATCTAGGAAGATAAAAAATAAATATGTTGGAAACTTATGCTCCCTTTGTCGTATTATAATTCATAACCCTACTCGACAAATTTCAGCTTGTGTCTTGTTTCTGAAAAGTTCTCTTATGATGTGATGGAGGGTACTATAAGACCAGGATTCCATGATCAACCCACCCAAAGTGCCGTTTCATGGGCGGGGGGAGGGGAAAACTCTTGGTCGGTTTGTACTTTTTCAAAAAAAAAATATTCCTAGTGCTCCAATTGATGGGGATTGAAAAACTGAGAAGAAAATCTCAAAACTATGTGCTGAAAAATTAATTAGACTAAATTAGTGAGGAATTTTTTTTTTTGGTGAAAAATATAATGCTCCATTCAATCCAATAATCTTCGTTGAGATGCAAGAACTTTAAATTAGAGCCTTTAGGTCACTTCAAAAAAACCGTAAAAAATACAAAATTTCTAAATTTAAAAAATTTTTAGCTCCTTCTCAAATTATTCAATGGTTTACTACTTGCTGCTTTTGATGCATAAAGTCGTCACAATTTGTGTACAAAAAGCGGAAATACGTTTGAATCGACATTTTAAATTTTTTTCGTCAGTAAAAAATGGAAAAAATAGCTCTTATACAGACATAAATGCTTTAAAAAATTCTAAAAATGTTGGTGCATAAGATTTGTGACTCTCTTTTTCGTTTTCCAATCCTCATTTCGATCCGAGTACTAGACGTATGATCTTTTTTTTCTGAGATAGTACACACTGATCAAAACTTCGTCTCTCCCCTCTCACCCATAAACGACACTGGGGGGTATGACTATGGAATTCTGGTTTCACAGTACCCCTCTATCATATCATACAGAAAACTTTTCAGAAACAAGACATGACTTGAAATTTGTCGAGTATTATGATATTCATTTTTAGCCCCCCCCTTCCCCCAAGTTTGAGGACAATACCCCTTTCCCTTCTCCCCAACATCACTTACGGAAGTGAATTCAGAATATAGTATAGTTTTTACACCCAGTACCTAATCAAATGAACCTATTTATCAAATTTTAACTATTTGGGATTCCTCACGCTTTCCTCAAATGTTGATAATCTTCCATTTTGAATGTATTTTGACCCAAATTGCAGTGGTCATATTCTCATCTCCAATTAACCCTACACACAAATTTCTAGAATAGATATGAAAAGGAAATATAGAAGATCCAAAAAATTTCATAATTACAAACCGAATCAAAAAGCTATTTTTTGCTCCAACTCAGGTCCGACCTGACCAAGAAAGCTGAAATTTGCGATCCCCAGCTTGCGTAGTATATCAAGATCAAAAATTTCAGTTTTTGGGCGTTCCTCCAGCTCTACTCGATTTTGCAGTGCGCGAAAATCAGAAAAGCACTCCTACATCCTTACAAGAACAATTCCTCACTACGAGCAATTTTCATTCGCACACCTTTGCGTTACGAAACGAAAAAAAATATATAGAAAGAAAATAGTTGGACATTCGCCAAGTAATTACAAATAGTCTGAAACGCGAAGACACGAAAACTCGCCCTCCCTTTCCTTCCATTCTCGAATCAGATAGTCTGTAATAGCTATCGTTATAATTAAAAACTCAGCCAAAAACATGCCCGGTGAAATTAACGTTTTTTAGAGGACACCGAATAGTAGCTGGCCGTCGTTACGCCATTAACCCGACCAATCGGACTATTAATGCCACCGTCGGCGATTTACGAACTACCTGAAAGACGAATCGCCCTGTTTCATACGCCCTTTCTTAATTATCCTCCCTCGCCCGGACGAATTAAGGTAATAGCGAAAATTAATTACCATTACCGGCTCGTCGCGTCGGCTAGTTATCGACCTAACGAATTATGTAAATGGATGCGGCCCCGGTACTCCACCCAAAATCTCGTCGTACCCGCCGCATCAATTTCTAGGGTGAGTCATGTAAAACCCTAACCCCGGCAATGACCACTATACGTGATATGGCGCTGGCGGGCCCACTTCCTTCATCATTTCTAATACTTAATGACGGATGACGTGTCCATCCCAATATTACCATACAATAGGTAGCCGCGTAACGATTGTCTTCTCACACATCGTAATCGTTTAAAATATAAAAACGCGCGCGCTTTCGATTCTAAAACGCGTACGAGATCGCCTATACGAAAGAAATTGGCGAATTTTCGCCTCAATTAGGGAACACGAGAAAATGCTCGCAATTGGCGCACGACCATCGCCATCAACCAGTTGGTAATTTAAACAAACTCGCTAGTTGTAATGTAAATAGTAACTACGAGATACTCGAATTATGCGCACGGTGAAAACCGGTTCCGACGTATTCACACTTTAATACCCATTCCGACAAGTGTGGAAACATCTAATACGTACACACGATTCCGTATATACTTCGGCTTAATTACGACAAACAGAAGCGATAACAAACTGCCGTTTAACAGGGCGTTTATAAAGTTTGTAATTTTTTCCCAACACCCGACGCGACGTCTGCTCGTACTTACGCGTGCCTTAGCTGCGGCCAGAATAACACCATGTTTTCGAGGTCTACATTAGTCTTGGGCGATTCGAGAACGAAATTCATTTCACCTAAAAACTCGGCCGAGCCTCGTAATTTGGTAAAGCGGTAGCGCGACGCGACCCGTTCCAATAGATATTATAAATACGTGAAGGGCGAACTCCGATTTTAATACATTTTAACATATAATTTCAAGGTGGATCGGTCAGTAAAATGAGAAAACTTGTATCAATTCCGAAGTATACCTAATAAAACTGACCTGTCTACTTTTATTCCTATTTGTCACTTCCACTCTCGCGTAAAATTAACTAGCACCGAAAACCCGTTAGATTCGCTGATTCGTTCTTAATCGTTGACCGATGCGCGTTACGTACTCGTAAAAAATGAAATTCTACCAGCGTCTTTTCGATGACTACGTCGAATAAAATTCTCCTTCTCGCGGTTACCATACGTAATCGAGATCGTACACAGATATTATGCCGCCAGTTACGCCGATTTATAGCTTCATTAAACACCTCAACGTTGATTTATTTCACATATAGCGAGCTTATCATCGTCGTAAACGCGCCACCGTATCGTGTACCCGAGTATGGAAATACGCCATCTTTGATCCATATCGCCGAGTGTTTTAATTTCATTACAAAATAATCGATCTTACCGGTGAGTATAGATGTAGGTGTCAATTAGCACTTTTTACAACGTGTTCCTCATCTTGTAAGCTACTTTTAACCGTAAACGCTGATTTAAGGAAGCGGAAAACATTTTCAACCCTGTTCCCCATCCTTTTAAACTTCCACCGTGAGAAATTTTAATTTTTCTACAGTTATGAAGAACAACTATTCAATTTCGAAAGAAATAAATTAAATTTTTATTATCTTTCTTCAATATAATTGCTATAGTATACGTACTTCATCTATTCACATGAAATTGTCTCTAAAACAATAAAATGATTTTTTTTTGTATTTTTAATCAGATTTATTGGAAGCCTGGGGATGAGGGTAATATGAATAGCAATCTTCACTTGTACACCTCCAATAATGTGTACAAGTTTAATGTTTACGTTGTGAACTGAACAAATGTAGAGTGAAAAGATCCACTCCTATTCCCTGGGAAAATCGTAAAAATTTTACCGCTAAAAAGCAAAACAAAAAATGTTGAAATTTTAAATTACATTATCACCGTCACTACTGTCACAGTTGACAAATTAAAAACTTAAGCAATTATCAGAAAATCAACAATTTAGAATTTTTTTCCATTATCAAAGACCGATTATTTGCTGAAAATGCATTCTTTTGCCTTTTTGAAGAAAATCTAAGGTGGTACTAAAAAACACAGCTTTGTTTTCAAAATGGTGCTCAAACAGGGTAGGAACTTATAGGTGATACCCATAAATATAGGATTCTTTGAGACATTCTGCTACAAAAATTCTAGAATAAAAGTGTAAGTTGAATAATGTTCAAAGGTAAAAACTTCGCAGAGATAAAAAATAAAATAAAAGCAATAATTTGAAATCTAAAATGGTAGACACAATATTTATATAAGGAAACTATTCTCTCCCCTCTCCCCAAGATCGAAATACTTATCTGGCTTGAAAGTGGTTGAAAACACATTTCTTAAATAAACATCGAATACTAATGGATCAAAAATGGCGTATTTTCATACTTGCGTACTTATAATTTCGTTGGATTGTCCGGTGTCCGTTCGATTTTCAAATGAAAGCAGAATCTTTTCAACCCAATAAGAAAGAAAAAGTAATAGTACATTATTGAACTAGGGAGATAAAATGATTTTCAACGAATTTTGAGGTTTATTGCCCGAGTGAAGCGAGGGAAATAACTCAAAATTGTTGAAAATCACTTCATCTTCCTTGTTGAATAATATATTTTACGTAATCGTGGGAGATAAATGAGCATTTGAACTATCGAAATGGGCATAAAGTTACTTTATCTCCCTCAGTTACGTAAACAAATTTTTCTTGTTTTTTGTTTATTAGTGAATATAAATAATGAGTTCAACGGACAAAAAAAAAACATAATCCACAATTTTTTTTTAAATTTTAGAAAATTAATAACAGAATATTTTGAAATAGAAATCAATACACTCCTCTCTTACAAAAATTAATTTAAAAAAAAAATGAATCTTAAAAACCTAGAAATTAATAGCTCAAATCTTCATACGAGCCTCCAAGTGATGAGCACCATATGACATGTAATTCATCTCCCCAACCAAAGAAAAATTACGAATTTTCGATTTTTATTTTTTTAAATTATTATCGAGTAAAAATTCAAACATCGTAAAATTTTGCAACAACAATCGTAAGATAAATAGCAAATAGAATCGTTCTGGTTGAACATCAAGAAAAATTAACCGAACGAACTCGAAGGCCTCGCCAAATTGGCGATTATTACGAAAACCATACACTCTTCTTGTCCTCCAATAACAAATAACTCGTCAGCCAGTTTCGGTAATTAGACCGAAGTGTAAATTATGACGCGATGCTTTTTACCTTATTCGTTTAATAGTGCAGTTTAAAAAAGATTTAGACGGATCGTTAACCCATCAATAGCAGAGAAAAAGATTTCTCCCGTAGCGTCCGACAAATCACCTTTGACCAAGTATTATACGTTTCAACGCTAACGCCCGACAGTGTTTCCCAAAAGAAAAAAATGCTTTCGCCAATTGCGATAACGTCCGCGCTTCCACGATGCATACGTCGATATATCATAGCGAATAAAAACGGCCCTTCGAGATGAACGAGAAGAAAAATCTGCATCGAAATTAATGGAATTTTACTACATATCCGTTCTCGTATATCGTCGACAAGAAAAATGATTTCGTGGGCTACCGTCAGATAGATAGGCGAGTTGAAAGCTTATATTAAAAATTAATCCGTATCTCCGTTATATATTTTAAATATATATACAATTTGCTCGACGATCGCCTCGCTCTTGGCGTTATTTTTTCCACCTATCTCTTCGTGCAGATTCGAAGTGTCGAATGAGTTTTCAAAAATTATTTCGTTTCACCTTTCTCCCTCTGAACTTTCTTCTTATTTGGTAATCTGGTTAAGTTATTCAGGGGCGTATTTCGTTTACACGAGCTCAGGTATTAATTTTTTTGTCATTAAAATTACTTATATTTCGACCACCTTCGCTTATAAATATTATAATTTCTTCGGTTACCGTAATGTCTTCGCTTTTCGATGCGACTGTCCATTAAGAGCGAGCACGCTTCTTACATTCTTTAGGGTTTACGTGATAACGATTCTCATGTATCGAACGTATATTTTCGTGATCAAATTATTCTAACCGGCTTCTGGTACATAACGCGGTATCATGTTCGACCATGATTTCATGGCGCAATTTCGCGGGTCAGTCGAACGCACCTTTCTACTACATAGCAAATCGTCTACGTCCATTATCTGCGACAGTCTCTCGATCTACAAAGGAATATCATGACAATCCTAATTCCAAATGGAATGTACTTCGAGGATGGTAGATTTTAACGACCTACTTCACCACTTCTCTTCTCATGTTTTTCACTGGTTTTGAACATTTTTCCAATACGTCTAGGGAATGTACGATATGAGGAAGTTGTCGAAAATTCGCGTAATTATACGTCATGACCTTAAGACTACTCGCATCAATGTACAGAAAACCTTCACGAGCGCCGGATCACGAATGACCAAATGATTGTCGGTGTACACTGTACATATACTCTTACATTGGTAAAACGTGATAAATAAGTACGAGTTTGTAATCAAGTATTTAGATAAAAATCTCTACGTAACAGACGGTAATTTTTTCAGCTACCGAGACTGCAAGCAGAACAAGGGGAAAGGAGTAGTGGGCATGGTCACTGAAAGCCATAATTGAGTCAAAAACAGGAACAACTTTTGTGCCTTACGAATGGAATTCTTTTTTAATATCGATTTTCTTCGAGAAAAAAAATGAACAAAAACAAAAAATACTTGGTAAAAATTGTTTTTTTTTTCAATTTTTACCAAATAGATATTTTTTCAATTTTAAATTTTTGATTATTTTTTCATTTTTAGCTTGTATTCAAACTTAAAAAGATTTTTCTTTTGGATTTTCTTCACAGGTACCTTGACAATTTTTTTAATTTTACCACGTTTATTCATTTTCCAATTTCTTTGGTCTTCTGTTTTATATTTTTAAAATTTTTTATTTTAAATTTTTTTCCAAAAAATTTCTTAGTTTATGATATTTATTGGAGTATTTGATCCGTTTTCTATTTTTAGCTTTTTTTTTCATTTTTGGATTTTATTTCCAAACAAACTTCAATCTCCAGACCTGTAAGGAATTCTGTTCCCAAACAACTTGTCTCTTTGTTCCACCCCTACATTCCTCTTGTCATGAGAATGCCAATAAATCTCAAATAAAATTATGAATTTTTCATCAAAGTCTTCACAACTCATTAATATCGAAGAGAAGCGTTCAACGATAAGCTACCAAGTTGTGGACATAAGATGTAAATTCGATAAATTCGATATCGCTATCAATCAGCTTCACAAATTAACCTCGCAAATACGTGTCGTACCCCACACACGCGTTGTTCACGCAACACACTTCGAGTGCAAAAAAAAGTCGATCTGAAAACCCAACATCGACGTCAGAAACCCGTTCTGTCTAATTTATCCAACACCCTGCCCCATCAGGTTGATAACCATAGAAAAGGGATACCGCTTCGTTTCTAACGCGGTCCCATTTGTCAAAACGCGTTTAGATATAATTTAAATCGCGTGTAATTTGCGGCCGTCTAGTTGAATAAAAACAATACGCTAATTTCAATTAAGCGTTGAAGATGTTATACGCGACGTTGGTACTTCGCTCACGTCTATTTTACCACTCACTGTTCCACCAGGCGCGATCTAATGTTTGGTTTTTTTTTGACCACGCTCACGCACTCTCTCTCGTTCGCACAATTATCGAGTAATACCTATACGTAACCTTGCAAATCATTGTCCACTGATTAATAATTAACGACGGCGAGAAAAAGTCTGTCAGCAGTTGGCTCCATTGACCCGATTGCCGTAACGCTGGCCCATCGACCGCTAATCAGTCTCTTTCGTACAACCGCAGCAATAAAAACTGCGGTTATTTAGAGGTTGTTTTTCGAAATGTCTTCCTGTTTGCCGAATCGAAAGCGCGCAGAAAACCAACAAACCTTTCTATTCGGACGGCTAGTTTATTAATACGTTTTTCTCATGACTCGACCGCGTCACGTAGAAATTACGCGAACACCGATAGGCCCCGATCGATTGATAAATTGTTGGTATTTTTCACTTTTCTCTACTTTTTACGTTATTTATGTAAGAATTAGGATGAGAGAAAATTCCTTTCTTTTTGAATTAATTCGAAGTAAAATAATCAAATTATACTAAAAATTGAATTCATCATTCGCCATTTTTCGGAATACCTATTATGTTCCCTTTTTTTGCTGGACGTGTATTTTTTTTTCAACGTAAAAACTGCCTTGTATCTTTTTCAAAAATTTGTAATATTGCTTTTTTATTTTTTATTTCTTATTTAAGGCACATTTTTTCTTCCGACCATTTTTTCGTTTATTTAAATTTATTTGAAATGAAATAAGTCTCTGTGTCCTATTCAACTGCTTGGAAAGTAGAAATTTTTAAAAAATTAAAAAATTACAAGAGACAAAATTTTAGACTTTAAGATATTATATAACTCAGGTAATTGTTATTCATTCTTTTGCAGAGGAGAGGGAGTTGAAATGCCGCTTTTTAAAATAACATACAGTTACCTTCGCCATTCCCAAACAACACTGATTTCCAATTATTACTTAGGTAATTTTCGTCACCTCTCAATACTTCATTAGATATCGATAAACTGCCGCAATTGTCCTATAAAGCTAATCGTTAGGTAATTAAAACGCGCGAAAGGTGTGAGAGTGATTTAACGGCCACGGTGCAATAAAGTGGACGCGACTTAATGGCCAGTGGTCTTTTGATACGTCCGAAATAGTTAATTAATTTATGACCTGGCGTACAATCAATTTAACGCCGTTTAATCGCCATCACCGAAAAACGTTTATCGATTAGCGTGAGAATGTGGTCGGTTTTTTCGTCTTCTCTTTTCGAACCGTGGCCCGTGTGATTTACGTAATTTAAATTGATTATTCGTCGTCCAACCGCGTTCTTACGTATGCGCGATTTTTCTTCTGAATCTAATCTCTCCTTCGATAAATCAAACGAGGTGCAATTCGACTATCTAGAAGAGAACTTTAGGCGTCGTTTAAACACATTAGTGTTTGTAGCATATAATGAAATAAAGGCATTCCATAGACAAATTATACCTATGTACTCTTTTCATTAAAAAAAAAAAAAAAAAACATGATTGTTAAAAAAATTTGACAATGATGAAAAATGCTTCATATAGTGTTATCTTTGCATTACTTATGAATATACTCACAACCTATTAACCAGATATTGCTCAGAATAGCCAACATAGTAACTGTCATCCTGCAAGGAGACAAGGCACCAATAAAAGATGAGTAGAAGGACACTCCATCTTAGCAAAATTTTTGAAATTTTTCAAAATTCAACTTTATGAAATTATTTAACTTGGAAAAATTTTTTTTTACATACACATTTGAAAGAGACATTATTGCTGATTTTATTCAAGTAACTTTTTTCAAATTAATTTTTTTACGAAAAAATTATTTTCTACAAATCAGTGTGTCGATACTTCAACTGTAGGAGTGAATGAATACTATTGCGATGGAGATGGACAAAGAAGAGCCAAGGAAACCATCAGCACGACTTTTTTTTAATTCTGAATTCTTTCGATTATTTTGCTTCAAAAATTGGAAAAGATTTTGTTTCTGGCATAGTTGAAACCAAAGCATTATCATTCACTTTGACTTTAATTCAAGAGGATAAAAAATTGAAAAACATGCTAAAAAAATTATCTTTCTAATTCAGCAATGAAGTCATTATATAACTACTGCTGTACTCATTCAGCAGATACTTCGTTCAAATTTGAGAGCTCCAAAGTGTTTCCTCAGAAGATTTGTGTGACATCTAAAAATTCTGTTGTTAGTTTTGAAACCTAGTTTTTTGATGCTTTACACAGAAACCGAGTAAAAATTTGGTTAAAATGTAACCTTTAGTACGTGAGAACCTAATATAGATACTTCATCATACGAGTAAAGATCTTTTCGTAAACGATCTCCCTACATTTAAATAAGCTACCTAATTATATGAAAGTGTTCAATTGTAGATAAATGTTCTATACTGGTGAAGGTAATATTATGAAGGTGATATCGCACAATCATCATAAATTCGATAAATGTCTCATAGTAACCATTTCAAGAGCCAGTGTCGTTTGAGGAAAATATTTCAAACAAAAGATGTAAGTTTTTAAAAACATGGCGTAGGTATTCAAACATGAAAGTTCAATTTTTCTGACAAATAATAAAGTTTTATGAAATTTTAATCTAACAACTGCGATCAATATAGCTTGACAAATTATAAATATTCTAAAGGAAAGCAATAAAATGATAGAAGATATTTATGATTAAAATTTTTTTTATATCTATACAGGATTTCTCAAAAATAACTCCATAAAATGAATTGAAATTTCGTGTGGTGATAATACTAGTGAGTATCGAGGGTGCTAAGAGAAATGATTTTTTTTTTCAATTCTGTAAAATTAAAAATCATGTTGGAAAATTCTCAAAATTATGCTCCGTTCCAACTTCATAGACCACGTGATTAACTCCAAGTAAAAAAAAATAATGGCTCATTTGAAGCTTCAGCTATGGAGAAATATTGCACGAAAACCCATTGTTTTGTTGTTTTTACCTGCTTGCAATTACCTGCGTCCATATCATAAATATTTTAAACCCAATAAAAGCTTCTATACCCATTCTATATGATAGCCATGTATACAAGAAATATAGGTCTAATATGCTCTACTCGAAGTGTCAGAGGTAGAAACTGGTGAATTTTCCTACTTCAAAAGTGAAAAACAATGAGGTTGGAATAATTTTCACAAACCTCATCGTTTACATGTAAAGGTGTATAGAAGATTTCATAATGATCATATACATATAATGTACACCTACATTACGAGTAATGAATACAACGCATCAGGTTAACCTTATTTTTTTCGATAAAATATTTCGTATCGACGACACGTCGTACTCGGCCCAGTATTCATGGCGTTTATTTACACAGTTGTTACGCCAGACCTCCGAACTTCAAGATATGTTGATTCTATTGTATAACTTACCGAGCGATTTTCAAACACAAAAAATTCTCAAATTCAAGCTAAAAAATTTACCACCTCAGCAGAAAATTTTCGGCAGGTGACCACGTAATAGAGATCCTTCCACCTTCTAAATCACTCTTATGATGAAAAAAAATCGCCTATTTTCCAACCACACTGGTAAACCGATACAAAACCTTGTCACATAATGAATAAGGGTAAACGTGTTATCTAATACGATACGGAATTGATTAAGACAGTCGACTGCACGCCTTAGGGTAAAATAAGAAATGGAATACGATAAAACCCGTAGTAACAAAAGTTGTCAAACAACGACAACTGATAAGAACCCTTCGTTAATTCCGAAATATGACCTTTACACTGACCACCGGTTCACAATAGACTGTACATGAAACCCGCATAATGTTTTGAAAGGTTTCAGATAAGCTGAATTTCTCAATATTGCGCTCGAGCTAGAAGCACCTACGTATTTTTTTTTTTCAATCACCCCGTTAAATACTTTTCAATTACGTAGCGTGCTGTAAAGTGAAAAAAAAAAACTTTCTTCTAATTCATTTTATTCTTTTCATCCATCGTTATGAAATCAGGAAAACCGAACGATAACGTGACCGAAAGCGGAAGCAGAAAATTTTAATATCGAGTACGAGCTACGGAGCGTTCTCGGAAGCGCGAAAAAAAAAAGGGTAAAGTCAAACTAATTAATTACGGGTAGACGATGAGAAATACATTTTTTCGTCCGAGTATTAGCGTTGTAACGCAAATTAGCCTCGTTACACAGAACGAGGAAAATTCGTCGCCTTTCTCGGGGCAAATTTACAACGACTAAGCAACGAAAAATTGGCAGATTTTAAATTAGCCTTCGGTCAAAAGCATGTGCTCGCATGAGTCAGAAATTTTTCCAAATTACAAAGCTCAATGGAAATTTGCTCAATAAATAATTTCGACACGTTGGAAATTTTCTTATCAATTTTATCACTAGATAATAATTATCATTAATTGTTTGAACATACCTTGAGCAATTCGAACGGCTGGCATTTTAATTCGCATTTTGAACCATTAATAGTTGACGGTACGTGTTGGACTTTCACTCGTGCGTCGACGGTAGATTAAAAATATTCCATATTCGATAATTCGTTATTACCATAAAATGATAACTTCGTAACGATACAAGTCACCACAAACTGTCGGGTACTTAAACATTTGCATATGAAAAAATTCCGTTACAAATCCGAAAATTTAAAGCGAAAAAATTAACGAAAAAAAAAAAATTAATTCGAAGGAAAAAACAAACTCAAAAAAATTTAAAAACAAAAGATATTTAAAATAATAAAATTATCGACGAAGGCGTTGCAATTAAAAACGTGCTACGTCCACGATAAGAAATGTTGAAGTACGAAAATTGACCTCCACCGTAGAACAAGACCATCGCGTAAACTAAACCCGATAGTTCGCCAGATAGCCGGCTTGGACTGTGAGCAAATGTCGGGTCGCGTCGGATATCTCCGCGCTCTTCTGGAGAGTCGGTGCAGTCCGCTTCAAAGGACCGCGATAACGGTACTTCGCAGGAGGATGCGATCGGTGTACCACGAGCGCGCCGACGAACTAGCGCATGAAATTTTCTTCGACTCGTATTTCACCGAATGTACTGCGTCGGGACGATTTTAAATTTACCGCTGGGTACTTGAGGCTGCGAAATGTTGAATTTCCGAGGTTTAAATTACCAAACCAAAAACAAGAGCGGAAAAAAAGATAGAGAAAGTAATTGCGTCGCTGTAACGCGTAAGACTATTCTTGGAAATGCTCCAAATGCACAGAATTAAACTCGGGCAATATTTTTTTCCCATTTATTACGTTAGATTTATTATCATTATTAAGAGCTCGTATACTTTGTTTCTTCATCACAGTTAAAGGCCAATTGTATATTTGTATATGGTATCGCACTGGGAGTACGTTTCAACGCAACTGCATTGAGAAAATTAGAGCTAACGAGGCCGGAGTAAATGAGCATGAAAAAAAAAATTGATCAACTCGTAAAATTTTAATTGGAAATATATAGATACTGATTCTAGAAATATGAACTCCCATTAAAGTAAAATGATCCTGTGGAATCCACCCCCTTCCCCTTTAGTTGGGCCTGCGTTTCAAACCCTCGCCATAGAATTTTCCGATTTCCAATAATATTTTACTAATTCAAAAAATAAAATAGAATAAAATCCGCCATCACCTAATAACAGCAATCTCAACGACACCTATAGTGAGTACACCATTTACCTCCTTCGATCCATGTATGGTCCACGATGCTGCGCATTTAAGGGGAAAAAGTACTACACATCGTAAGGGGAACAACTATACTCCTCTCCGTCGCCAACACGCGGATACTCAGCCCTCCTACGCGACGCTACCGGTGTCTGTGGGAAACGCAAGCGTCATATAATAGTTCGTCTATATACCGCCACTGTCCGTCGGCGCTACCATCGCCTTTATTACCGATCGGTCGAGTGTCCAGTATTGGTCATTACCGCTATAACGTACGGCCCACTTGACCGCCTTATCTTACCCTTTCTACTGACACGTACCGGCTGCGTTTTCACGTGTATACAGCGTGTCCAATGAATCGGTCATTGTTTAGATGGGCAAATAATCCGTTAACGAGAGATAACAATTGGGCGTTTTTGTGGACGAGGTACGCCTTCTAATTAAAGCGAGTCGGGTTTTCCTCGTATGTATTTTTTTTCTCGGTATCGCGAGTAGCCTTAGGTTAGCTTCATGACGAAAATTATTCGTTCTTAGGTCTGGTAAGTGTATTACATACGTGGTAATTTTTTTGTCGTACTTGCTTCGCAGAAAATTCGACGATATGTGCACGTTCCTTGTGACAACATATGTTCGTGACGTAAGCACGATATACAGGTGAAAATGTGAGTATATGGTAGCTATAGGTATCGTTGTTTTTCACCTAATGAATCGCATGTTCGGCGCGTATTATTGAAAAAATAGTACCGAAGAACGAATACTTGTATACAGGACTGCGAGCTGATTTGTAAGGCGGTCACTGTGGCCAGTGGAACCATCCTATCTACGATGAGAAAGCATTCACAAAACTTGAAAAAATTATTTTATATAATCAAAGTAACTATTCCAAAAAAGTTCACTCTTTTTAATATACCTATGATAGGTAAATTGTATTTTTTGGTTTTCAACAAATTTGCTTTCTTTAATCTTTATTATTATTATTTTTTTTTGTGAATAAAAAAATCACTTTATTTGTATCCATGAAAAATTAATAACGCCTAGTACAAAGAGATGACAAATTTCCATGATTTCGGAAGAAGGGACAGGAGGAAGATAATGAAAAACTGATAATGAATTTATACTGATTTAGACACGAGGTGTATCATGATTTTTGAAAATATAGGGAAAGGCAATTAACTGAAAATGCTACATGGGTACTATATTTCACATTCAACAACAACAATTTTGTTTCTACAATCATATTCTGTTGAAAAAAATGGTATGTGTGAGCGATTAATCATTTCAGGATTTCTGAAATATAAATAAAATGGAAAATTTGATAAATTTTGGATACACGAGTTGACACGATATTTTTTACCACTCAAAATTTTTTTAATGGGCTTGGATTACTCATACTTCTCCACTTTTCGTTGGTGTTGCTACTCGTACCTACTCATCAGACTTTTTTCTTCTAGTAATTAAGCAATTTTTGCATTTGTAAATTTCATGAATTTTTTGTTGGATTATTGAGAATACGAGAACTCAGAATGACTCCACAAAAATCTGCCCTTTGGTTTAAAAAATATAAATTCTCATTTGTCCTACTCGCATACACAGCTTTCGATGAGAATTGAAAAGGAAAAATCAAAGATGGAAAAATTATTAACTACAATCTCTAGTATTAATTAAAAGTTTTATGTTTAATTTTTGTTAAGTAACTTATTAAGCTCATTCTTTTAATATCTCTTAAAAATGAACTAATATAATTTTTTCAAATTTTTCAATTTTCTTAACATATTGTTATTATTTTTTACGCTTGTAAATACTAACATATTTTTTTAATAAACTGAAAAAAAATCATTCAATTGGGAAACTGAAGAAGTTCATTTATAATTTTCATTATGTTTTTCTTACAAGTTGAAAAACCGCAAAATTTTCTGAATTGCACTTTACATCCTTAATCCTATTTTGTAGGTCATTTTGACTTATATTTTCGAAAAAAAAAAATTAATAATATGAATTAGGCAACAAGAGGAATACGGATTCACTCCCTCCCTTCCTCTTCAACTTTGGGTCCATCTTTAACTTTTATTTAATTCTAATACATTCGACTTCATGAAATTCAAAATTAAGTCAGCATTAAAAAAAAATTGTACAAAAAAATTTTTTCTCAACTCGTTCCATATTAAATATCAAATGTAAGTATGACTTTTACAAAAACCATTAATAAGGAAATTTCCATTCTTTAAATGTTCGAATATTTCAAAAGTAGTATCTGCTGAATGTTTAGATCGACGATAACAACAACCTGCAACATTGTGAGGGAGAATTCGAAACCTTTTAAACGCATTAAAATCCCAGGGTCATAAATAAAACACACGTGTAACCAGTTTAAAAGCTAAGGAAGACTCGAAAATGGCCATTTGGCTGGACGGTGAGCTGACCTAATATACTTTTATTAGTCCCATTATTTCAAAATGTTCGGCAAATGTATGCAATCTATAGCCGATAATCTCGTTTAGTTATCTGCTGGTGTATACGAAGGAAAATTCGGTTTAAAGGGTGAAGGGTAGTTTTACATTTGATTTAGTGAATTTCGGACTTGTAAAAACAAAGACACCTTTCACAACAAGAAAAATAATTCTTTTCAACGAATGATGGGGATGGTATAGGTGGAAAAAAAACTATAGTAGACATTCAAGCATAGAACGTGCCAGGTAAATGATGAATTTTGCACCCCTCACCACATTCAGATTTCGCCACCGAACATTTTGGGGTGAGTTTTTTAACGGTAAGAAGCGTCTGCTGGTATTATCTTAACATAAAAGAAAAATAATTGCTTATAATCGAATCGTGTCACGAACGCGTACACGTTCCAAGTTCAAAATTACGTTATCACCGAACAACGGATTTATTAACATTCCAGTTCGATGTTTCATTCCACATTATCGTCGCGTATACTCTATACACGAATAGGTAGCATGTTGACGAATCACTATCGCGTACAGCGTATAGTATTACGTAATTTCTGGTACAGCTCGTAATCAGCTGGCGTGAACTTTTTGGCATATCGGCCGATGTTTACACGCCGGGCATTAGGAATTTCGTGTTTGTAAACAAGCCCGGTTCGCGGTACTGTAAATGTCGTCAAAACACGAAAGGAAAAAAATTTCATCTTCAAACGACGCTCGAGACGCAACGCGAAAAATAACTTCATTCATCGGAGTTAAATTAACGTTGCCAATTAAATAAAAACTACGATAACGTTAATCGTCTTTTTCACTACGCTTTTTTTTTCCACTGCGGCGTATTTTTTCGCTTCTCCTTTTTTCTCCCACTCCAAATCCATTAATCAATTTCTCGCTCACCCTTCACTCTGTTGTGAAAAGCGTAGCGCGGTGGCGGGTGGTTGCTTAGCACGCTTTGCTAACATTAATTCCGAGGACCTGTTGCTTCGTTCGCGAGGAAAAGCATCTCTACTTCAGAAAAATTATTTAAATTGACTTTTAACACTATTTAAATTTTCCGTCGTAACCGCGAATTCGCCCGCCGCGCCGGTTCTTACGTCTTTTACCGCGCCACCCTCGTTTGCACCGAGTTTCATTGCTTCGTCATCATTTTCAGACAGAGGAAATTCTTTATTACACCCTGTTGCCTGTCTCGACGACTTTTTTTCTTCCGTCTTAAAGTTTAGACATTTATCTTCAAAGATATTGGATCTTATTTTCTTTCCTTAACGACCGTTATTTAATTTTTACCATTACGCCACCTTATGAATGAAAATTAACCCGTAGTAGACGCTCGTTTATAGTGAAGCGGATTTTCTTCTTTTTATCGTCTCTTCTTTTTTACGAGGAGTAATTGTGATGAATGCGAGACCGTGTTAACATGATTTTGAAATATTTTGTTCCTGGAGAGGGAGGCAATTTTTTTTTTCAATCTTAAAGGTTTGGTAGCCTCTGAAGAATACCTGGTAAAATGCATATAATTTTTTTTCTCAATCTAAATAATCTGAGAAAGGTGAAAATAAGTTACCATGTTGGTAATTTTCTCAATGTGTTCGGTTAATTTCCATCAGTGGCTCAAATAACTCCGTTTCCCACGTCAAACCTCACTTACATCTTAAAAAAACAGAAGTTTTCAACTTCATATTCAGGAGAGTTACCCAATTATGGTTAAAAAGCAGAAATTTTAATTCACGAATAATTTTTTTTCGATTTTTAAATAATTGATTTTAACAAAAAAAAAAATATATATATATAGATATATTTATTATTATTAGTAAAAAAATTAATATGTTTTGATCATTTTTTTTATTTTTGAGATTCTAAATTTTATCGATTTTTTGAGCGTATAACAGGTGAGCTGTTCCAAGCACTGACGCTTAATGCTTACTTTACATTTTAATATACCAAAAAGTGTTTGCAGTAAATACATAGGGGAATGAAATTAAAAAGATGATATTTATTTTATCTCCATTACAATATCAAAATGTACCCAAAATGAAGAAATACTGGTATTCGCAGTCGGAAATTAAGGACTATGCAGTGACATAGCTAGAAAGCGGGAAGGTGCATCTCGAAATCTTTATACCTACTACACCTGTTCAAAGTATTTGCAGTAACATAACCAAAAAATTAAGGGGCGAGGGGAAAATTTTTTCACAAATTGAAAAAGGCTTATGAGAACATTTTTAGCCACTTGATTTTTCATCTTTAATCATTATGAGAATTCTACACATTGTATGAAAATAAAAAATCAAACATTTTCTTCAGCTTGTTCGTGTTAATGGATATAGGTAAAAAAATGTCAAAAAATCCCAGTACCATAATTAAAAAATGCTACCTCTCTAAGTACTTTGTTATTCCGAAATAGAGTTGAAATTTTAAAATATCAAGTTGTTTTTTGAAAAATTTCAAAAATTCAAATTTCAAAAATCAATGTAATAGACAATTTGGCTAAAAACGCGATAATAATGTCCCCGATCTTTATCCCAATCCCTAAAGACATTCAAAATTATGTAAAAACTCTAGTTTATAATTTATGGCAAGATTCATGGTTCCAAAATTTAACTAATAAACTCTTTGGACATAAAAAACAGATGACTCCTTGGACATTTCTCTCCCAACTTAATGGATTAAAAGAAGTAAAAATTACAAGACTACGTTTAGGGCACACCAAAATTACACATAACCACCTATACCAAGGAATTAGAGAAACCACAAATTGTTCCTTTTGTGATAAATCCCCTATAACCTCCCAACATTTACTCTTTAAATGCGACTCCTTTCGATTAATCCGAACCACCCTAAAAATTCAAAATACCATTATTGAAGACGATCCTCAACAACTACAAAAAATTATACAGTTTCTTAAAACCTCAAAATTATGGGCTAAAATCTAAAATCCACCCTTACTGTCCTGTAATTAACAGATACACTGGCGTGATAATCTTGGCAATTACATACGCCAGTATAAATGAATTAAAAAAAGAAAAAATATATATTTATTTCCGTCTAGGAGCAATTTCTTCTTGTTCAAAAATTAAAAAAAATAAGTGAAATAGCCACAAATATAATTTTATATGATAAAGCAGATAAAATGTTATAAATGAAAAATATGGATTGTGTTTTTTTAGCTTATTTAAAAACATGATTGTACCTCCAGTCCACTACCTAAACATAACATGTTAATGAAAAGGTAAACAGTGAGTAATGATATTCTTTGAATACAAAAAATGTATTTTTTTGATACTTAAATTTTTGAAATTTTCAAAATAAAGTAATTTGGCAAAAATAAATGCTGACACAGCGTCATGAAAATTTTCAAACAAGTTATTGGGGTTTTCTCAAAACCTGTTACCAAAATATAATCCATATTTGCAAAACAACAACAACAACAATAACATCAATCATTCCACCAAAGTTTCAACTTATCTCTAATTGTCACAATTACATATAATAGAAAAAAAATAGTGATAGAAGTAGCTAGATCGATTAGAAAATGGTCTGAAACATCAACATTTGAAGTACCCTTTTCCATCTGACACCATTTCAAAATTTGGTACGCTATAATAATTTTTTTTTTTTTTAATATTCAAAAATTCAACTAATACGCAGAAAATAGGCATCAATTTCTCAATTTAGAATGTTTAAGGATTTTAAATAATTACATTGTCTTTCACATGTACAATACTATAAAACAATGAAAACAAGTTTAAAAAAGAACAATGAAAAAAATTCAAACTACTTTCAATGGTCGATTCTGCGCATAGCGCTGAACATTACAGTAGCTCCGTCGTTCAGCTTATTATATAACAAAGGCTATGTGTACTATAAAAGTTCTTTCACTCACAATAACCAATTTGTTTGGCCCCAAAAAATTAACGAAACCTTACAATAAACACCTTTTGCTTTTTTCCACTTTTGTGAGACACTCGTAAATTAAAAAAAAAAAATCCAAACCTTCGTAAGCACGATGAGGGTCCTGCGAGGGTCGTGTGTATTCTTTGTTACCTGTCGTACTGCGTGAATGACCACAAATCCTTGCGTCCGGTGCTGCTCGCCACCCACCATATTTGACAAGGCCGACAAGTGAAGAATACCGAAAAGTTTTAAAAAAAGGCCACCACTTTAGGGAGTCTTCCTATTGAGAAGAAACAATAAATACACGCTACTAATTTGTCAAAATGTCCTGCTCGTAGAAAGAAGCCGAACGTATAAAAAAAAACCAACGTCTTAATCGCTAAAGGAAATCTTCGGATTAATATTGAGTTACACGATGGGATTTGCGCTCCATATTATTACCTATGGTGGAATATTTTTTGCGTTCGTTTTAAAAAGGGATTTATTAATTCACAGAGCTGATATATGAAGCCTGTCTGGATCTAAGGATATATCACTTCCTATAACGGTTTCGGTTTCCACAGGTGTCTTTGTAGTATATCGAAGACCGACGATTTTTTCGCATTATCGGTTATAGACTTCTTTTTTTTTTTGGTCATCACTGCTGGAGACGTATAACCTCCAAAGACCGGTAAAAGCGTAGTATCTGTACGCGTTTTTGGGTATTACGCATGTGTTGGGAAGACATGTGACGCCATTACGTAGCACAGCTGAAGAGTTTCGTCTTGCTTACGGTCAGAGGGTGTATTATTTTTAGCTCAAAGACAGACTAATAGGATATACGAAGGTATGTGGGTGATTCGGCGAAGTGTAGTAACGGGAACAGTAGACGAGCAGACAGATTGGGTTCCAGATTACCCGCGCTGTACCAAGCTGGGGTCAACAAGACATATCCGAGCAGTCCTGCCATCGAAATATTTCTCATGCACGGCCGTAAAACTTAACGAACGCAAAGAGTTGAAACGGTTAGCTCTTTTTGGACGCATCTGTTTTAAATATGTTGGAAATCGTTTTTATAGGCAAAAACGGCGTTGGTCCAACATGTGCTTTAAATGTAGCTCGCATTAATGGTCACAAAGTGTTGGTGGCTTTTGTAGCTATCTCCGTCTGATGAAATAAAATGTACGTCGAGTGAGATTACTACGAGGTTTTCTATCCTATATTCGCTTTCAAATGTGTGATGAGTCTTCTACATCATTCACGTTATAACATCGCCCAGTCGATTTTTACTCTATTTTTGTTTACACCATATACTGTACGGGTTGATCGTAAAAACAATTTTCTCAATGAATGTTAATTCCATATCGAACGTACGAGACGATTTTAACGATACCGTCAGCTATTGTATTCCATCTCGTAGTCTTGGTATGCGTAGCGTTCTTCGACTTTATGTCTTCAACCATGTGTGATGGAATCGCGCGAATCTAGTTTTATTCAACAATCAATTGTCTGTAATAGAACAAAAGTACTCGGATCCCCGAGATGGCATACCAACTATAGTGGTTTAATCCATCATGAATCACTCAACTTATCAGAACACACATTTAAGGTTCGATTCCTTGTAGAAAGTTACCTCACTCTACGGCTCGCTGCTCTCAGTCGATATTTCAAAAATATTTTCAACCAAGAATACAATCAGCAATCTTTATCCTTATAAAAATAAAAATTCGCCCGTATCCCGTTACCTCGATCGGACGTCGAAATTCACAACCGCGTTAGATTTTCTGATACCAAAGTGACCAAACCAGTTTGATATTGACCTTTTGAGGGATGAAAACGGTTCGTTCTTCGTTGGTATGCAATGGTCGAAGCCGGTTTTCGTTTTGTCGGTCACGAATGGGATCAGATAAATGAAGCAAGGTGCATTTTTCTACCTGTAACCCTCGTTCGCTTAGATGACCACATGTGATTTCGAAGGATATAACAGGATAACATATAGGGGCGAGATGCGGAGATGCGGTAATCGGAGCTAAGAAAGGTACAGTTATTTGTGCAGTTCTCACAAAAGCAACGAAAAATAAATGACCCAAGATGACCCGATATAATAGAAAAAAGAGGGTGGATGTTGTGTCTAGAGACTGTTGGCACGTCTAGACGGTGACCATCCCTTAACGTATACGTGTGTGTTTCGTATTTCGTATGTAGAAGTATGCTCTCGAGGGGTGCTCAATTACGTCTTCGTGTGTAAATGTCATTTTGCCTTATGTTTTAAATGTTACGCGTTATAAATCATTTGGTCTGCGGTTTTTGTAGGTTTTTCGTCCTTCTTTCGTTCCGTGTGTATACCTAACAGCCTTATCCTCGGATATCGCCTCCTTCGATCATTGTTTTAAAGAGACTTTTGGCGATAAATGAGCTACCACACTACCAACTCAGGTAGTAGAGTTGATCTTTTAGCAGGTTGATTTATAAAGATTTGGTGAGTAGAAAGCGTAGCTTAGTCGTCGGGGTGATTATGCGAGCTATATAGTAGCATGCACATAGAAACAATTTTTGCTGCGGACATTATTTTTTTTTTTAAACAGACACCCTTGCTGGAAATTAATAAAAGAGACACGTTACCTTCATTATAGGGAGCTACTTTCTTATAAGTTTATTGAAAATAAATAAATGAATAAATAAATAAATAAGAGAGAAAAACTGAGATGATCTTTTGAAACATTTCCTCTTTCTCTGAATTAAATCGCATAAGGATGTTTACCCTTTCCCTCCTTAAAATCCAAAGTTATGATTATTACAAAATTTCATTAACTACGTAAAATAAACGAAGACTAACGAGCGTTTCCAAACTGTGAGAACATTTTTCCTCACCACTTTAATCAAAATAAGTATTTACCTCGAAGAATCTATTTAAATTTTTTTAATCGAGGAAAAACTCTGTCTATTATAAATCTCCGTTTAACTATCAAAAATCATTCGAAGGCGATAAAAAACATCCCCTCGCCTCATAAAAATGGCACAATTGACGAGGCAAAAAAAAATGAGGGATATTGCAAAAATTCGAACACCTAAAATAAATCCGAGGGTTTACACGGTTTTTATCATGTTCTACACAAGACTAACTGGCAACTCGAATAACACAAGTGGTCAATATTTTTTTAAGAGGGTTACAACGTATAGGAATGCTAAAAAATGCACCCTTAAAAATGGCCTTTTTACCGATAAATCCATTCCCACGAGTCTTTACCAAAATATACAGGTGATGGAGTTTTGCTTTCTGCGGATTTTTTTTTTAGAAAAAAAAATCAGTAGCTGTTCGCTTCGGGTAAACGCAGAGAGAAACGATAGAAGATAATTGTCTGCAAAAATGACTAATGTTGTACGATAAGATGCCGATCAGCGGTACGGACCTTTTATACCATGGGTCAGAAGATAAAAAAATCTCCTTTAACGGGATTCATTGTGAACAGAATACCTCTATAAGGTTACTCTGATCGATTCTTTTATATGGATGAATTCCGAAACTAATGTTGAAAATAATTTTAGCTGAAATTGTATTTTTTAAAGTCATTTCATTAATACGCCACCATTGTAGTAGACTTTCTCCGCGGAGATTTCCACGCGGGGATGATAAAAATACGCGTAAAAACCGTTACACCTATCAATGCATCATTTATCAGTCGGCGCTTAGCGGTCGCTCAACGAAGCGGCGAATTTAATTAGAAAAAATCATTTTTATTTCTATCAACGCGTGTCCAATCTGTATTATTTTTTTCCATTTCTTCAAGAGGGTTTCTTTGATGAATTAGACGTTTCCGTTTTTCGTCTTCGTCGCCCCGAGTACCACACTCCAGATGCGTGAGATATTTTTAATGTACGTTTACGCCATACGTACCAAGTGTAAGACGCCCAGCGTATAATATAATGAGCGTAGTACTTGTGGGTAACTTGGTACATTTGGCAAATGCTGACTTGAGACGAGATCCGGTGATAGGGGGTTTTAGTGCGGTAAACAGTGCTGCAAAGATGTTCTTCGATACTGTAGTTCCTAGCGGAGTCAGGGAGAAGTAGCGATAAAGGGAACAAGTTATTTCAGTAGGACTTTCAAAAAGGGACTTGAAGCTTAAAAGTGCTACTTGGAAAAAAAATGAAAAATTCTTAAAACTTACCAAATATTCAATTATGAAAAAAAAGTCTAAAAATTAAGAAATTCACAAAAATGAAATAGAATATTTGAAATAAAAAATGGATAAAGATGAAAAAAATTCAGAAAATTACAAAGAAATCTCTAAAAAAAGAACAAAACTGTACAAAAATGAGGAAATTGGTAAAAATTATGAAGTCAACATGCAAACAAAATTCAAAATGAAAACCCTATAAAAATTAAAAAAATTAAAAAAATTCAATGCTTAAGAAATATTTATAAATTAAAAAAAAATAGAAAATAAAAGAAAGTAAAAAATTACCAAAATAAAAAAAAAATCAAAAATGAAAAAGTCTATGAAAAAAAAAAATAATAATAATAATTATAAAGAATGAAAAAGAAATCTCAAAAAATTAGTCATAACTTTTATTTGATGGGTCATTTGTATCTGCATAGGTCATTACGCCTTACAAGAATTTATATTTGGGAAAACAATATGGAAGATTTTAGAAAAGAGATGATTCGAGCGCTAATTTTTGTATTTTCAGCGATTATTACATACGATATTTGTGAATTTTGACGGTGCTTTTGGAAATAAGTGCATTCGCTGAGGAAATGGATTACATTCAAGGTGGTGGGGTTTCCACAAAATTCATAGTCAAAACGTGAAGGAAGTTCAAAATAGAAAAGGGCCTAAAAATATACGAATTTCAAAAAATAAAGAAAAAATTTTCAAAAATGAAAAAAGTCTCCAAACGTAAAAAAGGTCTAAACTGAAAGAAATATAAAAAAAAAGTTGACAATCTTCGAAAAAGTAATAAAAAGTAAAAACAAGTAGGAAAGAAATGCACAAAAATGAAAAATTAAATTTCCAAAAATTAAAAAGAACTTTAAATAGTTACACGAAGTTCCAAATAAAAAATTAAATTCAAAAATTGAATAAAAAGCCAAAATTTGAAAAAATGGACAAAAATATAAAATTAAATTTTCCTTCCCTCAACCCTCTCCGAACTCCTTGGAAACAGTGAACAGAGAACAGATATCCTGTTTCGCTTCCTTAAAACCACTTCCCTCCTTTTCCCCTCATTCAGTCTTCCCTATTTTCTCCGTGTCTCTGGCCTTTGTTACAGTACATTGTACGTTAATGAAGGAAAGTAAAAAAAAGTAAAGTAAAGAATGGAAAAAATTTTAGAACTTAAAAAAAGATGATCATTAAAAAATGTCAAAAAAACTCCCCAGAAGAATTATTCAAAACGGTAAACACATCTAAACAAGAATAAATGTCAAATAATGAAGAAGAAATTCAAAAAATCCGTGTCTCTGGCCTTTGTTACAGTACATTGTACGTTTAATGAAGGAAAGTAAAAAAAAAGTAAAGTAAAGAGATGGAAAAATTTTAGAACTTAAAAAAAGATGATCATTAAAAAATGTCAAAAAAACTCCCCAGAAGAATTATTCAAAACGGTAAACACATCTAAACAAGAATAAATGTCAAATAATGAAGAAGAAATTCAAAAAAATTAAATTTAATATTGAAAGATGAAAATGTCCAAAAATCAAAACTTGTTCAAAAAAGCTACATTTTTTTAAATTGAAGATTCATCTCTTGCAAAAGAATATATTATTCCATTTCAAGAGTTTAAAAAATATTTTTCTCCTTGTACTCACTCGTAGCTCCGGGCAACTGCGGCTTTGAGGAATAAATTTAAAGAGTGTATAGAATTTAAAATACTTTTTACATCCAGTTTCATAGCACTAATCTCGCAACTACTAGTTTACTCAAAAAGATTGTTGTCACCATTAGCTTTAGTCTGCCCTAAATTTTTTATTAAATTAATTTTCAAGCATATAGTAGAATAAATTTAGATTTTTTGAAACTATGCTTGCTTATACTAAGTATAAATATTAAGATGCACATACACCTAATTATTTTCAATAAAGTTCGTTTTTTATTTTTTTTTTCAACTTTTTGCAGCTCACAAAAACGGCTACCTTAATACAAAGTCGAGTTCGAATCCCTTTGCTTCTCTTTTCAATTCTACCATAAACCAAAAAAAAGTTCTGAGTGCGGCAATGGGTGTAGCTAGCTAGCTACATAATTCCGAGTAAACCCTAGTTTCAACTCCAGTACTCCACAACTTGTAAATGTTACATGTTACTTAGTATTTGCTACACAACCCTTTAAGCTAAGAAGCATATTTATATCACTCCAATATACAATGTACATTCTCGACTATGAAACGGCGACTCCGACATCTCGCTTCAGCGGCGAATTTATTATACACTCGGTTGCGTGTTGTTTTAAAATCATTCATCATATTAAAATTTAAACACATTGCAGTGCATAAGGATAGCAAGAGCGAAGATATTCGTATAATCGCCCTTCTTCTAAACGCGTACACATTTTATAACTTGTCATTTGTTGGCTTCCATTTTTAGAACATACCCCAAGTGAAAATATTGGACGGCTCGAGAACCATAACCACGACGGCTAATCTATAAATACTTGGTCGAGTGAATTCTCTGATAAAAATTACATCAACGATGTCGTCTCGACGATCAAAATTCCAAACCCTTATGCTTTGGATTCAATCAGCAACGCAACCCATTTGGCGTTAAACGCGAAAACTACGTGAAGCGAAGATGAAAGAAGACGAAGAGAAAAGGTAAAAAACAAGGTCCACGTTATTTTCGCGCCGGTTAATTTTCTACACGGTTGTACGGTCTTATTGTATTTTAAAAATAGCAAAAGACTAAGCGAAAAGGTATAAGACGTGTTCCACCGTCCAAATGCTCTCTCACGGAAACCCCTAACGCATGATAAAAAACCTTAGGGCATCGTTCCACGTTAAAAAACAGATGGCTACCAGGCAGATCTCTCTACCCTGGGTCAGCCTTTCGCAATTCGAGGTCACCCCTCAGAGACTCTCTCGTACGTCTTAGTATATAGAAAAAAAATCTGTTAGACAAAAAACCCCGTTGGAAAAAAAAAAGGAACGGAAGAAGGAGGGGTTAGTTAAGAATTAAGAAAAACCTAGCGCGTATAGATACGGGGTTAGCTCGGCGAGTATGATCGCATCGCATAACGTAGTTTGCAATCCTAGCTCATTTCCTTTCTGTACGTCTCAGGTAGACCCAGGCGCGTTTTTTAATACTGCAGCTACACCGTACGGACAGGTATAAGGGATGAATCCGTGAATAAAAAATTATACCGTAGACGAATTGTGTACCTCTACCTATATAGCCCGGTAACTGTAGGGGTTAGTTTGTAATCTCGCCAAATGTTTCAATACCCCAATACCCTTCCATCAAGTGGTTACTGGAAAGTGAAAACCTTAGGGCATAAGAAAAACCTAGCGCGTATAGATACGGGGTTAGCTCGGCGAGTATGATCGCATCGCATAACGTAGTTTGCAATCCTAGCTCATTTCCTTTCTGTACGTCTCAGGTAGACCCAGGCGCGTTTTTTAATACTGCAGCTACACCGTACGGACAGGTATAAGGGATGAATCCGTGAATAAAAAATTATACCGTAGACGAATTGTGTACCTCTACCTATATAGCCCGGTAACTGTAGGGGTTAGTTTGTAATCTCGCCAAATGTTTCAATACCCCAATACCCTTCCATCAAGTGGTTACTGGAAAGTGTTCGGAACGTTTAATGATAAAGGCACCGGCGCGATGACAATAGGCACTCCATCAAAATTAAATTTCTTCATCGCCCAACCTTCGGTATCATATCGTTCGGATAATTTTTCCAACATCGATAAACGTCTAACTGGCCGTCGCCAACATCCGCACGCCGTAATCGGCGGCAGCGGCATCCATAATTGACGCTTACCGTAGTTTTGCGCTGTTAAATTTTATCATCGTTTTCGCTCGCCCGACCATATGTGGAAAAAAAAAATTCACGCCGTTCAAAACCCATCGCCTATGGTATTATGGGTGCCGACTCGTTACCGTGCGAAGATAACATTAACAAACAATTGTGTTAAAAATATGGACGCTACGCACGTCAAAACATGTACACGGCGTGTGATGAATAATGATATTCTTTGAAAATGAAGAGTAAAACATGCCATAGCATGGTATGGCGTGGCACGCGCGTTATGTAGAGCAAAGCGCCGTCGTGTCATCTCATAAATTGTACCTGATCATGTACGCTGACAATATAATACGCCAACGAGGACTAAACGCGTAAACGCTGCGTTACATTTTTTTCCCCGTATCTTTCCTTTCAACAATGAAAACAACTGCGCGTATTACCTTACGTCTATGTTACGGTGTACTTGGACGCGCGCAACTCTGTCCTCCTCGCAACGACTAAAACTCATAAATGGGTTCGCATTCGGTGATGACTACTTCTCAATCGCGATTAGATTCATCAAAGATTATGAATGTTCTATGTGCGTCCTGCGTATTAAACAATGTTCTCAGAACTTTGTAAAAGTCCAAGACCAAGATGTCCAAATACACTCAAACAGCTCAAAATTTTGATCATTCGCAAAAACTATTTAAAATAGCGACAGTCAGGACTGCATAGGAAGAATGAGTGCTCGGGAGGTGGATGAAGATGAAAACAAACATTCGATTAAATTATTAAATTTTATTTTATAATGACGCAAATATATTTCTATTTTTCCGAAGGGTTCTGTCAAAAACTACGCGGACTCAGAAGGAAACGAGAACCTCCTCACCTTTTCCAACTTAGTCTGACTGAAGGATTACGCTTACCAAAAGGGATAAAATCTCGAACCTGAATCATTTATTAAATTTTAATACCTACATTTTTTACCATACTAAAAAAGCAATTCCACTCCATATTTCACAGAAAAGAAAAATTCTGAGAAACCCTTAAACTCTTCACGTAAATCATGCTGTTACATATTTTCAAAGGATTCAGTCTAATGGGTTTCTGTTGATGCGGTTAGCACTAATTTTATGCCCGTGTTTCTTAAAACCAACAAACTTTGAAATAAATGGAACAGCGTTTTTACTTAATTTTCAATTATTTTTAAATACCAAAAAAGAATTTCACGAATTAGTGAGTGATAAAAGATGCATTTTTTTCGGTACTGATGAGGTAAAAAACCAAAAATTATAAGTGAAGAAAATGAACTCAAATTTGAAAATTTTTATTCACTTAGTTTTGGTTTGGAAAACCTCATTCGAAAAAAAAAATTAATTCTTTATGGTCAATTATGAAGTAAAGTACATAATTTCGATTTCTCATCATACGAACAGTAATATACGCGTATTTTTTAATTTTCTAAAAAATGAATGACTATTCTAAGGTCCATGCGATTAATAGGTATTTACGTTGCTTTCCTGCCTCTAGCCAATGTTGCTGTAAATGACACGTTACTTTAAAAAAAAAGTGATCATTTACATAACTTTTAACGTATAAAATTTCCTTTCGAATGATGTAAACTTTTTTTAAATTTTTTCTCCAGTACCTATTTTAAGAAATTACAAATAACTATAACAGTCAGAGTATGATAAATTGTAACATTTTCTCGTCATAATTTCTGGCTTTTTGAATTTTTTTTTGAAAAGTTTGACACGATAAAAATGCTTCTCCACTATCAATGTAATTAATCACCCAAAACAGGAATATCAACATTTTTTCTTATTATTCAAAAAAAAAAAAATATGGACATTATTCCTTTAAGAGTGTAAGAATGAGGAGTGCATTCGTAATTTCAGCTAAAATTCCTTGAATTTTCAATTAAATGTTGTCTGAAAATCGTACTGTGGTAAGAGCAAGTACGCAAATCATGGTAGCTTAATATACTTGTTTATAAATTATATTTCAATATACATCATAATGAAAAATAATATAACAAATTTATGAACAAAAATCAGAACATTTCACATTTCAAAAAATTATATTTTAATTTTTAATATGTGTCGCAAATTTGAAATGAAAAATTAAACTACAAATTCATAATAAGAAATCAAAATTCTTTGTATCATTGAAAGTGATGAGATATGGCCTGTAATTTATATATAAATTTTAATTCAGGAATCACAAACTTTATGAATTTTTTTTCTATAAATTACCATCATCTTTTCATAATTTTTGACAGCATAGAAAATTTTGATTTATGAACTACAATTTTACTGATTCAAATAGAGGAAAAGAAGTGAGGAGTACGGATGAGTGCATTCCAATTTTTGAAAAAGGAATGGGAAGCGCTCAGAAACGGATTGGCCTACCGAGATACCGCAGTTTTCTACAAGGCTTTCTGAATTGGTAGTTCTTTCAACAAAAAAAAAAAAAAGGAATATTTCTCGTTTAATTATTAGATCCGAAATTGAATCTTGACAATAACTCTACACAAAAATATTGTTAAGCTTTCTACACTCTCAATGGAACTAGTCATCAAATAATTTTTATCTAGAGAATACCTAATATCGTTTATACGTAATTATATCTATCAAGTAGACCTAGGCATTATAATTTTAACTTTTTAATTTTCAAATAATTTTTATTTTTTCTTATTTTTTTTTATTTGTTTCAAAAATATTTATTTTTAACTTTGAAAAAACTAATTTTTTAGTTTAAAAAAAATTTATTCAAAAATATCGTGTGCTATACATAGCAAAAAATATGAGAGTGGGAGAATCATTCAACCTAAGACTGAGACCCTTCTAAGTAAATTTCCCGGTTCAGAACCAGTTAGCCCCTGAGTGCATTCTTCAAATGACGAAGAGTATAAATGGGAATAGATCTTTATTTTTCAGACGTAAACCAAAGCCATCACAGACCACATCTAAATTGAAAAAAAAAAAAAAAAAAAAAACGAAACCTCTTCCATAAAAATCCATTTGTTTCAAGTTCTTCCATAAGTCTATAAAAATTAGCAATGCAGCACGAGTGTCACCGACTGAAATGCCTCTAATAAAGTAGCAGGGTCTTCGCAAAGAGGTGGGTGGTTGGGGGTCAGAACTCTCCATGAGCACAGTTTCTTGAATATTTAAAGATTGTTAGTTTTTTTTTTTTTAATTCATCGTGCCGTGTACAACCGAGTTAAATCGCATAATTCTTCTATAACAACAGTCGACTGGTAAATGTGTACTGAAATAAATTTTTTAAATTAAAAATAAAACTAAATTTTTAATATTAATTGATTATGAGTGATGAATCATTACAAAAAATTTTTCATCATCTTAAATTATGTCCTGAAAGTACATTCATAAATTTCTTAAGCATTAAGAAAATTTAGGTCCTTTGAAAATCTTCCCTCCACCCCCCTAATCGGCCTGTCCACCTGCAAAACAAAAACTCCTTCCATTGATATACCCTTCATATTGCCTTGTAATGTAATTTTAAATTATTAGGATTTTTCATCAAATAAAAAATTAATAAATCATGAAGAAAAGTGAAGTTCATGAAAGGACTAGAATTTTTTTCAAAAGTTGAATTAGTCTCTCACCAAAATAAAAAGTTTTTTCGTTTCCACGCTGATTTTCACCAATTTTTCGTATGCTTTAAAAAATCTGTAATACAGCTTTTTTGATTCGAATGTTGACATCTTTTAGGCACCTAGAGAAAAAGGTCTAAACATTAAATATCTAAACACAGCACTTTTTTTAATGACCGGTGCTTAAGCTGTCAGAGCTATCTTCTGTCACTCAGCCTACAGAGAATAATTACTAAAAAAATTTTCCAAGTATTGAAGGAGAAAAGTAAAAGTAAATAAATTCGATTTTTCAAATTTTCTATTGTAAAAAAAAAATCGTAAAAAACTGGATTTACTTCAGTCTGTAACTTTTATTAATTAAAAAAAAAAATAAAACTTCCGCGTTTTAGCCATCCAAGCAGGAAGAAGATACGAGAATATGAACTCTGGTAGAAAAAATGAAAATAAAATTGATTCAACTTCGCTCAAAGAAATTTACTTTTTCAAACAAACTGAAGGTAAAATCCGTTCCATCCTAAAGTCTGATTTCATTTACGAAAGAATTCAATTCAAAGTAGCATACAAAATCTATGCAGAATTGCTGAAGCATTGAAAACCATGTAAAAAAATATTCGTCATAGCGGCACGAAACACCACGAATATAATAAACGTACATGTCTTTCGAGTTCACTGAGAGCAAGTACAGTCGCGTTCACGTGAAAGCTTTAAATAGGAAATTAAAAAACGTTTTTAAATCCTTTCACACGAAAAACCTCAGCTACGTTAACGTCGCGGTGACGATGGCAAGGAAAACAAATACAAAGCGCGATAACACTTCAACGTCGCTACGTAGTAACGTCATTTTTAAATTTAATTAAAGCCGAATGAAAGACTTAAAAAGCAGCAGTTCATTTGGTTTGCTTAGGTAAGTTCGGAAAAGTTCGGCGAAAAAGTGGAACTGCGAAATATGCTAATAAACGCATTCCTTCGCTTATATGATTAGAACGCGTTCACGAGGGAAAAAGGCCAGGGCACGGCGGCGACGAAGCGTCGAAAATTTCGCACATTTACAAGACCTCAGAGGTAGGTACTAATAAGCGAAAGTTTTCTCATCGACGAGGATTTAGGCGGTCTTAATTTTTCAACTTCCTGTTATTCGGCTTTCCGAATAAGTTTTCGGTCCGGTCGGACTGGCGCGGCGAGCGGCGAAAGTTTAAAAAACAAGCAAGTCATTTTGCCCAGTCTTGTAATCGTTATTCACGAAACGTGTTGAAGTAAAAGTTTTTCGAAATTGTCAGGAAAACTTTATACAAAGGTTCGTTTTATCTGCGAAATGTTTTAAACATTTAGAAAGCGCGCCGTAGACGCTCATCTGAAGTGGACAACTTCACAAAGCAAAAATGAAGGAAAACTAATTAAAGTTTTACACTAAAGGTCAGACTTTTCGCGTATATACGCGCGTTTAGGAGTATCTCGACGCTTTGTGAACTTCGTACACGCTTGTATTACCATTCGAGTTGAAAAAGATTTAAACTTTTGTCTCTTTCTGCGAAGCTAAGTTTAATTTAAAACGTCCTCAAATGCCTAATATTCGCGTATTCCTTTTATCCGTCTTAATTTCTATACTCCCTACGCGCCCCGAAAACTTTTCCCTTTCCTCGTAGCCGCGTACGTGCCGGCAATTAAAAAAAAAAAAAAAAAAAAAAAAGGGAAAATCGAACCGCTACATACGGGCTTCTCGCAATCAATTAAAAATCATTACCTTACATCGGGTGGCAGCGCAGTCGCGGCATTTGGCGTAGCAGTTTTCTTCTTCTTCTTCTCGTACATTAATAACGATGATGTATTCCATTGTATTACTGCGGTTTGCTACATACGTTCCACGCAACCAAATAGCTCTGTAACAATACGAATTTAGCCGTTGGTTATGTAGACGTTTTATTGAAAAGAACCATGGTTTCTCCTCCGCATACCTACATCTTAAAAATACGCTGCCAACAAATTCGTATTCCGATTCCTTTTTCTGTCCGCTATACGCCTATATAGGCGGCACATAACAGTAAAATATACAGCCAGCGATCCGGTGTAAAAAAACAGATTACTCGACTAATCGATTCGGATCGATTAAACTCCGTACATATGTAAGAATAGCTGACGAAAATTGGTCACCGTATAGTATTAGGTTTACTAACGAATCGCTATTGTACGAAATTGTTCGCCTGTAACCAAACAAACAAAACTTTGTATTTTTACCATTCTTCGGTGCGTTACGTAAAACTGGCCCGAAAATAGCCCCCATAAATCCAATCAATGTAATCTCCGGAACGCGCATTTTTTCGTTTACACAGGTACCAATGTACCATGCCTACTACCTACGCTTAACGGCGTCTACATTTAGCGGCATATTAATATCTACCGTTTTTACACGTCGGCATCGTCTACGTTAACGACGACCGTGCGTAACTGGATTTTTATTGAGAGGTCAGACGATATCATCAAACGTGGCGAATGAGCACAAGCGATAAATCCGTCGACTATACACGGATTACTAGAGAACAAATCATTCTTCCGTAATGATATCGTTGGATGTATTGCAGACTGCAGAGCCGACTTTATGGTGGGGGAAGGGTTGCAGGGCGTACTACACTCCCTGACGCTGTTAGTAACTTTTATCATTTTAAATTAATATTGAAATCGACCATTTCAATCAATTTCAATATTGATAATATGATCTATAAGTTGTAGTGTGTGATGCCCCAAAATAAGGTAAGTACCCTCATTCGCACAGAAACCTCTACTTAGTGGCTCAATGGGCGTCAAAGTATCAACTAGAAATGGAACATTTTTCTGGAACTTATGTTTTTTCATTGGCCTAATATGCTTGAGTATGACCTAAAGCATGATGGGGGAAAAAAAGGCTTTCAACATTTTTTTAAATGAATAACGTGTCGTGTACAGCTACATGGCTAGAGGCATGGGCTTTCCTTGTCTCAGGGCAATGCAAAGAATCTGGTTTTGCGGATGAATCTGAAGAGGTTGAGAATAATGGTTTCCTCATCCTGAACGAGTTCAGGCAGAATATTTGAAAGATTGAAGAGACGAAAAAGTGAACAAAATTAGGGAAATTCCTGGAGTAGGTGATAGACTGAGAGTTGAGCACCACAGAGGTCGCAGGTGGGTAATGGTTCACGAGACAGTATCCATATGATTTTAACAATGGCTTAAAAATCAATGCCTTAGATCAGGCCCATAACCAGAGTAAAAACATGGAGGTCAAGGTAAGTATGTATTTTTTTTAAAGATTATTAATTTTGTTTGGTTGGCAGCTTGACTAAAAAAAAAAATGTTTACTAAAAATCGAGAAATTTTGTTAATACTGAGGAACTGCAAATTAAAGAAATCCAATTCCTGAAATCTAAGATTCTGATATTCCAAAAACCACCCTTGTCCAAAATGAAAAATTTTCAAAAGTGATATTCATCACTGCTCTACAATGATGCATCGGTAAAAAGCGCCCCAAATGATATTGTGAGAGTAACAGGAGCTACTCTAATTTATAAAAAAAATCACTTCAAGCGCTATACATCTAGGAAGTTCAGTGGTTTCTGTCGTGCTTGTTTTTTATTTTCATTTTGGACGAGGGTGGTTTTTGGAATTAGCTCTTCAGTTGTATTAATCTATTATTTTAAAAATTAAAAATAAAAACACCAAGGGGATTGTGATACTAGGGTGGAACGAATTTTGGTTTTTTTCGAAAATCGATGACACTTAGGCAAAAAAAGTTGTCAAATGGTCCTAAAAGAATGCTCAAAAAATTTCAACTTTCTAGGTTAATATTTACCTTTCTCATATTGTGGTCAAAGTTTTGAAATTTTGATGTTTTATTCGTTATTTCGAAAAAATTATTTTTATGCCAAATAATTTTAGTTTCGAGATATTCTTTTTGTATTGCCATTCTAAAATCATGAAAAAATTATTTATACAATTTTTTTCAATATAATTTTTGTGTTATACGATATGTTTTGGGACCCCTGAGGGAGAGAACACTTAATAAGTGTGACTTCCGATTTAGTCTAACCGATACCACTCACTGAATCAGTAGTTGTACCATTTATTTGTAATTTTATCATAATTATGTGTATAAGAAGAAAAAGGTCGAAATTCAACGAATATAGCTAACTATAAAAATATTTTTAGAACCCCTAAAAATTGAAAAAAATTGTATAAATAATTTTTTTATGATTTTAGAATGGCAATACAAAAAGAATATCTCGAAACTAAAATTATTTGGCATAAAAATAATTTTTTCGAAATAACGAATAAAACATCAAAATTTCAAAACTTTGATCCCAATATGAGGAAGGTAAATATTAACCTAGAAAGTTGAAATTTTTGGAGCATTCTTTTAGACCACTTGACAACTTTTTTTGCCTAAGGGTCATCGATTTTCGAAAAAACCCAAAATTCGTTCCACCCTATTGTGATACCTACCCCTCCTGCGAGATATACCCTTGCCTTGGCTCACACTCAATCGATTAAGGCCATTGAAAACAAAAATCATGAGGTTTCATACCTTCTTCATACACTAAGTACACCTATTTACAATTTATATAAACAAAATAACTCATTCACAACCCGCCTCACTGCCGCCACCAAAATAACTCATTTCAAATTAGATCCCAATTCTCCCCTTCCAGTACTCCGAAATTCTCAGCACAGCGCTTTCATTTTTCAACATAATAATTTGAAGATAATGAAACACAGCAATCTTCAAATCATTATCTGAGATGAATCTGAGTATCTGACCTTTCTCAAGCTAACACTTCAAATTTTGGGAATAAAGTAAGAGTCAGATTCACCAAACACTTTAGACGATGATAGGAAAGGAGCTGTGGTCACTGACTAGAAAGTAACGACGAAAACTTCTTCTTGAACAGGTTTCCGGAATTGAAAAATCCAACGACTTCGATGAAAATTAAACGTTAATTAATTTTTAAGTAATTTTATAAAAATTGAGACATTTTATTAGAATTTCAGACTTGTGTTATTATATTGTTTTGATTTTTATTGAAAATACCTGCAAAATGAGACATTTGCTCCCCCCCCCCGCGTTTAAATTAATAATTAAAAAATTATGAAATAATTCAAAGATTTATCAGGGGTAGAAACATAATTTTTAATGAAAATTACATCATTTACAAATTTATCTACTTATTTTTACGAAATTAAACATTTTGAATTTTCTAATAAATTGTTAATTCAAAACTATGTAGGTAGATGAATGCCATGAAATAATGTGAATTCATATTTTCCTTTTACTACTATTATTATTTTTTCATTCATAAGTGGAAAACTAATAAATTGAAAAATTTACGTCATAAAATTACATTTTTCCCTTTCGTATCTAAAATTTAGAAACATAAGATTACCATGCTTACCTACTTTTTTTAAAATTTAAAGATCGAAGATCATTCAAGTTAAAAATTTATCAAAAAAATTGAAAGCAATAATTTCATAATTTCAATAAAATAAAAATGTTATTACAATTCCTGAAAAGTTTGAGGACAATAATGTCATATATACAATTATACATATTTTTGGTATTTTATTTGTAAATATGTAGGTATTATTATATGAATAAAAAAGAGTTGAAACGAAGTTACCATACATCCATCTACCATGAACAAAATTATCACGAAGCTAAATTTAAATTTCGAAGAAAAATTTTCCTTCGTTTGCGATGAAAAATTCAAGTAAAAAAACAGTACAAATATCATGCCATTGATGATAAAATTAATGACGAAATAATGATAATACTGTGCCAAATATGGTGCTTTTATTTTCCAAACGTCGTATCGATAATTCAAAACGTATATGCGTACGAAACGCTAGTTCGCGGTACGGGATAAATAAGCGTACTTCGTATAGTTCGTACCTATACTCGATAGCAACCCTATCTGTTACACCGTGCTTGAAAAACCATTAATAATGGATACCTTTTGTGAATTGGTGTATTCGTGACGTTTTTTATTTATATAAATTTTTTTCCCCCTTGGTCATTATTCATTATTTCAAACGCATAAACATTTTATATTTACTTTCGACGATGGTTTAACGCATTCGGTTTGGAATAAGCATTACGTAAATCTATATCTGGCGATGAAATTATTCATTTTATCGATACTGTCGAATTTTCGACCAAACGTTGAGCTAATTAGGGGTGGACACAGTTCGATGACTCGACGGAAATTTCCGCATTTCTATTAAAACCAGGTTGCATCGATAACACGCGGATTACGTAAAATACTTTTGTTAAGCGGGTCGCGCGCCTTGCAACTAGGCCCAAAGAAATAATAAGAAAAATATCTTGCACGTAATCGACAAAGGCCAATGACGAGGCAATTTTTTTCATCGTTACAAAAGAACACACGGACTTTGCAATACCCTGGTCCTGGTCACTGTGAAAGAGCTGACTTCCAACTTTGATCTGTCGAATGTACTGTATCATTTAAATAAGATGATTGATCGTTTCTTCTAAGCTGGCATCTCATAATTGTACGACGTATTACATCTGCGCGTGACCGTGGCCGATTTGGCGGCGGAATTTGGTCATTTTTGAATAACGGACGATATTTTTTTCCTCTTAAATTGATGTATCGATGTAACACGTGTTTAGATCGCTGCTATATCGAGTCTTCTGCTACTGTATCCTACACCCTCGAGCATACGTGAGTACACGATGCTCTGACCATCGCAGTTAGGTAAATACGATCACGACTCAACGATTGCTTAATTACCTGCGAAAATTATTCTGATTGACTACTTATTTTCAAGAGCGTTGTCAGTACGATTCTATTCTTCGTAGGTTTTTGGCCTGTTTCCATAATCTACTTCTTTATTGCATCTTTTCATGCTGCAAGGCTGCTTTAACGGTTCTTAATAATCATTATGGTACTCTTGAAAAACATCTGTCTTCTATAACAAAGCCACTTTATTGTTCGGTCATTCTCTTAACTTATACAAATTATTTCCTATCAAATTCAAGCATCCGTGATTCAATATACTTTCTTCGCCTGATACATTACAAACGTATTGAATAACCTGATATCGTACCATACCCGCACATACGTGCTCGCACGTTCATACGAGCGATAGCTCGGCTGTGCTTTTTAATTATTCTTCGTGCCTGTGTGTTTTACCAGGTATATGCATTCAAATCAATACGTGGTACCGGTAAAGCAATACTACAAACTTAAATCTTCCACAATCGTGGAACATAGGGTATGGTCATGGTTGAAAACACTAGCGTGGGCCTACAAGAGTGGGTATAGCTAAAATAACCAACCCTCTGTTAATGAGTTTATTTTGATGATGAGGCCATTGTATTAAAAAAATATATCCGACGACTGGTGCGTATAAATGCCCTGTTCAAAGAAGTGTAACGCGTTGCTTTTCTCGATAATTTTCAAATTGTTTCACTTACCTATCTACTTCGTGATAATAAAAATAAAAAAACACCTGCGATGTTTCATGGTTGGAAAAAGTAAACGATAAATTTGAGATCGTTTCAATACAGAAAATATCTGAGAAACTATGTTCTAGCTAAACAAATGAACAAATTTGTAAAAAAAAAAAAAAAAAAAAATGAATAAAGTTTATCTTGCATAAGTAGTTTTAGATATAAAAAAAAAATGAATCAAATAAAAGTAATAAAATAAATAGTATTAAAAAATAACTCAAAAACGTACACGATCATTGATGGCAATGATGGTTGAAAAAAGTAAACAACGATTTTGAAATTGCAGTTGCATAATGCATATCCAGATCTTCATTATATCCAAAGAATTTTAACAACCCAGAACGCCAAATTTTCTTATTGAAATATATAAATAATACATATAATTTTATTTTTTTCAATTCTTTTCCAGGCGCTTGTCCAATTAGTTCATAAAAGAAATTCTGTTTAAATTCAGTTCAATTCAGTTCATTCAGGAAAACATTTCTCGTATAATTCAAATCAAATTAAATTTTCTATTTTTGCCATTTTGCTTTCAACTCATTTATGAGGCTGAAATTTGGATACGATGATGCGCGAAGGAAAAAATTGGAAAAAGAAAAAGTGGAATGCAGATGAAAATGAAACTCTAAACGAAGCGTACTTGAGTGCAATAGGAGTTCATTTGGGAAGGGTTAATTTAAGTTACTATTTCATTTGAGAATATTTAATTTTGGATGATTTATTTTCATTTTTAAAAATTTCAAGTTTAAATTCAATTTGAGTGAAAAAAAGATTCAAGTCCACGACGAATGAATGCATTTCAAGCTCATGAGAGAAATTGGCACACATTTGTTCTTTTTCATGAAACTTGAGGAGAGAATCGTTATCATTTCATTCTTTAATCATATTTGTTTCATAATTTCACATGATTTTAAAATTTTAATCATTAATTTGGTTTGGCTTGGTGGCATAATAGTTATAAATAATTAAGTTGTATATCAAATACCTGGAATATTTTTAATTCCTATGATAAACGAATTTTCATTTTTGCTGAAAACAGCTGATCTAAGATCATAATAACTTGGAATGAACTTAACCTAAATTCCATTGTATCTCTTACAGAAACGATTCCCAAAGTCGGGTAAAGAGAATTTAGACCCAGTAAGAAAAAATTTATGATAAATGAAAACCCCCAAAATTTTTTATTTAATTTAATAAATAATCGTACTCGATACGGGTATTTTTCATTATTGCAATTCTTTTCTTGCAGGTTCATAACTCATATATATAGGTATTTATCTACATAGAATTTTTGAATGAAATTGGAATTTCATCTTACATTTTTTTCGGGTCCAAACGCTTTACCAGGCTTTCAGAAAAATCTCATGTCCATAAGAAAAGCCTTGTAGCCCTTCTAATTGGCATTAGCGTACTCAGGATTTCTTCAAGAAAGGGGCTTAAAGTCTAAAATAGGTATAAAGATTTTCAATTTTTAAAAAAAATCCTAATTTGTTATTAAAAAAGCATTGTATAGCTTACTAATAATGTGCTTTAGACTTTATGTAAAGCATAGAGAAATTATTCAAATTTTTCTTGCAAAATAAGTCATTCAAATTTCCACTTCAGGCTTACAAAATGAATAAGCCACCATACTAATCACGTAAAAATTTCAAATATAATAAAACCAGCCTATTATAAGCTAGACTCCTCTCCTCTCGTTGGAGCGTAATATCAGATAGCTGGGTGAGAGGGAGAGGCGGGCACTCTTAGCAGCCATAGAAGCTCTCGCTCCCACACCACGAGAAGGTGGTGCCCCACGGGGAGCATTTCCTTGTTTCAAATGAAGATATCTGATAAACTCGCATAACGAGCCACAGAGAAGAGCTTTCAGCGCTACACATATGATGGGTCACGCGGACTAGCCGACATACCGCCCGCCCATCATCCTTTGCAGGAGTGTACAACGCACGCACACGACACACAGCCACGTTATACTATCGCTGAATCATTTCATTCAAAGTGGACCGTACAAACGAGGCATCCGTGCACACACCGCTACAAAATGATGGGTCACGCGGACTAGCCGACATACCGCCCGCCCATCATCCTTCGCAGGAGTGCACAACGCACGCACAGGCTACACAGCCACAATATAGCATCGCTAAATGAGTTTATTCAAAGTGGACTGTGCAAACAAGGCATCCGTGCATACACCGCTACAAAATGATGAGTCACGCAGACTAGCCGACATACTGCCTGCCCATCATCCTTCGCAGGAGTGTACAACGCACACACAGGACACACAGCCACGTTATACTATCGCCGAATCATTTCATTCAAAGTGGACCGTACAAACGAGGCATCCGTGCACACACCGTCATGAAATGATGGGTCACGCGGACTAGCCGACATACCGCCCGCCCATCATCCTTCACAAGAGTGTACAACGCACACACAGGCCACACAGCTACAATATACCATCGCTAAATGAATTTATTCAAAGTGGACTGTGCAAACGAGGCATCCGTGCACACACCGCTACAAAATGATGGGTCACGCGGACTAGCTGACATACCGCCCGCCCATCATCCTTCGCAGGAGTGTACAACGCACACACAGGACACACAGCCACGTTATACTATCTCCGAATCATTTCATTCAAAGTGGACCGTACAAACGAGGCATCCGTGCACACACCGCTACAAAATGATGGGTCACGCGGACTAGCCGACATACCCGCCGCCCATCATCCTTCGCAGGAGTGTACAACGCACGCACAGGCTACACAGCCACAATATAGCATCGCTAAATGAGTTTATCAAAGTGGACTGTGCAAACAAGGATCCGTGCATACACCGCTACAAAATGATGAGTCACGCAGACTAGCCGACATACTGCCTGCCCATCATCCTTCGCAGGAGTGTACAACGCACACACAGGACACACAGCCACGTTATACTATCGCCGAATCATTTCATTCAAAGTGGACCGTACAAACGAGGCATCCGTGCACACACCGTCATGAAATGATGGGTCACGGCACTAGCCGACATACCGCCCGCCCATCATCCTTCACAAGAGTGTACAACGCACACACAGGCCACACAGCTACAATATACATCGCTAAATGAAATTTATTCAAAGTGGACTGTGCAAACGAGGCATCCGTGCACACACCGCTACAAAATGATGGGTCACGCGGACTAGCTGACATACCGCCCGCCCATCATCCTTCGCAGGAGTGTACAACGCACACACAGGACACACAGCCACGTTATACTATCTCCGAATCATTTCATTCAAAGTGGACCGTACAAACGAGGCATCCGTGCACACACCGCTACAAAATGATGGGTCACGCGGACTAGCCGACATACCGCCCGCCCATCATCCTTCGCAGGAGTGTACAACGCACGCACAGGCTACACAGCCACAATATAGCATCGCTAAATGAGTTTATTCAAAGTGGACTGTGCAAACAAGGGATCCGTGCATACACCGCTACAAAATGATGAGTCACGCAGACTAGCCGACATACTGCCTGCCCATCATCCTTCGCAGGAGTGTACAACGCACACACAGGACACACAGCCACGTTATACTATCGCCGAATCATTTCATTCAAAGTGGACCGTACAAACGAGGCATCCGTGCACACACCGTCATGAAATGATGGGTCACGCGGACTAGCCGACATACCGCCCGCCCATCATCCTTCACAGAGTGTACAACGCACACTAGCCGACATACCGCCTGCCCATCATCCTTCGCAGGAGTGTACAACGCAACACAGACAACACAGCCACGTTATACTATCGCCGAATCATTTCATTCAAAGTGGACCGTACAAACGAGGCATCCGTGCACACACCGTCAAGAATGATGGTCACGCGGACTAGCCGACATACGCCCGCCCATCATCCTTCACAAGAGTGTACAACGCACACAGGCCACCACAGCTCAATATAGCATCGCTAAATGAATTTATTCAAAGTGGACTGTGCAAACAAGAGGCATCCGTGCATACACCGCTACAAAATGATGGTCACGCGGACTAGCTGACATAACCGCCTGCCCATCATCCTTCGCAGGAGTGTACAACGCACACACAGGACACACAGCCAAGTTATACTATTTCCGAATCATTTCATTCAAAGTGGACCGTACAAACGAGGCATCCGTGCACACACCGCTACAAAATGATGGGTCACGCGGACTAGCCGACATACCGCCCGCCCATCATCCTTCGCAGGAGTGCACAACGCACGCACAGGCTACACAGCCACAATATAGCATCGCTAAATGAGTTTATTCAAAGTGGACTGTGCAAACAAGGCATCCGTGCATACACCGCTACAAAATGATGAGTCACGCAGACTAGCCGACATACCGCCTGCCCATCATCCTTCGCAGGAGTGTACAACGCACACACAGGACACACAGCCACGTTATACTATCGCCGAATCATTTCATTCGAAGTGGACCGTACAAAGGAGGCATCCGTGCACACACCGCTACAAAATGATGGGTCACGCGGACTAGCCGACATACCGCCCGCCAGTGATGGGCACGCTCCGGTTGGGAGCGGAAGAGCGGTCGGAGTACTCCGCTCTCGCTCCGGAGCGAGAGCGGAGCGCGCTCTTTTTTTAATGCAACTACAACAACCGGAGCGCGCTCCGGAGTACTCCAGCCTGGAGCGGAAATTTAAAGAAAAGAGCGCGCTCCTCTGATAACGCTCCTCTATCATTGGAACGTTTCAATAAATGAATATTTGAATTTTTCATTTTATAATTATTATTTATTAGACTGTTTCTTTCTATACCGTGCGCGCAATTGATTTATTACACACCGGCAAAAAAAGTTACAAAAATCAATTCATGTAATTTTGAAATAACATTACAACTTGAAACTGTGGATTGATTTATAGTTCTAATCAGTTTTATAGTATTACTTGATAAGAAATTGGTGTCAAAAATAATTCTATATAGTTTTAATAAGTTTTAATATTGATTTTGAAATCATGTAAAAATGCGTTTTTAGCAGATTTTTACGTTGATGTGTAAAGAATTAGTTGTGCGCACTGTATTAAATCCTCATGTTATAGGTACTCATAAATCAAGATTCACCATTTCACCAGTTCACCACTCACTAAAATTGATTAAATCGAAAAATAATTAATAAAAATAGGTTTAAATTCGACCAACATATCTATATACCAAAATTCACTTGAAAAGAGCGGCGCTCCGACCGCTCCTGACCGCTCCAGGAGCGAGAGCGGAGCGCGCTCTTTTTTTTCTCACTTGGAGCGAGAGCGGAGCGCGCTCTTTTTTTTCTCACTTGGAGCGAAGAGCGGAGCGCGCTCTTTTTTTTCCGGAGCGTGCCCATCACTGCCGCCCGCCCATCATCCTTCGCAGGAGTGTACAACGCACGCACAGGCTACACAGCCACAATATAGCATCGCTAAATGAGTTTATTCAAAGTGGACTGTGCAAACAAGGCATCCGTGCATACACCGCTACAAAATGATGAGTCACGCAGACTAGCCGACATACCGCCTGCCCATCATCCTTCGCAGGAGTGTACAACGCACACACAGGACACACAGCCACGTTATACTATCGCCGAATCATTTCATTCAAAGTGGACCGTACAAACGAGGCATCCGTGCACACACCGTCATGAAATGATGGGTCACGCGGACTAGCCGACATACCGCCCGCCCATCATCCTTCACAAGAGTGTACAACGCACATACAGGCCACACAGCTACAATATACCATCGCTAAATGAATTTATTCAAAGTGGACTGTGCAAACGAGGCATCCGTGCACACACCGCTACAAAATGATGGGTCACGCGGACTAGCTGACATACCGCCCGCCCATCATCCTTCGCAGGAGTGTACAACGCACACACAGGACACACAGCCAAGTTATACTATTTCCGAATCATTTCATTCAAAGTGGACCGTACAAACGAGGCATCCGTGCACACACCGCTACAAAATGATGGGTCACGCGGACTAGCCGACATACCGCCCGCCCATCATCCTTCGCAAGAGTGTACAACGCACACACAGGCTGCATGGCCACATTATATTAACGGCAAATGATGCCTTTGATACTAGACCGTGCAAACAAGGCATCCGTGCTAACTTGCTTTTCTTTGAGCTCGTTTCCACACCACCTTTGAGGTAGAGCACTACGGCGCGTTTTTTTTAACGTGGTTTCCCCCGGAGGCCTAATCCACGTGTAAACAATTACGCTGCTTATACAAGACTGCAAAACAGTATAAAATTTCAATATACACACGAGACTAATATTATTTAATTTCTATTTACAATTTACAAAACTTAAAGACTATTGTTAATATAATCCTATATTTATATATATACAACTGTTAATTAGGAACGCAGACGTCGGGCTTTCGCCTTTATCGCGCTCGTAGATATGTTGTACGCTTTGGCCTGTAACACTTGTTGGCAGTTTTCTATTCTATCCTTTTTTATCGGAATACTTGGATTTTCGAGCTCGTCTTTAAGAACTGTTTCTAGGGTTTTGACCATCTCCTCATTCCACGGTATACCTAATTTCAAGCAAGGAAATCTCACATTCCAGACCTTATTCTTATACTATGCGCAAAAGTAACATGTACGTACCTCTACTACGATTTTCACCCGCAGATTTATCATTAGAATCCTTGCCCGCTACCTGTGTAAGCGGTGGTAAATTCATGTTTTCAAAAATTGAAATCTTTCCCTCTTCGCAAAATGTCAAAAGAGCTGGTACATGGACGAAACGGGCTACACCTGTAGCCATGTGCTCCTCGTAAATGCGGCTATGCGTGCTTAAATCATGCCCGAGCACGCTGGACAATCTATAATCATAATGAATATGATTAAAACGATACTGTTCAAAATGAGACATAAGGAGGAAAAATAAAAAATAAAACTTACAATTTTCTTTTCCTGTTATCTTTTGCAAGGGCGTTGTTGGTCGCTGCTAATTTGCGAATTTTAGCAGCAGTTATATTTTCCAAGTTTAATTTCTTCGCTATACGTTCGAATGCTTTGTGTCCCCGTACATGCATTCTCTTCGTGCCTTTTGTAGCGAAAACAAAATCGTTGCCTCGCAATTCGGGAAATTGTTTTTTCAATTTTTTTATTCTTTTAATTGCGGCTATCATATTTTGGGTGAGAACGGCGAATAAGCATTGGTGATTTTCGCTTTTTCCTGCAAAAAACAACGCGTACTTGTACAGACTGGAACGTGTTCATTAATATTATATAGCGTCGACGAGACTCTCCTTACTTACCGCGTAATGCGACAATGCGAATTGATTTCGCCAACTCTACTTGATCCTCGGATAGGTTGTCTGGAAGATTTTCCAAGTCCGCTGCGAAATACCAAGTTACTGGTTATAAATACGATGTAACATAATTATTTTATACATGATAATTACGTTCGCCGCTCCTTCTTAAATTGAACATCGTAACTCGAGCTATAACGTACTGGCAAAATTCAATATATTCTTTATATGAAAATGAACGTTTGTTCGCTCTAAGGAAGTTCATGATTTTTTCATTAATGTGATTTTTGAATATTTTCAAATGTTTTCTGGTGGGTAGCCCAGTTATCATGTCACCGTTTAATTTTCTAAAGCTCCGCAAGCGTACGCGGTTAAACGCGTTATTACGTTAAATGTATAACATTACCGAATAATCCGTCCACTTAATCTTCCGACATGGTTGTTTGGACACACAAAGGTAACATTAATTTAGTGTAAAATCCTTCAATTACGATTCCACTTATACCTATCTCCTACTTGGCATCTAATTCAGTCAATTTCCATTTTATTTTCCACTCACAATCCTTACCGGATGAAGACTTTCTCAAATTGGAAAGCAATTATCATAAACCAATCATCCCTCCACGAATGAAAATTTTTCCCTCGTTGACCAGCTGTTGGAGCTATCGAGAAAATCGTATAAAAAACCTGCGCGCAGTCTTGACGTATCAAAACTTACCCGACAAACCCTATAATCACGAAGGGTTGCTAAGAGGTCAGTTTTTACGCAGCACGCGTCTAGTATGTTCTGGTTTGGTTACTTGACGCGGTATCTTTTACAAAAGGGTTGAAGGCGGTAACCGTGGAACGCGGACGCCACCAAGGACGTGGTTATGTCGAGTATATAAAAAACACACCAATTTCATCCCTTGTTAATTTGCCTATACGCTACCCCCTTTCTTAGTCAAGCACCTGGACACAATACGCTTCCGTAATTAATTCGAATTGGTTACCTTTTAACTGGTTTTTTATGCATCGTTTTAATTATCGTCGTGGCTTGTGCCCTATAAATTTCTAGCTCGTTTGGAAACGAGTAAGGGAAGGAAAAAAAATTCACCATCATTGGAAAACACAGGGGTGGCATATGGTACAATATAAACATTAGGTAAACGAGCTATCGAATAATTTTCGTCTCGTTAAAAGATCATTTTTTTCATATCGATTTAGAAAATTAGTCGTATTAAAAGATAAAAACCCTATCGTTATGGTAAAGCGTAGAGCCGATCTTGCGGTATAGCTATACACGCGTTATTCGACAAGGCGCACGTTCACGCCATCAGAAATTTCGATACGCAGATTTGGTTTTAAAATTAGCCAACTCTCGTCCCAGGTGCCACGTCGAGCAGCTGCTGCGGTCATATAACGACCGCGTCTCTATGCTGGAATCGGCGATCAGCGACCACGAAGATTTACGAATGTATAAATTTAACTTGCGTAATTCACGTTATCTGTCGAGTCTCGACTCTCGCGCATACGTCATCGTCATGCCATCGCGTATTTCAAGACGGACAATCACAAATGAACTCGTTCTAATTGATGCGAAGCTATTAATTTCGAATACCCATTTAATTAATTATCGTGGTCAAAGTAACGGTGGTAGTGAGAAAGCGACGGACACCATTCAGCTCGTCGGTACCTGTACAGAGTCCGATATTCAAAGAGTCCGTGAGAGAGAGACGCGTTTCATTGTATATAAAAGTTATAATGAGGTGATAAATGAATGAATAGATATCTCGCGCTTATCCCATAAGATGGCTATTAGAAGCGGCTATTACCTTTCGAGATCGGTTAACCTCAACTTCAGATAACTTCATGACCGATCTATTCAAAACATAGACAAGAGGTTTACTGGGTAGGTATTGCGATAACCCCGTAATATATCATACAATGCTCGGCCTGCTCTATCACATCGAGCGCAGTTCGATGTGAACTTTTTTCCAACACGTCTATACGTTCATTTAACGTAGTCGCGATTACGCAACATTCGTACGAGGAATTCTCCTAGGTACCATCACAGATCTCAATTAAGAGGGTGAAGAAGGGACCACGGACCTTTATTTCGCGACCGCTTAGTCTAGAAACAAAACATAAAAATAAAAACATCATACTAGAAATTTCACACTTGTAACCGTTAACCAGGTCGAGAAAGGAGGGAAAATTGCGTTGGAAAAAATACGCCAATGTATATGTAAATTTGGAAGGTCTTTATTCATAATTCAACGAGGAAAAACATAAATTTTTGCGAAACACTCCACACCCTAGTTTGGCTCCTTCCTAGAAAAAAAAAAAAAAATGCATAAAAGTAACAAGCTGCACCAAGGCTACTGTGCAACGTGTGACATATAGTTGTTTTTAGAAGTTGAGGTGAGCAGTTCAATTTTTCATGTAAAGTAGGACTGTAAATTAGGCTCATTTCAGAGCTCACCAATTTTCGAAATTAGACATGAATAGAGGAGTAAAAAAGTAAAATTGGCAAGTTATTAAAGACATTTGGGAACCACTACCAGAAATTTTTAGTTGAGTTTTTAATAAAAACGATAGTTATTACAGCCCCCGTGATTTGTGAAGAGTGGGTCAAAAGTTTGCGTTTTAGCATTGATTTCTAAAAATTTCAATTATTAAAATATTACATTCAATTTCGTTGTTTACATAGAAAATTTTATTTCCAAAACATCTTAGTGATAAAGTAATACCTAAATCATACCACAATACATACCTGAAACTTATATTTCTTACCTCAGGAGATTTTTTTATAGAAAAATCTTATCATGAAAAATATCTAAACAGTACATCCTTTTCCTAAGGAGTTTTTTTTTAGCTGAGTTTTTAACAAAACGATAGCTATTACAGCCTACCTGATTTGGGAAGGGAAGGTCGGGGGAGGGTGGGGTCTTCAAATCTTTGCGTTTCAGACCATTTGTAATCATCTGGCAAATGTCCAACTTTTTGGTATATATATTTTTTTCCCCCACGCATAGCGCCGGCGAGTATTCATAAAATTCGCTCAAAATTTGGTGAGGGACTCTTCTTGAAAATGCGCAAAAATAGTTTTTTTTTGTTTTTTCGATAAATTTCAAAATGGCGGATCACTCAAATTTTGACGGGGGCTGGAAAAGGGGCAAATTGCTCAAATTTTTCGTTTTTGATTTCATATGAAAGAGTGAGTCACGAATACTAACATATCCAAATTTCAGCTTCTTGAGTGCATATTGAGAGGAGTTAGATCAAAAAACGGCTTTTTGAGGAAGTTTTGAGTCATGAAATTTCTTGAATCTTCCATATCTCCCCACCAAATCAAGTTAAAGAGGTCAAATTTTGTGTGTGAGGTTAGTTGGTGACCACAATATGACCTCTTGAATTTGGATCAAAATGGATTCAAAATGGCGGATTATCAAAATTTTGAGTAGAGCTTGAGGAGCCTCAAGTTGGTAAAAATGTAATTAATATGAATTCATATGGTTATTGGGGATAAGTTGTATACTATATCCCGAATTCACTTCCATACATGATGTTGGAGGGGGAAGGCGGGGTTATCAACCTAAAATAGTGGTGGGGGTACAGGAGGGGTCGAAAATTTTTTATTGCTGTGTCATATGATAAAATGAGCCCAAGTGACAAACGTATTTTGATTTTAGCTTCCTCAGTGATTTTGGAGGGGAGTTAGAGCAAAAAACGGCTTTTGGAGGGGAAATTGCTGCAGGAAATTTCATGAATCTTCCATATCTCATCACCAAATCGGCCTAGAATGGTCAAACTTTGTGTGTAGGATTAGTTTGTGACCAGAATATAACCACTTAAATTTGAGTCAAAATGGATCCAAAATGGCGGATTTACAAAATTTGAAGATAATTTGAGGACCCTCAAATAGTTATAATTTGAGAAATATGTGTTCGCATAATTATTTCATGGCAAGAAATACTACATTTGTGCCAAATTCAACTTCTTAAATGTTTTTGGAAAGGATAGGGTAGGGGTTTTCAGACTTGGTATTGGGTGTGGCCTGTAGTGATGAACGGTTAAGCAAGGTTATTACTAAATCAAAACAAGCCCCAGTTAAAAACTCAACTCCAGTAATGCGGCATGGCTGCTTACGTTTTTTTTTTTTTTTTTTTTTTTGAAAAGTGAACAGGGTCTGGCCATCTCTATTGCAAGGCCACATAAAAAAAATTCCCAACCTACATGGATATGCCCAATATATAATTTTTTTTTGAAATTTCTACAAAAAAAAAAGTAATAAAAACTCTAGATAAAAAAATGTTGGTTATTCAATGTGGAGAAGAACATACTTTCCCCTCACAATGTGCTCAACTTTTTTGACATCAGTCAATGACTGATGAGTAACAGGCTAATACATTGAGTTTCATCATGGCTAAAAATCTGTCATATAAGCCCATTTTTAGCAATCAATAATTCTGAGAAAATTTTTATGGAAAGTTAAAAATTTAAGAAGTTGTTAAGTATGAAAGTAGCACTTTTAACCAACCACATCAAATTTATACCTTTTCTGCTTAAAAATGCTGAGAGTTCGAGTTCACCAAAGAAAAATAACACCACTAAGCTCATTGTGTGTCAGGTAAAACCCATTGTGTGTTGAGTTCAAATGCATTAAATAACTGAGAAACTATATACATTTTTAATCATCACTTCAAAGTACGAGTATGAGTGTATAACACTGACAAAACAGAATTTTGTTTATCTATCAATGTTTTTCAAATTTTTAAACAGGGTGTCCACTACATCTGTAGCTCAAAAATTCGTACCTTTCTATGCCTTTTCCCATTTTTTTTTTTTTTTACATAATCATAATTCCCTAGAAATGCGTTGAAGTTTTCGTTAATTCGAATAGAATTCAAACTCGCGTTAAATATTTTCGCACCTATTACATCCTGTAAAATTCCATTGATACAAAATACCAAAACTTTGATCTCATTTTCTACGATGGCCTCAGATCCTACATTTTCTGAATCCGTGACTGACCATCCACAATGGTTCGATTCCATCAATGGCCAATGACCACATGTACCCGATCATCGAATCTTATCATATACTTCGATCTGCCATCCGGTATCGTTGGCACGGTTCGACTGGGAGCGTTGATCTAACCTACTCTTCGGTGTCAGTCCGATGGACATAACATGGTTGGCACGCGGCCTCCTACCGAATATGAAATGCGCGTATAAACGCCGCTTTATTTATATAGATCGGTGGCTTTTTATTTTACGCCGTATTTGTTATTCGAACCGCCTTCGGACATGTCCGTCAACATTGTACGATTTGCTGCCACTGCAACAAAGACCAATTTCGCGATACCGTTAGACCCGAACCGTTTAATTTTACCATTCAAATGAATAATGGTAGCGTCAAATTCGACGAATTACCTATTTCGACGCGCCGACGAGTGACTTTATCTTAATCATTTTTTCGTACCGTTGATATGGACGCGCGCTTTCGAAATACCTATCGATGAGATTAAATATCTCGAGTACCATTGACCTTGATTTACTCTTATCGTAGTGGACAGAATTTACACATACTCGAAGCCACGTTTATCGCTCGAGATTCCCTCGCCCCTAGTTTCACGTCGTAGGGAACTATAAGGTTTTGCAACTTTTATTAGTGTACTGATTTTTTCTCCACATCAGGTTCGTCGTAAGTTACGCCAGTTGGGAAGTCATCAGTCTCTTTAAAAACGCCCATCGTGATACACCGTATCCACTAATAAGGTTGCGCGGATAAAAATACGACGAAGGCCAGTATATCGGTGTTACTTTTCCGTTTATTAATGGGAAGATAAGAAAAAAGATTGGTTATTAGCGGCTCACAATTTTTTCGAGTTAATAATTCGATAAATGTGGATAAACGTTCGCGTATACGTACGCAAACTGGTTCATGTAGATCGTATTTTTAAGTTAATTAAGATGATAATTATTAATGTATTCGCGACGGCGCGGGTGACGGTTATTCGTTCGTACAAATGTCACCGATACCATATTACCATTTTCGAAGTCCCTCTCGAGCTTCACTTCAAACAGCTGGAATGAAAGTGTACCCAAAAAATTATCAATTTGGCTAATCTGGACGCGTGAGCCTAACGAGACCAATTATCTCGCAGTATTTAGCTCCTCGAGAAATTATTCATATCAAAGATCCGAGATCTGATTAATGTATTCGGCGAGCGAAAATCTAAATAAATAAACTCGCCGGAACGAATCTGCAAAACATTAATGAAAACGTGAAAATTCACTTTGATGAACATTCATTCGACAACACCGAGCATTTCGATCTGGATACATTGACAAACGTCCAAAGCGATGGTAGTTTCGCAAAGTAGATAAACCGAGCAAAAACGAAATTAAAACGACGTCCGCGATAGGTAGATCGGCCGCAGTACGCGGCAATATATCACTTTCTTTTTCTAGAAGCAATTTCTTCCAGTTAAGTAGGAGCCGGTAAACTCGTTAGAAGGCGCATAAACGAGCATTACTCTCGGTTCAATAATAAACAACAATTTAATCTTCGCATTTGATTAATGCGCCCGTAATGCGATTACCAGCGCGTTACGAGGATACTCGAAAAATTCTTTCTATATCTGTGGCATATTTTGTCTGCGCTTTTACGTCATTTGAAATATAATCGAGCCACAAGTGGCAATTGTTTATTTATTATTTTCGAGTGTAAACCATTTCTCGAACTAAGGAATTCAGATCGCGGTCACGTTCGACAACAGTAACCATCGCTATTGGCCTAAGTTGGTGTTGAAAATTTTCAGAAAGCCTTAATTACTAAGACTAATATTCTAACGTATTCGCCGGAATAAATTTTCCCATCATGGGAATACGAAACCTGTGCAAATAACCATCTATAAATAATGTGATAACGAATAAAGTTCGGTTAATTAGTGGAAAAACGAAGACCGAACGCGAAATCTTTTAGGCTTTAATGACTGCTTTTTCTGGTACATATATAATTTACATGGTGGATGATATTTTGATTTACGCCCATTATTACAAAGGTGAATAGGATAGGGAAGGGGGAGGGGATGGGGAGACTCAATAATTTTCATTTGGAAGAGTATGGAATTAATAAACATCTATTTTCAGTTGACCTTTTGATTTTTAAAATTTTCATTTTCAGTTCATGCAGGAATATCCTTCAAAACTGATGTATTAAAGATATAAAATTTTTATAAAAAAAAAATCTGAAAAATGTGAATTTCATTCGCATTAAAGAAAAATTACATTACTCGACAAATTTAGTCCACCAATACATTTTCAATCAACATTTCCAATTTTTTTTTATCGTAAAAAAAATCTAAAACATGACACTTATATGCTAATAAATCCACGTAAATGGTCAACAAAAACAACGTTTTATTTTACATATTTTTTGAAATTGCCTTACTACTTTTGCCGAGCAACACAAGTTTTTTTTTTTTGAAACAGTACTGCAGATCGATGGAAAATTTGCCCTTCACCCCTTCACCTCAGAAACGACACTAGAGAATCGGATCAAGGAACATCAAGTTCTTCTGACTCTTTTTTTCTAACATAAACATAACTTTTCAAAAATAAGACTTGATCCAAAATTTGTCAAGTAAAGTTATCTCTCATCATTCAAGGATCTAAAAAAAAATTTATCTGTCATTTCTTTCTGAAATCACTTCAAAATATTTTCTAATTATTTTAAAACATCCATATTTCATACAATTTCAATAAAAATCGATAATTTTCTAAATCGAATCATCGAATACATAATATGGAACTTGAGTTTATGCTTATATTACTCGAGAAGAAAAATGTTTCTTACCATACAAAAATTTACAAAACGTCATTCAGTTGGTCTTTAAAATAAGTAAAGCACCTACATAAGTACATGAAATTTATAAGCAAAATGTAAGATATTCAAGAAATTGCGGGAAAGTGAAAATTGGGTGAAATTTGTTTCTCAAGTCTTGATAGGACAAACGAAGTCCGCATTATGTGTTCGACAAGAATTAATCATTCATCAAATATTTTAATTTACTGAAAAACAGCGCAATATAGCATTGGGAGTGAATAAGACACGATGAAAAAAAAACACCAACATAATTTTTTTCCTAAAAAATTTCTTTAAGCAGTTTGACTAAATAAAATATATAGCTTATGAGTTATGAGAGAGTCTATAATTTCCAAAATCAAAAATAATTCAAAAAGATCATATCCATGCATTAGAGAACTAAGTCTACAATATATTGTTTTTATGTGGTGAAAAAAGTAGACATTTTTACTTTTACAATAGCATAGATCCATTCGTAGAGCCCAAGTATTATTTTAAAGAAAAAAAATCAATCTAATTGAAAGAAAATCATGCTGTACCTCACCTTCCATAAAAATAATTCTATAGGTATCTAAATGTAAAACTAAGGGTATTTTTCTCTGTTAAAATTGTTTGAGAAAAATAAAATATAATTCCATACATATAAAGGCTTGACGCATTTGTTTGACATAAAATTACCCAAAATGGACAGCATGAATTTGGAGATCTTGGGTTTCTCACATTTTCACAGTAAATAGGTGTACCACTCCAATCTTCTCTAGCACCCAGTAATTATAAAAATTTTGGATTCCATGAATTCCAAAAAATTCAACTTCTAATTTTTTTGCACATTAAAATAGAGATTGGTTAACGTAAAAATCGAAATATTCGAAAACACATTTTACAGAATTGATGTGAACAAAAAAATATAATTAATTCAATGAAAAAAATTACTGAAAAATTGTAAAGAAAAATATAATAGTCATCAACAAAATTATTAAAAAATTTTTCAAGCATATTAAATTAAAATTTATTAATAATTTCAAATCGATAAAATTTTGGACTTATTTTGAAGGAAATTTCTTATCAAGAATGAAGGGTTAGGTTTCCATCACACTATCATTTCAAGCCACTGAGTAATTTCACTGAATTGACCTATCTCTACACTAAACTGAGTCCATCAAAAATACCAAAATATTAGTCAACATCTAAATAAACGTCTCGTTAAACAAATCCGTGTACATACAGTTACGCTAAACAATTACATTAACGACACGACAAGCGTATAATAACGCTATGACAAGATGACCGCTATCACGAACAATAGCGAAGTTGGTAAATCTAACGAGTTAAACATTTTAATCACACTTATCTGAATACACGAAGAAAGGCCGGGGAGCATTTAGACGTCGGCGGGTCATAGACACATAACAGTTTTGTTGCGGTGTTTTGTCACTTCCTTCCTGTATGTCCACCGTGTTATTACGACAGGACGTATGCACATGTTGTCTTCATTATTGCACTATCTCAGAGCTGAAACTTAGCGTTTCGCTATCCACCAGTGCGCACATGGAGCGATAATATAATAATTTTACTTTTTTTTCTCCTTCTTATATTTCTAATGAGGTTCTCGTTTTAAAAGGGAACGAAAATTTATATAAAGATTTTTCGATGGATATACACTCAGTTTGATTATTATTAATGTCTATCGGAGTATTTTTTTTTCATTTTAAAAAAATAATAAGCATATGGAACGCATTATACGAAACGTTTTCGTTCGGATGGTGAAAAAAAATTCAGTTACACAGGATTTTCATCCTCGACCGCCTTCACGGGTAAATGGTGATAGTCAAACGCGGTAGTCTAGATGCCCATCTACGCTCAACTAGCATCTCGTTTCGAAGGCATAAACCAATCGTTCTCTTTCACTCTTGATTAATTACTACCTTATCGGCTGATTATTACGGCTTGTTTAGCGATAGAAGCTTAACCTCCTTATTAAACCATAAATAGTCAATTTCTAAGGTATATTTGCTCGAATGATGTTCGCGAGTTTACGGACGTTGACGCGACGATATTGGTTCGTTTAGCGAGAGTAAAATAGTTTCTAAACGAAATGACTAGGCGAAAACGTTGCGACGGTTCCACCTAAGCGTCGGCAGATGTATACGTGGAATTTATCGCGACTTCCAAATGTTCGTTTCCGTCGGATCAACTAAATTGTCGATGCTGCAACAAAGAAGGCACCCGCCAAGCCATCCGAAATAAACGATGCCCTTCAAACGAGAAATTCAAAACAAGTACCACTTCGCCACCGACCGTTTTGGGATGAACATTAAAAAAAAAGACGTCCGACCGGAAACCAGGTCGATGTACATAAATCTCGTGGTATGAGAAATTCACGCCAATCTAACGAAAGGATTAATAAATCCACCTACTAAAATTATTAATTAAGATTAATTAGAGTATGTTTAAGCTCGAGCAGACGTTTGGATACTGGTAATGACTCAGTCCTTTAAACGTTAATTGACGTGCTACCTGTCGTTACCATGTTCTACTTTAACGAAAAAGCCGCAACAATCGCGATCGCGGTTTGCTCGAAGAGATTCGAGACGTACGAGCCGGTTTTACGTATACATCGAGAACCATCGTCGGTAAACTCGAGTCGACAATTTTCAGCTCGTGTTCGCCGAAACTCGTGTCAACGGAGACCCGCTGATCCGATAACTTCGACGGAGCGATTTTCGCCAACGTACAGATTTCTTCGCAATCTATAAAGACGATAGCGAGTGGATGTCGGAGAATAATAAAAATGAAAATTTCAAAAAGAGATAATGAGACAAACCTGCAGCGTATTTTGACCGATACTGGTTGCGATAATTAACGATATCATTTTTTTCTTTTATTATTATTAATAACCGTGGACTTATTTTTCTAACAATGAAAGCATTAATTTTTCAAGGTGTCACGGTCATAAGTAAACACATAAAAAATTTCCGGGAGCGTGCATGATTTATTAAGTTGAACTTAGCCACCGCGGACAAAACGTAATGAGGGATAAAAATTTGACGAAATGTTGTTCAATGAATTGTTTCGCGATACTCGTTAATTAAGTGCGCGAAAATTTTCCAACTATCGAGAAATTTTCTTTTTTCTCTATCGGAAAACCAAATAAAAGTTTAATTTTCAATTCTTCATTTCACATAAGTTTTTGAGAAATGATGGTAGTGATGTTTTGATTTGTTTCATACTATATCAATTCTACTACTCGTAGGTTATACATTTTACTCAAATTTAAAGCAACTACAGCCTCATCGTTCTATCTAAAAGAAAATATATATTTGACCATTTAAAAAAAAATTCTTATTTTCTCTCAAGTCGAAAACGTTGCTATGAAATGCGAATAGAGAATAAGGCACACGAACCAGTACAGGTGTCGACGATCAATGACACGAGAACGAAATTACGCGCTATCATCGCCAACGACCATTCCACTCGACGGTAAATATACTAAATACGATTCCAATTCGAGTTAATCGATCGGGCTAACGAAAAGAGAAGGAAAACCATCATCGATTCCAAGTGCGGTCATACGACCTCGAATTGATAAAATATCATCCGAAGCGAGCCAGAAACACCTTGCATTGCTATCAGCTGTTAACGCTTATTATGTACATCCAGTAACCACAAAACATTGTACGGATAGTGTCTACTCATTACCAGTTATCTGATTTCCAATACCATTGCTCGGAATAAATCGTCAATGTCGACCGCTTCGTCGAGCATCAACAGATCGAGCAGGTAGCACGGTGTGGCGAGGTGAAAAAATTTTCATCGAATGTGATTCGATTACTAGCACGTGTCTAAATTACCGCAACATGCAGGAAGTCTATTCCTACATTTGCTACTTTACGAGGTGAACACGCCGGCGAAAAAAATTCTAGCGGATATCGGTGGTGAATTTTTTTTCCTTAAAATACCAGATTCGCAAACCGGGTACTGTGTTCATTCGGTTTCAAAGTACAGTTAATGAGAAGAGAAATTACCTCTCGATATGATAGCACACAATGAGTATAACGAAGCGACCGAGCCGTCCTAACTAATTAACCAAAATAAACAAAATGGCGAATGAAATCGACCATTGATCTAAAGAATTTTTTTCCCTTCTCTGCGTCTTTAATTAATCACCGCTACTACGTAACTTTCAATCAGCAGCCAGTTGATTAGCATAAAATCGACGGAAATAGATTTCCAATTGACGAAAATCCTTGTAAAACATATTATTCTGTATATCCTGCCTCTCTCTTCGCCTTATCTCCTACAAAACTATGAGACGTGAAAAGAGAAAAAAAAATCAATTCCTTGTCTGACCATCCGTACGACTTACGGTATGTAGCGAGGTTTTCACCCAGGCCGACGAGGCAGGAAGTCTATTTTGAGTTTTGTTTTTCGTTGGCGTCGTCGTTACCGCGATCTTTTTTTCTTAAACAGATTCTATTAGTTACGCAGCGGTGGTAATTAGCGTCGGATGGACGTTCGTTAAGGAGTAGAAATTGTACTCGGTCGAGTTCCGAAGGAGGTTTATTTGTTGGCAGTTACATTTGGTGACTTCTTGGTTCCCTATTTTATTTATTATTATTATTAATATTACCTACTATTATTTTTATTTATTATCTAAACAGTTTTGCTGAGGCTGGTACGATATTAATTTTAACAACAACTACAAGAAAGAATTAATACTTCAATTTATACTTATTTTTTGGAAAAAAATATGTACGTACCCAGTTTACCTACTTATAATTTAATAAAAATATTTATGGTGGCCATCGTCACACCAAAATTAAATAATGGAAATTGTTGTTTTTGTTTTTTTTTTTTTTTTTTTTTTTTACTTATCACAGATAATTTGCGACAAAATTCGCGCTCATATCAAAAATTAATGTAATAAATAGCTCAGATAAGTTGAATAAAAAAAGAAATTCTATTTAGTTAGCCAAGATAAAAGTCCACGGAATCACAATTGAAGCCTGATACACTAGAGCATGGAACTTGCAAAAATATTTTTTTACTTTCCTCTTCCAAACGATAGAATGTGCAAAAAAAAGTAGTAAAAAAAAATACTCTCAATAAAATTCCATTTTCAAAATTATCTACAATTATGTTTTTTTACACATTGCTTTTTTCCTAACTCCAAAATAAGTACACAGATTTCCTTTTCTTACTGTCTAGTGAAAGGTCATGACATAACTTTTTGTTATAATCAATAATCACTTTTTGAAGTAATTTCTTTCGGGTAGGTAATATTTTAAGGTTCAAGTTACCTGCTTGGGTCTCACCATGGAAGCGTGGTATAAAATGGATTATAATTTAGCCCAATATTTATGAAAAAATTAGATTTTGATAAACAAATGCGAAACTGGAAATTTTACTAACCAATTTTTTAAAGCAAGCTTTTAAGAAATTAACTCGATAATTTTTTTTTTAGAATTTTCAAATTTTGAGTGAATTTTTGAGTGAAATGGATATCTAAACATTTCTAGAAAAAATTGATTTTTTGTATGAAAATTTACGAAAAATAATCTGCCATAAACAAAACCAATTTTTCATGCAACCCAGCATCGTACCAGAGAAAAAGTTGAAAAAAGTTGAAAAATTCCACATACTGGAAGATAAAGTTCCATTTCGATTCCGAGTTTAATAAGTCGATGAAGGAGTTACGAATAACAAATAAATCAAAGAAGTCAAATAGACATTTGACATTCAGGCCTGTAGGAGGGGGCTGCAGGGAACTGAGCTTCCTCTAGAGAAATTCTGAGGCTGTGCTGACACATTCGCGCATTCGCGTCTTCTGTGCACTTGCCAGGAACGAACCCGTACTGCCTTGCGTCCAACCACTGCTTCTCAGCAGCCAGCGCACGTAGCCTTGCTTCCATAAGCCTCTCCAGCCATTTCCCCATAACAGAGAGCAGACTGATTGGGCGAAAACTCTTCAGGTCGGCTAGATCACTATTTAGGTGACTTAGGAATCAAGCACACCTCAGCAATCTTCCACCGAGCCGGGAAGACGCCTTCCCTCAGACACTGGTTAAATAGGTCAAGAAAGGCATCACCCAACACGCTCCACGACTCGCGCAGCGTTTCAACTGCTACCCCATCATGACCGGGAGCCTTTCCAACGCGAAGTCGTGATAACGCTAGCCTGACTTCTTCCCGAGTAAATTCGGGACAATCTGTGAGCGGTTGGGAAGTGTACAGGATGCTCGTCGCGGCCCTGGAAGGCACAACGGCATCCAAGACAACCTTAGCGCATTGAGTAAAAGTCGGAAGGACTTCGTTCTGTGGGAGCGCGGCAGCTCCCGCGGTGCCACCCCCACCGCTTGGCTCTAAGCGAAAAGCCGGAAGACTTGAGCGCGTTTGCAACTTCTCGCGAACAAGCTTAGACCAAAGTCCCCACGGGCCTGCACGGGACGAATCCCGCACAAAGCGCCGCCAGGACAGTGTCTTAGCCGCCTTCACCTTACGGCAAAGACTCTCCTCCAGTTCCCGGTATCGCTCAAGCTTTACTTCTTTATCGCGGACAAGCTCGCGTTTCTTTGCGCGCTGAAATGCCCGTCGGGCCTTGTACACCTTCCTACGCAACACGTCAATGCTCCGGTTCCACCAAGGCGCTCTCCGGGCCATAGTAGGCCGTCTTTCTGGGAGAACCCGTGCAGCGGTCTCCTGTAGACAAGCGGTGAGGGCTCCTGCCTTAGTGTCTGGGCTGTTTGTCAGGTCAAGCTCAGTGTTGTTCGCAAGAGTGTCCCTGAGCACTCTGCGAAACTGTTCCCAATCGGCGTTTTGGGTCCGATGCCGTGGGTGGCTGTTGACGGGTTCGTTTCGTTCAATCGACGGGAAAATCTCGTACGTAATTAGGCGGTGATCCGACAATACTGCCTCGGCGAGGACGTTCCACCCGCCGACGAAGGGCAAAGATCTCCCCGTAACCATGGTCACGTCAAGATTATTACCAGCCGTATGTGTCGAAGGCTGCCCCCCTCGTTCAGGACAACCAAATCCCTAAAGGCCATAAAGTCTTCAAGTTCCTCACCTTTGGAGTCGGTCACCGCACAGTGCCAGGCGTTCGATTTGGCATTCACATCGGCCCCAATGATGACATCATGACTCGGCAGCGTTTCAAGAATTCCGCCAAGCGTGCCAAGGGCCGAGCGATTGCGTGAGAAAACTGGAAATAGGCCGAGATTAGGACCCACTCTCGCAAACCCTGGCGGACTCCAACCACCACAAAATGGGGAGACACAAACGGTGTCCTCATTAGCTTTAGGTCGGGGTTCAAAACCACAATGGCTGCCATAGGCGCTTCCTTCGAATGGAAGCACCTAGCACCGAGGGGGAAGCCCAAAAGCCTCCCGCCAACGGCGTAGGGTTCTTGAAGGAGCAGTATGTCCAGGTTTCTTCTCGTCACCTCTGTACGCAGTTCCTCTGACACTATGCGGCTGCGTTGAGCATTGAGCTGCCCGATACGGATCGGCGCAGCTGTACTCTTTTTCGGAGTTAGACTAATGTTTTCCCCTGAGGTGTTGACTCACCGAGGTTGCAGGTAGTTGAAGGCTGGCCCTCATCACTCTAATTGATGGGAGTTCGCCACTACTTACACTCGGGCCATCATCCTCTTTGTCGCATGCCAACATCGCGCGCTGGGGTCGTGCACCCACAAGGGTACAGCGAGCTCCTGCCACGATGAGTGGGCCGGCCTTCTGAAGAACATGGAGAGCATCCACTGCAATTCGCACTTTCCAATAGCGAGTTTTGTCTGGCGCCGGGCGCTTTCGTTTCAACGGGCAGAAGCAAGCTTCCGCTGCTGCGTACCTGTTCTGAAGAACGGGTTGGATGTAGGTACAGAAGACCTCAGAAGCAAGATCCTCCACAGATACACCCGACGGTACGCCGTAAAGCTTAACATGGCGCACGCAGTGGAAGGCTTTCCAGCCAGTTCTGCGAGCGTTCGAAGGAACAGCTAGGTTCCGTTGTAAATGGGGAGAGACACCGCGCCTAGGGCGCCCTCCAATCACCCGCCGAAGCGTCGCATGCCGCCCGCTAAGTCCTACTTCCTTGCATCGTAGGTCTGCGGGGGTGTTCAAGGCGTTAGGACTCCCTTTTTTTAGAGAGTTTGGGAGCCCCTTTGCGTTCAATGTAGATCTAGCCGTCGTACTGACTGAGAGATCTTTAAATGCGCTCAAGAGCAGAGATCTAACCATCGATCTAATGGAGAGATCTGCAAATGCGTTCGAAATAGCCTGAACATCATGCGTGGGCGAAGAGGGGGGAGCCACAGGAGCAGAGCAATTCCTGCTATTAGACAACCAACGTTGAGAAGCACGACTCTCGCGAGAACTAACCGCCATGGAGGCGAGAAGTTCTGTAACTGCGTTCAAATTGCGAGAAACTTCAGCCGAGGCCGAAGATTCTGTAACTGCGTTCGAAGGATTGCGATCATCATGCGGGGTAGTAGGGTTACCGCCCATAGCCCGAACCCACGCCGAGGCAAGCACGGCAGGAGGACTAGTAGGCGGCCGCACGCTGCAAGGCCACGCATCTTCCCCAGAGGAGAGAGGTATCCCCACCTGAGCGTTTGTGCACCCATTCCCCGGTAGACCCGACAGACCATCGCCCAGAGAGCAACGGCTGTGGGTTAGCGACAAGCAGAAAGAAGAAGAAGAAGGCTGGGAGAGATCCCCCACAGTCGTGGTACTGCGCTGAAGCCCCTCGGGGGGTGAGGCAACTGTGCAGGTGGGCGGTCGCTCGTTGACGGCTGCCCGGCACCCGCCCGCCGGTGTGCACCGGTGATGCCGGGGAAGACGTTCCCCCATATTAGAGACCGGGGGAGCCAGTAGAACCTTTAGAGACATGTTCATAGTAGGCTGGACATTTTATTCACGAGAGTGTCTACTCTCGACTACCACTCCCTACCCGTGGTTCAGGTGCCTCATTGTTCACGGCTGCTTATTTCTTATTCACAGCTGACCTAACGCGTCGTATCGCGTCGCTCGTTAGGTCGTCCCGCAATCTGCAGTGTGCGGACGCGCCTGTTTCCCCGAAGCCCAGGGACCCCCGATAGGTCGCCACGCCAGTAGGCACGAGGCCAAGCGGCGGACGCGGCCTGCCGGGGCAGGTAGCAACGATGAGTAAGAAAGTTTGGACAGGTAAGAAGAATGTGCTACCTGGAAAGAGAAACTTAGTATGAGATGCAAAATGGTGTCAAAACGAAATGTCCAATTCGGAGTCCAATAAGAGCGAGCTATTCTCTACGGCTTGGGAAGGAGAGAACAGGTCAGGAAGAAACAGATTTTTAAAATGAGGAGAATTTGTTGATTTTTTTTTTTCAAATATTTCATAAAATTGGGATTTCGAATTTCAATATATGCTACATTTCTCTTGCTTCTAGCAATTTGGTAATTTTGAGAGGATGTAACAGTTTTGCGATGAAATTAAGCAGTAAAATTTCATTTTTTTCCATTAATTCTGCAAGAATTTCGTGCTTCTTTCGTGTTTTCATGCTCCATGGCCACCATGGAATAATATAGATAAAACTAACATACTAAATTAAGATTATATTACGAAAAATTAGATTTCTTCAATTCGGAAAATTAATTCCTTAAAAGCTTCCTCACGCATCGAAAGTTATCAAGTTATCATTTTCATAAACTGATTTTTAGAGGTCTGGAAAAATAAATAAAAATTATCATCGACTGTACCCTGCTATTTTATAAACTTTTTTTCATCACATTCGAATGCTTATCTCTTTGGAGGCATTACATCAACATAGTAATGCATAACAGATGGGTTTTTTTATATTAAAAAACCCGCATCCAATGTCAGTTTATACTATTAAAAAAAGACCGGACTGCATTAATTTTTACGTACATGTGTACAAGGAAAGACCGAAAGCCGCGCACATGGGTAGCACATACGAGTATACAAATCCTGCAACAAATCTCTTACACGAGCGCTTCAAATTATAGAGAATAAAATTAACGAAAGCGTTGAACCGCGAAATAATCTATTATTTTGAGGATTGAAAATCTCAATTATACTCTTCACAATCGTTAAACTCTTTTCGTGATTAATAGGGCGACGAAAAAATTTGTGACCTTCATTGGTCAGTTGAGTTTTCGCGAACCATTTATAAAATGTATGCAGGTATTAGCGCGGCTCGTTTTAAATATACAAAATCATCCGATACCGAGGCGAGTGGTTTTTAAAAACTAATTTATGAGCTTTTTCGTAACTCTTTTTCGCTGCATATAGTAACCGCAGATACGGCCCGAAAAGTTGTTTAATACGTAAGAATAGAGGGCATAAATTAGTTTAATGGCTAATCTAATGTCCATTTCAGATGGTTCACGAACTACGACAAGTTTACCATCGTCATTGCGTTTTTATACGTGTATACTTAAAACCAGGAAGACTTTCTACTTGTTTATATATTCAATCACGATTTAATACCGGTAATTTGAAATTTAATGGAATATAAAAGCGATTGTCAGTTTTAGTCGCCTTAAAATCTAGTATTAATCTTTTTTTCTATTTCGTCGCTGCATCGTAATATGGATGATATGGATTAGCAGAAAAGAAAACCAATATCATCCAGGCACCCGAATCGTATGACCAGGGATTAATGATCTCGCACGAAAAGAAGAAAAACCTCAGCGTATCCGTCGAAGAACGGAAATCCAAGTCATCTGGTTCTACATCCACCGGAAAGTAATCGTGTGCAGATTATCTATTCTGAAGCGACTAATTGGAATTAATAAAACGCCGCCGCGCCGATTTTCAAGCCGCCTATGTAAACTAGCTCACCTTCGCGGCTCGACGTTCGAAAATTAATTTTTCCGTTCTCACGCTAAGTATATGAAATTTTCGATTTACAATCGTGTTATTTTTATTTAACAACTTCGTATAGCTATATATTGACCAAAAGTACCGGGAGATGGTAGAAGTTTCCGTTCGTGACGGCCATCTTGTTGCTTGAGGAGATAGTAATACTGTCGCAACGATTCTTGGAAATATCGTAGTTCTAATCTATTTGCCTACGACGGAGTTGTAAATTGCATATTTTGCAAAAATATGAGTATAATATCTGATCCGGGGTTTCCGTATACTCTCAAAGACAACTTAGTACTGTGGTGCGCTAAGTTGCAGAGTATGGTGTCCATCATTGAATCTAAATTTAGACATAGCCAACAAATTTCCAAAGGAATTTCTTTTCATATTTAATTGCTAACATTTTTCATTCTCATTTCCATTACTTATGAAACTTAAATGTCTGGGTGTTATGAATTTCTAACAAATCTAGTTTTGTGATTAGTGGAATATACAAAATATTTTTGAACAGTGCCATTTTCGTAACGTTCATTCTTTACCAAAAGATGTAACGCTTCTTATTGCCTACGAACGCTGTAGATGAACAAGTAATTTGTACATCCCCCCCCCCCCCAAAAAATAGAGAAGATGAAGAGCACTCTTTCTCCGTCCAATTTTTCAACCAACAATACTATTTTGAGAAGTCTACAATGATTAATCGTTCATTCTGTAATCAGCTTTATAATTATTTCTCGTCAATTTCGGAACTGTTATTTATATCTTATTTTCTAGATGTTTTCGGTTATTTGTTTATTTTTAATTTTTTTTATACAGTACAAAAAATGGCAACACTGGAACTTCATTTTTCAATGTGAAATGGTAAAATTTGTCATCACTCACCCCACACCCAAAAAAAAGTCATATGGAAACACGTGGTCTCTATACTCACAATATATAACTAAGTTCTCATTTTCTCCGTTCCTCCTCACCGAGATAGCTTCACTCAGCAATAGTATTTTCCATTCTTGGTGATTATTCATTCTCAAACACCACCTATGGAACTATCTTGATAATGAAAAAGTTAAAAATGCAAAAAATATATACCTACCTAAGTAACTAAAAAATTGTTAGACTACAGAAAAAATGTTCGAAAGAAATCCAAAAACATTCGAAAACTATATAATTGTTCAAATGTTAAAAATATGTGCAAAAATGAAAAAACATTCAAAAACCTGAAATTGTCAAAAAATGTTCAAAAATTCTCCAAACGTGAAAATATGTCCTCAAAATAAATAAAAAAATCAACGGTCTCAACATGGAAAACATGTTCAAAAATTGAAATGTTTAAAAATTATTTGAAAAAAAAAGAACATTAAAAAAAATACAAAGAACTGTCCGTACATTGCAAAAGAAGTTCAACAAAAATTCAAAAATGGAAAAAGATTGTTCAAAAGTGAAACAAAAAAAGGTAGAAATGCAAAACACTATTCAAATATTTAGAAAATATCAAAAAAAATTCAAAAATGGCCACGGAAAAGATGATCAAAAATTGAAAAACAATAAAAAATTTGAAGAAATTTTAAATGTTAAAAAATGGCTTTGAGTTCCGAAAGTTTTTAAAAATGAAAAAGAATTCCACTAATAAAATTGTTCAAATGTTAAAAATATGGCAAGAATGAAAAAACATTCAAAAATTAAACTGTTTGTTTAAGCGTTGGAAAAACTTCGGAAAAATTCAAAAATGAAAAACGTTAAAAATGAAAAAATGACCAAAGCATAGAACAAATTTTCATGAATTGAAAATGTGCGAAAATTATTTTAAAAAAATGTATATTATTTATAATTATGTTTATAATATATATCAAAAAATTTGAAAAAATTTTGGAAATTGAAAAAAATGTTCAACAAAATCCAAAAATATGGAAAAATGATAAAAAAAATTATTGTTGGAAAGATAATCAAAGATTAAAAAACAAAACCATTTAAAAACTAAAAATTATCTATAAATATTGAAAAAATCAAAAACAGAAAAAAATCAAAAAAATTATACAACATCCAAAATATGAAAAAATGCCCAAATACATATCGAAGAAATAGCCAAAAATGAAAAAATATTCAAAAACTAAAAAACTGTTTCAATATTGAAAAAATGTTTAAATAAAAAAACATACAAAGGGAAGGGTTAGAGAGCGATATATTCATCTACTGTCAGAGCTGCAATAGCTTTAATCGGAGCTTACCCATCAAATCAACTATTCATGGCTAAGTTAAACTCTATTATTGAAATTGATAAGTGTAACGAAGATGTGACCCGGGCGTTAATTAGTAAAAGGCTATAGAAAGTATAATTAAGGTTTTCGAAACCCCACAGCGTATTATAAGTTGACCTGATTTTGGATTCTATAATCGGTAATAGCATTCGTTTTACAATGAATTGGGTATAATTGATAAATGAAAATTTAAAACGACATAGGGATGGTACATAGTTTATCTACATACATCCTTGTTTTCTATACTGTTGGCCCGAAGGAGTATAGGCTTCTTATGTGAAACAGTACAGTATCGTGTCGACTCGTCGAGTGATTACCACAGCAGTGGAACGAGCGGTAGTCGCGTTATCAATTATTATCGTGAATACCGTGTATCCCATACGTGCCTCGATTATCGCACCTTTGCGATACTCGTATCCACAAATCAACCACGCCGCCGTGTTAACACGATGATACAGACACGATCGTACGCGTAAAACTATTAAAATTAAAAGGTAATAAAGGTGCACGAATAAAAGAAACGATCTTATTTAAAATATGTATAATAATCGGTCTATGCTGACGGAGGGGTACGATACAAGAGAGGGAAAAAAAGAGGCACGAGCGAATAAAACAAAAGATATGTTTTACCGATTGGATACCGGGCGCGTTTCAGTGAATGCTATGAACGCGTACGTACATTATAAGCGCGGTGTTTTTTTTCATATGTGTGCGTGTATATTATTTACAAACGAGGCGTGAAATATTTGAAAGTAGACCAAGAAAGGCGTTAGCTATTGTATCTGGTGTGAAGCAACAATAGATATCGTGGAGATAATATTAATAAGGAAGACTTTACGTCGAGCTAAAGCGATAGTTATACGGCGCCATCTAGCGAACTCGTACATCCATCTAATCACGCTGAGATATATTCATTAAGGGTCAGTTTGCGGCTACGTGGCGTATACTTTGAACCAGTGCATTTGTATTCTTTTTACTCCACCACTGTACCACTTGGGGGTATTCACCTCATCTACTCGCTTAGGCATTTCGACTTCGTCACCAGATTTTCGTCATGCGCGACACATCGCACGCGCTTCTACATCTCAATTGTAGTCACAAACTCAATTCTGGTTTTCCTCCCTTTCCTCTACGAGAAGATTTCCGCATTTTAAAAAACATTTCCGTCCTATTCCGATTAATTATCGGCTTCCCCGTTCGATTTTTTTTTGAGGACGTTCCCACACTAAAAGATGAACCGGTAGCAAGGACTACTGCACTACTCGTATTCATTATCAATGTCACTGACTTCTTCAAAATCAATAATTACGCAATTAAAATCGCGCCAAAATACATGGTATTCTTATAACACGTATTTAAAATTTAAATCGATTCAAAACGCAATATTTGATCCCTGCTCTTTCGTTCATTTTCTCTTCGTCAAAAAAGTGGTTGAACCGGAGAAAGAGTTTAGTTTAAATATTCCTCTTAAGGTCGAGTTCGCCATTGGTATTCGATAAATTAGTAAATTGGCTATTGTGGTCGTGTTTTCATGATATTTACCGGATTAAGCGTCAAATTACGTTGTCCATTCTAAATTCATTTAATATGCAGCGATGTAGGCGTTTATTTTAGTATGCGATGCATAATGCATAATAACTTTGTAATTGGCGTTCGGCGAAAGTTCGATAATCTTCTTTATTCGCTGACGAGGTTCTAAGAGAGAGAGAGAGGATAATGAAAGAAATCTTTAGAAGGGGAGAGGAAAAGAAATAAATTTTGCCGAATAATGTTCTCAAATTTTTTGCGATATGGACTGGTACTAAGAGAAGGCGACGAATTAACATAATCGTCTTAGAATGTTAGGTAAATTAAATTTCTAAATTAAAAAAAAATTTTATATAACTATCATATTATATACAGCTATCACAGGGAGGTACGAAAATAATATTATTACCACGAGGAAAGAAAACTTTTGGAGAGAGGTATCCGACTCAGGAGAAGGAATTGAAAAATATAGGGTAGGCAGAAAATTTCAAATTTATAGTAAGTATACAGTGCGTACGAGCCAAAAGTTTCATAACTTTTAATAAAGATTGGCTGAATTGCAATTTAATTCAATTTCACGTAAAACTACATTTTTCTTAGAATTTTATCGTATTTGAAGGAAAATGTTAAATAGGTGTAACGTGAGATTAATTTATTTCAGCATTTTTTCAAATTGAAAGAATTTAGGAAAGAAGATAGAAATGATTCTTTCTACTTCCACAACTTTTTCTTAGAAGGGGGAAGGGGGGATTCACCCATGATTCATGTTACCCTACCTTCTACCACCATCATAAATATTTATTTATTTATTATTTAAAGCAGACCCATAGACCACTGAGGTTATCACGAGGGGAAGAGTTATTTCGCAATTTTTTAAATGATTCGTGAATGGAGTAGGTAGCGGCCAAAGTATCTCGTTTCGGAATGACTCAATAAAATTTGAAAAATTAATCTTTTTAAAATTAATTGGAATATCTGCAAAAATGTTTTCAAAACTTTGAAAATTTCAAAATAATTCATTTTTGGACAATTTAAAATTTTTCCTCATTCAAGAGTTATATGTATATCGTCTGAATTTTGGAAAGTTTATTCGAAAATTCTTTCAAAATTTAAGCGGTCTAAACTTGTTTTTGATTTTTATTAAAAAGTATCAAATTTCACACTCGTATATTTTAAAGAATGAATAGTAAATTGGTAATTTATATTGGTTGCATGCATCCCCTTCAAGATGAAAGATGCAAAATATGTCCAATTTTTACTTTTCATAAGGTTACTCAAATTATCAAAACTTTGCTTCAAAATGACATCGTTCAAATATTATATCTCGAAATAAGTCGTACTTTTTGCATTTTCAGCCATGCGACTACTAACACTCCTATGAGTGTAGAATAACAAATAATTTGTCCGAAGAAAAATAGCAAATATAAACAATAGAAAAAATGAAGTGAATAACACTATGGGCAAAGCAATGTCTTGGGTGACCATTTGCTCTCCCTCCTCCACAACCACGGGCCTAATTGTATTCTATTCTTACTCTAAGTTAGCTTATACAGTTTGATTTGTATTTAAAAATTTATCATAGTTTTCAAGTTTTCCAGAGGCAGTGTTAGAGATTTTTCAATAAGCATTGTTGATTTTCACTTACTTTCCAAGGTTTTACATTCTAGCATGATGTGTTTCATATTAGGCTTTGCTTCTTCGCAGAAGGTGCAGTTTCCTTTCTCTTTTCTTTCTAGTATGCGTGAGTCCGACTAATAAGTATTCTCACCAAGGTCTTATTTAGCATTTTTTCGAAATTCTTGATTTATAATTTAATCGTTGGCAAATGAAATTAAATTTTAAAAATATCAACAAAAACATGCGAATTCAATTTAAGTAAAAAACTGAATATTAAAAAAAAAATACGAATTGATTTTGTTCAGATATCGACATTTATTACATTAAAACAAAAATTGAAAAAGCCTCACTACACTATGTTTACACAGCCGATGCCCCTGTTTCTTCTTCTCAAAAAATGATGATAAAAAAATCGTCGCAATTGCTTAATTCTCATAAATTGTCTTTTTTTAGCCAACAAAACGAATTTAAATGAAATTTTCAACAGTTATGCAATTTAATGTAAATTTTGTTGGGAAAAAAATACGAATTTTTTACGCGGACGTCTTAAAATTGTTAACGAACGTTTTCATAGTTGGTGTATGTGGCAGTGTTTCATTTCTTTTCCCATTGATACGGGTAAATTCAAATGTGTGGACAATCTCGATCCTCAAAATTTCTACTATGGGTCATCGGGCGAATAAATCGTCCGCGTATACGACCTAGTTCAATCTAAATTTGCGTTTTAAACGAAAGTAAAAGTGGCTCCACATAAGCTATAAAATATTCGCCAGATTCATCAGCGAATGACCTCCGTTTTTCGCTCTTCTCTCATGTACAATGTGAACGAATAATCTACGAGTTATGCACTCATCGTTATGCGAAAAAATTTATCCACATCGTGCATTCTTTTGGTCGGACGAACGACTGGAATCATGTATAGAATGGGTGAGCGGTAAGATACTTCGCATCGATTATCGAGGATACACTCCATACATCTTCGTGGTCACCGTGGTTCATTTAATATCGAAATGAGGTAAAAATGAGAAAAAAAACCACTCAAATATTTCTCACATACATCAAGCCGCGAAACACGGTGGACATTTAATTTTACGATGCCACCGGTTAGACGAGATTTCGTAGACTTGTCCATTCACAATGACCCTCATCCTGTTTACAGAAGAGATGTGCATTTTAAAGAGCGCCGAGATGATACGATGTAGCCTGTAGGTAATAATTTGTAACTACTACATTTGCGTCGTTTTCGAAGCGTTTATTAATTGGGACTTGGGAGCGCGAAACAGAAACAGAGAAACTGTGAGAAAGATTGAATTCATTTTTATCGCATTGCGTGGTCATAGATATTCAAATGAACTAAGGTACGTTTTTTTTTTTTTTATCAATCAGCATTGGCGGAGAATCGGTTTTAACTATTATGTCAATGTTCGGGCTCGTTCCGTTTTTCATAATGGCCAAGGTATCTTTGTCATCGAGTATTTAACGATGTAGTGGTACTGTATACACAAGCGTACACTCCGCACACGTATGGTAATTATAGGAGACGCAAATTCCTATTATCACTCGTAATTATTACGTGTTAACTTCACGCCGCGCCGTATACGAGTATTATATGTACGCGTTTTATTCAAATACAACCATAACGTAATTACATAAACGAATAAATACACCTTACCGATAAATGTAACAACGAAACTAGCGAGTATACGGTCGTATATGCCCACCCGTATCAATTTGCTCGACCATCTTGATGGCCCGCGCCAGTCGAACGTTTTGAAATTTTATGCTCTCGTAAGACATGAGGGTCACCGGTGCGTTATTTCGAATACCTAATCAGCACCTTACTTTCTCTTTCTTCGATCACCAATTTAGCGACTTTTTATCGCTAAATTACGCTGGTGGGTGGAACGAAGCGGCGCGATCCGGCAACCAGTTCATTAAGGCAGATTAATGGTGCGCGAAAAATATACAGCTTTCGTTAGCTGACCAATTCCAGATGCGGTTAGTGACATTTATGTCAACGAAAGCCCCGTATCCTAGGAGCTGGTTACTTTTCAATGTCACCTCGTTTCCAAAAAACGTGTAAATCGAAATTCGATCGTAAAAAAAAAACCGTGCCCGATAACTCGTCCTGACGTTCCCATGCTACTACTCTGAAGATCACACCCACATCGACGCATACTATTTAACATGTGTTAGACATCGGTGTTGTTTATCTTCAAAACGCTCTCGAGACATCCCGTAATAAAACAGTCGATCCGATTAAACGTTTAAACCAACTCAGTACGGCAGTTATTTATCAATGAAATTTCCAAGTATTATAAGTTATAACAATACTGTACCGCAACATCGTTGTCTCAAGTTACCAACAAATAAGCCGTCATTTATAAAGGTGGCCGGGCTACATTGTCGTAACGATGTGGTCAAATTACCGCGCTATGGTGGGCACGAAGCATGAAATTCTGTGGGTCATGAATTCGCGCGTGGACTTTGGCCTGAGCGATGCAAACGTCGAGAGGCAGAGGACCCGTTTTACATAATATGTGATACGTATAGTCACGCCGAGCGTTGGCGTTTCCCATTTGCTTTTATTTTTAAATAATTGATCGCTTTCGTACCTTCGTATGGCATCATTTACATTCGTATATTCTCTTTGTCTTCGTCTCACGTTTGTTACGTTCACTAACACGAAATGTATTAAATAGTAACACCGTGCATTTTGTCTTTTAGACCATTTCTACGCATACCGTATACTCTGCAAAAGAAAAAAAAGAAGAAAACCTTATTGGCCGATGAAGACGATTTTCAGATAATTTCCTATCAACGTTGACGTAATCTTATTGCTAATTCATCACTGCTAATCCGTATCACTATTAGATCATAAATCTATGTATACGATACAGAAGATAATCACGACTAACTGAATAAACTCGCAGAGTGTACCAATTAAAAAAAAAAAGCAAAACAAAACTCGCCTCATTATGTCATGTTTGCGCTCACCTTCACCAATAAGACTGAAATGAAAATCAAACTAAACTGAAAAACCTGTTATAATCAGAAACTTTTACACCGAAGAATCAATTCGCATGTTCTAAGAATATTAGTCCGAAAAATTTTAAACAACAAACAAAATTAATTCATCAAAACTGTAGAGGTCTTTCACTCTATTTTCTTCATTGATTTCTTAGACGTTGTAAATTATCGCCAACCTAGATAACGACATACGAAATCTATTATAACCCTCTTACTTACAATACCTCATTCATAACGAGAATGCGAAGTGAATAACCGCGTTTCGATTTCAGAATGCATTTTTTTCCATCATTGAAAGGTTCGTTTGTGTAAGGTATTCGGTCATAGACACTCACTCGCAAATACATGATACTCCCTCAAAAACGTTCGTCTTTATTTTTTATCTCACAACATCATTTTCACCGATGAAATGGAGACTTGTCGTCGAATATGACAAAAGAATCGAGTGCGATGTCCTTTCGAATAGTTGAAAAGTGATGACTAAATTAAACGATTTTTAACGTTTAAATTAAATACGTAAAAAATAGCTAAGGTATATTTTTCACCATCGTTTCGACGGTATGAATGACAAATTTTCAAGTTACTTATTATTGATACTATTTTATCGTTTTTTTTTTTTTTTTTTTTTAAATTAAAATAAATTTAAATAAAAAGTCATTCATTAAAAAAAATCCTTGATTTATAATTAAAATATGTTTGATTCGTGGAAGCAGTTAATCTCATATGTTTTAAAAATGATTAATTAATTAATTAGTTATCAATTCGGATGTTTGATTCGTGCTTTCTCTTACTCAGTTGATTTAGAATAATAAATTTTTCATTTTGATAGCCGTATAGAACAGGTTGTGGGGAGGAGATCAAAATTTTATAATTATTTCCTGATCTTGTCTAGTTTTTTTAAAGATTATATTCGTGTTTACTTATTATTTTGATTATGAACGAATTAAATTCAAAATTGTTTTGATTCAATTAGTAAATTTAAATGAGGAATTATTGACAGGGAAGATGACCCAAAATTTTTGGGATCGGCCGGTATCTGAGAGGAAAGTCTTAAAAAGATTGAAAAATATATCGCTTGAATATACAACGCCCACAATTCGAGATCGCTGAGTTCATCTCCAACATTTTTACAAACCTGAAATTACTGCTACTTATTAGTTATGGCTAAAGAGCATAATTAATCATCATACATATAACATACATACAGTCAAAAACTTAAGCATAAAAACAATTTTATAAAAGTCAGCCATGTATTTTAACAACAGAACTTTGTTATTTCATCAAAATAATATCGTAGAGTTCACGTGACGATGTATGTAATTATACAAACAAGCAATAAGTACTTCTTTCATTACTCAAAAACAATAGACTTCATCTAAGCCAAAGGCATGATCAGGACTGAGGTGTGCGGTGGGGGTAAGGGGGTTTCCTTCCAGTACCGAGTTTTTTTTTCAGGCCCGCGGAGGGCCAGCGACTTGGCGCATCGGCACTAAAAATCCGTTTTTACCCCTCCACGACCTTTTTTTATTTTGCTTTTATGACTTTTCCTCCTATCCTGCGCTCGGGGTTTCCCCGCACGGCGCTGAGCATGATTTGAAAAAAAATTCAGGATTGAAAAGTAAACAGACTCCTTACACAACAACAGCACTAGTTCAAGCTCTGAAAAACAAATTTCTGACAAGAGAAAAATATATAGGCCTAAAGACCTTATTTTTAACTGAATGTTATTCGCCAATAATAGTAGATTGTAGATACCTTAATTGATATTTGATTCCAGCTTCGTCGACATCGGCTAAAATATACATGCTATTTTTTTTTTTGGCAATACCGGGCATCAAGTGCCCTTGAGAAAGAACCTTCTATCTGAAATGAGGATTAAAGACGTCCTCAAGGAAACGATTGTTACATAACAGTTTGGAATTTTGTAAAAACTGAGGATCACGAATAAGATCAGGTGCGAGATATAGCGTTTTCATGAATTGATTTTTCGAATTAATTACAATAAAGAATTTTTTTCAAAGAGTAAATATATTTACAGCGTACACAGATAACCGCACATCACTTGAAAAAGTGTAGTAAAACCCTTAGGATGATTATACGGTAAGGAGGAGAAGCATGATGAAAAGAAACTGGTCAACTTTTTAATCGTTTAGATAATTTTTTGCTGGTAGAAATATTTAATTTCAATTTTTAATTCAACATGAAAAAAACATAAGCAGTCATGCTACATTTCTGAAGCAAAGTTTTCAATTGGGGCTTGTTCAGCTTCATGTATATAGTATACCTAGTATCAAGTTTGAAGATTTCTAACCTCTAACTTCAAATATCAAACTTCACCTTTCTAGGTCGATTTGTTGAGGAGATATAGAAGATTCATGAAATGTTCTGCAGCAATTTCCCCCAATATCTGTTTTTTACCCTAACTCTCCTTCAAACTCACTAGCGTAGCTATAATCAGAATAGGTTAATCATTTGGGCTCATGTTATCATATTACACAGCAATAAAAAATTTTCGATCTCTCTTGTATCCCCACCACATTTTAAGATCGGTAACACCTTCCTTTTCCTCTCCATATACGCTTTATTTCTAATCTCTAATAATTATATGAGTTCATATACGTAAATAACATTGTTTTAGATGTATTTATATTGACCCAAATTCAAGTGGTCATATTCCGGTGCTAAAATAATTCTACACACCAAGTTTAGTCTTTCTAGATTGATTAGGTGAGAAGATAATTATGGAAGATTCAAGAAATTTTATGACTCGAAACATCTTCTAAAAATAGTTTTTTGCTCCAACTCCCCTCCAAATTCACTTGGAAAGCTGAAATTTGGCTATGATAGTGTCCGTGAATCACTCTTTCATAAGAGATCAAAAACGAAATTTTTGAACCACTTCCCTTTCCCCTCCAGCCATTAAAAATTTCATTGATGCGCCATTTTAAGGTGTATCGAAAAAACAATGAGAGACTTTATATGCACATTCGAGAAGAGTCTCTCACCAAATCTTGCGAGATTTTCATCCATATCCATCGGCGCTACGCATAGGGAAAATATACATAATTATCTATATGTATACCAAGAAGTTGGACATTTGCCAGATCAATACAAATGGTCTGAAACGCAAAATTTTGAGAACCCCACCCTGCCCCGACTCTCCCTCCCCAAATCAGGTGGGCTTTAATAACTGTCGTTTTTTCGTTAAAAACTCAGCTAAAAATACAATAAAACAATGCAATATTGATAGTAAATATTTTTTTAAATTTCTTTTGAAAAATAAAATAAAGGATATGAAGATCGTAATTTATAACTATTTTACTTTCAATATACGAAGGTAACTATGCTTGTAAATATTGTTTTAAAATTTTAAATAAAAATAAATATAAAAATCCCATCTCGTAAACTCGATACAATCTCACAACAAAATCGTAATATTTGCCTCTCAAATCAAGTCGTTATTTTCTATGCACCGCAAAACGTATTCGTACGCGTTTTCTTACTCTGTCATCGACAAATTACTTTCCCCTACATCACTGATTTACGACACGTTTTACGCTTCGATTATCTTATTTCCGGCATGACTTTTCTTCATTTACACAAATAGATGCACGCGATCACAGGATATTAGCGAAGTTAGCTCGAAGTTTTTGCCATCCACAGGATAATTATAAAGTAAAAAATGAACAATTATCAACGCAAAATCGGGCGCCTAATTTAAAAAAAAATTAACTCAACATAAACTGCTCTTCGGTTTCAACGTTTGGAATATTTCAATCGTCGGTTGGACACTGTTGAGGTAATTTCAGCGATGTTGGTTGGTACTAGAGTGTATAAAACGAATGTATGGTATTTACAACGGAAGCACGTGTTTGTACGCGTACTTGTCGTAAAGTACCTTTCGTCGAAAGACACACCGGGCGAGCACACGGACGAGGCGAGCGCAAAGAGTAAAGACGACTGTAAAATAGCACCTGGCTTCGCGGCCCGTGTCTGTAATCTGTACACGGGTAATTATAACGAATCTTACCGTGTTTTACTGCAAGATAAGACGGTATAATAATTCGATGACACTCAGTTAACTCCATCAGTATCGTCGGTCGTTGGAAACATAGTAATAATAAGTATTTCTTACACGATGCTACTAACCACGTTCAGACGTCTTTTTCGACCTTTTATAAGGAATAGTAATACTTTTACGACGTTTGGGGGCTTTCACCTCGTCTTTCTAATCGACAAATTTCGCTAGCGAGCTACCTTCTTTCAGTCGTTTTGTTTTATAAGCGCACACGTGTTGTAAATAATGGTAATTTGGCCGAGAAAATCGCCTTATCTTATGTTAAAATCCGGAGTATTCATACTCGAAGCCATTGAGCTGAAAATTACGTTGCATTTTTCTTTTCTTTTTTAGCAATTGAAAGAATTTTATTTCAACAAATTCGTATTACTCGCGTCGTGTAAATTATTTTAAAGCTTTGTGAGGAAAAAGTAAAAAGATGCTGGCAATATCGAGAATATAGGTATTCAAATATTACGTTAATATGTTAAAACTAAATTTTATATTATTCCAGACCTTGCTCAACACGATCTCGATATAATTACCCGCATTATGTAATATAATCGCCACTGGTCTCTTTATCTATCGCCTATATATTGACTATTTAAATTAACCCACCGATCGTGCACGTCTACACAGGTTTTTTTTTCTCCTTCTCCTATCGTCTGTGTTTAATTAATGTGGTAATTTATTACGTAATTTTAATTTTTAGCGCCTTATGCTGGAAACAAATGCGACCGTGAAGTTATCCCAAGGTTGGACGGCGACGTTTCTTTGCTCCCCTGAAAACCAGTACCGTTATATCGAAAAATCATAGTCCAAGTATATCCGCCGAAGACGACACGCCGGTGCAGACGATGTGTAAACGTAATTAAATATGTAACACGTAACATCTCCAACGCATCTGCTGATCTGCTTGAGCGAGCGAGCGCGTAAGGTGGTAAGCTAAGACTACAGCGAACACTGGTATAGCGACGAGCGTGATGAAGACGTATCCGCGGCCATGTATTTGCAAATAAGGACAGTATGGCAGTAAATGGAAATAAGCATGAGAATAAGCGTTAAACGTTTTTCAGACACGATTTCAAAATACCCATATATTAAGCTATTCGCGACGACTACCAATGATCACGAAACGCAGTTCTACACGGTTCAATATATGTAAAACTAAATTACATAAGAAGTGCATAATCGAGCCCAGCATATTCTGTACGACGCGAAATTCCTACACTACGACACCTCGCGTCTTCGCGTCTCGAAAATTGAACCACCTACTCCCTCACATGATCACATCTATTGTTCCGGTGTAAAAAATAGCGACGCTGTGCGCCAATGGTAGCGTTTAAGATAATAATATGTTATAGGGCTCGCAGGGTGGTCGAATCATCCGCGTAATACCACAAAACGACCGATCTCTGTTTACAGGAAATCAAGCATTACGACCAAGTTTCAATACCGTAAAAGTGGATTGGGTAAACTTACGAAACAGCTTACTGTCTACAAAAGATGAATGATTTCGCCTTAGCTAACAAATGTATGTCTAGTCAGGAACACGAACGTTTTACTAGATATCCGAAGACGCGGGCTACCGCAGCTTCTTTTTCATACTTCACCTATTTATTTATTCGCGCTCGCCACCAAGTAGGGTGCTGATGGTTTCATAAATGAAATAATCCAACGATGGATGTAGTGCCTTTGTCATAAACCAACGAAGGATCTTCGTTCCATGAATGAATTCCTAAATTCGCCAAAATCTGAATATTAATTCTCAACAGTTCAACTATGTGATATTTTTTTGAATCGGAGTACCAGATACAACTTCTATCCGTAAGAGTTTTCTACATTATTACGAACGAGTCCATTCACCTTTTTTTTTTTTATACACGCCATGTACCTGCTTCAGAAATAAATTCTATCACCTTGTAGGTAAATAAGAAGACACTTGGAGCATGAAAATGAACCAAACCCCTTCTAATGATATAACCCGTTTAAAATTTAAGAAAAGCCTTTTAAACACTATAAATAGTATACTTGCATGGGTGAAATGGGGTATTTATACAGATACCAAAAATACTTACTACGATTAGGAGTATTACGTGGGATTATTTATCCGAAGCATTGAGAAATGAGGAGTACTCTAATCGCTAACGGTTCGTTAATCCTTTTTCACGATTGTTCGCTGATTTCGCAGCAAGCCCATATTATCTGACCATTATTGTGAAAAAAGTGTCTACCTGAAATTCAGATCTGAGCCTATTATCGTTTATATTTACTTACCCTTTGTTGGTTTGCTGTAAAAAACAAGTAATTGGGAAGAGGTGGGGCAAAAGAGTTTCACAGTAAGGCTAATGGGAGTAAAGAAATGACACGTGAAAAAATATAGCAGCCATATAGATATGCGTACTGTAAATATCAAAATTTTTTCATAATTTGACCAACCACTACTTCCCTTACTATACTGGACAGAACAGATAAGATGATGTTTACAGCTACTGAAATCAGAGAAAGAGAGGAATAGAGGGTATAGAGGGTAAATTAACATCTGAATTTATATTACAAAAAAAAAAAGTCAACAATTTTTTTCCACGTTCAAAAATGAAAATTTATTTTTGTAAAAAAAAATGAAAATGGAAGGTATTACGAAAATATTGTTTTAAGAAATTATCGATTCAAAAATAAAAATCTGTAGAAATGAAAAAATATTCAATTTTTATATAATTTTGCTGATTCCTCGCCGTTTTAAAAGAATTAGATCCATAATAGGAAAGTATACTTACTCTTAATGCAGTAAGTTAAAATGTTGTTCTATTTCCTTTACGTAACGTAAAATTTTTAATTTACAATTTTTATACAAAAATTTATTAGTTTTTTCAAATACCTAATTTTAATATCATTGAAGAATAAAAGTATTTATTAGGTAACTTTCAAATTAATATAGTTTAAATACAAAGATTAATTTATTGGAATTAAAAACAAGCATAATTTCATAATAATATATGAATGTAACGATTTTTCTATTACGTAGGTAGTTCAGTATCAATTTATTTTTTAATGCTGCTTAGCATCTGAGTATAATTTTAAATGTTTAAAAAGAATGACGTTATTTATTTTCCAATTTTACTTTTACATCGATTATTGGAATGCATGAAAATTTTTGTTATTAATCACGTCGGGTATTATTATTACTTTTTTAAAAGTCAACTTTTATATTATATTAACAAGAATCTTCAAATTATTCTAAGAACACCACATATCTTCATGACATTATTTCTTTTTAATTCACCCATAAATATATACGGACTTACTCATTTGTACACTTTTTTCAAAGCAGAAAGTAAAGAACAATAATTAAATTTAATATTTAAAAATGAAGATATTAAATTTGTTATTATTAATAAAGGTCATGAAGAGAATTTTAATATAAAAGTATATTATTTAAATTCATTTTAACGTAGATATATTATTAGAATGTAATAAATTAGGAATACAAAATACATATGTTTGAATAATAATAATTATTCGGGGGTTGCATCGAAAAAAAAAAAAATTAGAATGAAATCATAGTTAAAGCTGTTGAAATGAAAAGATTAATTCTTTTTTTTTTTTATTATTAAAAATAAGCTTGCCATTTTACATCTAGCGAAATTCAAGTTTTTTTTTTTTTTTTTTGAAAAATGTAAAGAACAAGAGGAAAACAGTGACCTAAACTTGAAAAAAGATACAATCCTCAAGGTTGATGAAAACACCTGTCAAAATGAGGTCAAAGTTTTCAAAGTGACACTTGAGGAATCTCTGTGTAGATAAAAATCGATCATATTTCTTGTCTAGATCTTAAATAGCTCAAATTGAACCCACACCACAAATACCACCCATCAATTATACGTTTATGATTACTTTTTGAGTTTTGAATAAAAATAATTTGTACTCTCTTCAAAAAAGTGTAAAAAATGTTCACTCCATAAATTTTGACGAAATTAGGCGTCAACATTTTTTTCAATATTTTACATAACAAAATGTTATTTTAGTGCATGTACATATTTTTAATTGTCCAAAAATTGATTTTTAGGACATTTTTCAAAATTTTGGCCTCATTTTTGCAGGTTCACTGTTCATATCAACTTCGAGGAATGAATTTTTTTACATTTTTTAGTGATAATTTAGCAACTACATTCTGCTAGCTTTACTTCTCATCGAACAACGAGGTTCAGCCTAATCTAGTCCACACTACTCAGAAATTTCTCGCTATATCAAGTGAAATTATTCATTTTAGAATGATAGTAACGAAATGCCTTTTAAAAGTTGAATTACAATATAACTGGGTAATTTTTTTTATCATTATCGATAATGAAACGTTAATAATGAGAATGCAAAGATTTTTTTGAATTTTTTTCTATCATCATATTTCAACTTATTTTTTTTATTTATCAAGTATATAATTACCAAATCTTTACTAATAAAAATAAAAAGAACTACACGCCCATATACCCTAAATGACTACAAATTATACCTGAAAACAATTTTTTATACCAACTTGTTCGTTTACGAATGAACCTCGAAGACGAACCACCGTAGAAAAATACGTTGTAAATAACCACCCGAAGTTTTGCAATTTTTTCTGGCCGATTTAATTTCCCGAACATTTTAATTCATCACAATACGCCGTAACGTCTACAAACTAGTTAGGAGCTCTATTTTTTAGCATATTAACGTTTTCAAGGCCTAAAAACCGTTAGAAATTTATTCGTCGACTAATCTAGAGCATTTTTTGCATTGTTAAAAAAAAATCATAAAAAATAACAATTTCGGTTGTGGCACCATCTACGCTATGTGGTACATCGAGTACTCTTGTGTGGTTCACCGAGGATTTCTTTTGTTGGCACAAAAAAAATCATAGTAAAACAGGTTAACACAGGAGCTCAAAAAAAAAAAAAAAAAAAAACGCGTAAAAAACACGACCCTCAGAAAAGTGAAAAAAAAATCGTATCTTTCGTTGGTAAAATTTAGTTCGTTATCTATGAATATATTAGAGATAACGATCGATCGCAACGAATTACGATTTAATCACCGTTTAATTGACATTGCACCGAAGCGGTGTTTAAGATGTTGAATTTTTTTCAATAAGTGGTTGCATAGAGGCGAATAATGATATTTGCGAAATCACCTGCGGAAATGCGTTTATTGCGCAGAAACTGCGATAAAGCTGAATTAGATGAGGTAACAAATTATTTGGCAAACCTATCAAATTGCTTTTATATCTTATCACCGAATCGTTGGTATAAGTGGAAAGCGAACTATAATAATTCTACAGGCTACCACATGTCGAAGAATAAGTATTGTAACATTGTAATACAATTTTTTTTTTTGAATTTGACCACGATTTCGTATCTTGAAGATGGTTCGAATATTCACGAAGTAAATCCTAGCCCTTCAGCGAAATCTGTACCTTAGGATACTCTGTTATTCACACGATTTTTTTCAAGCTTGGTCATTCTGACACAACGACAAATATTCTCACATCACTCGCCCCTGGTCGCTAAAAAAATTAAATCCGAGAACCCATCGATTATATAATGTCAATAATTTATATATTGTTCATCTCGCATATGCGAATTTTTTTCGCCATATTCCCACAGGTAAAGGTTCCGTCGAAGGTACCTGAAACTCGTTTTTTTTTCAACCTACCGTCCTAATAGGCGAACGTAAAAAAGCCACCGTGTATAAAAAACTACCATTACGTATTCTGAATATCCTCAGAGGGTAGTTTTTTTAGGTAACTCATTGTTAGTGTAATCGCTGCCGAGTATAACAATCCGATAGGTTTTTTTTCTATATTGCAATAGTCAAGGGTGACTGTACAACTCGACCTATCACACTACGACGGTACCCAGACTCTGGGGGTATTCCATAACGTTTTTTATACGCGTATTCACTTCGCTAATGAGCGAGTCCAGTATGTACGGATAAAAAATGATAATTGATTTTGCGAAGCCGTTAGGGTCTGAATGCTATGTAAAATTTCCGTTCTATACTCAAATAGTCATTAGCGAAATTCGTAATCTAGTAATGATCTTTTCCATGTACCCTTCGTAGACCGCCGATCCCGTGTTATTCGTTGGAAAATTGCCACGTAGGTGCTGGGCTTTTCATTGGTCGAACGATTTTTGGCGAACGCAGAATAACGTAGCGAAACGGTAATTTGTAGCTTTAGAATCGATGGTCTTTAATACTGTAAATTTTCCGTACCTCGCCAACGCACATGCAGTCTTGAAAATATCGTGCGAAGAACGAAATCTTTACACGCTTTTCTAACTTTTTTTGTCTTTTCATGAAGAGAAGTTAGTTTCCATCTGCAGTAAAGTGAATTTATAGATTTGATTCTAACAAGAAAATACCTGAGAGCACCTACACAACCATTCTACTCCATTACGAAGGCGTACTTAATGCTACTTATTAAATACTTACTTATAAATGTAGAAAAAAAAAAACAAGAAAAAAAATACAGCTCTTCAAATTTTAAGTGATTGTGTTCCAATTCTTCCGCTACAGCGCCTGTGTCACTGCTCCTTCACATCCACCTTTCTGCAAACTAAATATATCCAATTTAACTGTCGAAATTTTCAATTCTCTAGAATTTTTTAATCGAAAAATTCTGTGATTTCTGGTTGGATTCGAGGACCTATAACTTTTACCTCCTTTAACAAAATTGAGCTTTCTATCTCATCGTGTAGGAAATCAGTATCGCTGGAAGCTTTTTATGTGGGGCGGGGGAGGCAGTTGAGAAGATAGAAAATGAAAAATTAATAGTAGGTTACTAATACAGAGGGAACATGTCTCATGATTTTTGAGAAGGGAGTGGTAATACAATTTTTTTGAAAATAATATTACATTTCACAATAAAGAGTCAAATTTTTAGATAGATAGATAGATATAATTTATTTGTAGGATACTCTATAGAGTCATTACAATGTCTTTAAAAATTAAAAAATTTTTATTTTTACAATTGTATTGCATTAAAACATCTAACCCCAAAATTACTCGTGCCTCTGGCCTAGCGGCAGTACACGGCACGTTAATCAAGGAGTAAGTAAGTAAGTAAAAACAAAATGTTTATGAAAGATTAATTATTTCAATTTTTCTTCATAATTCAAATAACATTGAAATGAATTAGAAAGAGAACGAGAAACGATATTCTCTACCTCTCGAATTTTTTTTTTGTGGGTGGGGGATTACTTATTTTGCCTATCTCAACCTCTTCCTTCAGTTTCTTCTATAGCAAATCATACAGAAACCTGGCTGCAGCCTTCTATTTCTAGTTCTTCAAGCTCTCGATTTTATATAAGTAGCCATACTTATTCTCTATTTTGTGATTAGTGCAGAATGATATTTTTTCAAGCGTAAACATAATGCGATCACATTTTTTCTCCTCTAAGCACTTTTTATGTAAGAAAAAAATGATCAATTTTTTAGTAGCACGAATTTCAAATCATATAAGAACATCACGTCGATTCATTTTAATGATTGCCAAATGAAGACTTGAAAAATCTTTAAAAATTATATTTCCATTCAAGCGAAGACAAGAATATTAATCTGGGTCTGACCAGCTTTCCGCCTTAAGGGAAGTACTTATTACTAGGTCATTGTTAAATCTATAAGGTCATACAGATTATCATCATTATTAGGTCAGAGAAAATGGCAAATCCACAAACTGGCGAATAATTAAGAGGAAAAAAAGAAGTAAGAGTTGTGCGGTTATACGATAATTAAGATCGAATCAATTCATTTAAGTTCGAATATAGATGCAACAGGCCATTATGAATAATCTATAATTATTTAAAAAATTTATTCGAGCCAAGAACGAATAGTTTATACGCTGGCTGTATATCTGAAAGGGTATTTAGGGTGGTGGAAAATAGAGGATTTCTGAAAAAAAAAATCGTTTCCTTATTACGCGAAACCCTGCGGTGTCACGGTATGGCTTTTTGTTGTGACATTTACCTATTGTACTTCTTGACCAAAATTAGTCTACGTAGAGGATTATGGTGGTTATTTATTGCGAATCATAAATAACCCGATACTTTGAAGATTTTCATTTTTTTAAATATTTTCTCATATACCATAATGCAGCTGTTTGCTTAGATTTTTGGAGAATTCTTTTTTGGCTTCAAGTCACACGAGGAAGTAAAATCGAAATTCTTACTCAAATATATACTTCCAATGAGTATGTAAGTAATTTCGTAAAAATGAAAATATTAGCGCAAGAAAAAAATGACCACGCTCGATGGGAACATTAGTTCACGATAGATTTATCTCATTCACGTACATAACGCCGTTAACGCAAACAATCGAAATCGTTTAAACGTCCGCACAAAAACGCGTAAAAATCGGGTATTTCGAGGGGGGCGCGGACGACAGACCGCATTTAGGGAGTGCGATCGGCCGTCTTTTTTTTCTCCTGCCTATCTTCGCGAGAGTAAATGCAAAAATTATGAATAAAATTGATGATAATGGGAAATATTACACCCAGCGCGAATAATAAAATATTACATTCATCGGATAAAACATCAAACCGAGGGTTTTTACCACCGGACGCGGACGTCCTGGATGAGATCGAACCGAAGACCGATGGTCTTTTATACTTAAAACAGTTACGTTTTTACATCATTTCTAGCCCGAGGGATGCAAATCTACCAAATACGACTGCGCTTCACCCTCTCTAGCCGGTATACAATAGATTTCACCTTTAACCTGTAGGTCTATTTCATTTTTCGGATAGCCGCGTGTTTCCCGACTAAACTGACCATATGGTTCCGCCAATCGCCCCAAAAAATGCGATTTATTTGAATATCGCTTTTTTTCGCGCAATTATTCCTTCGTATGCCTTAATCGATACGATGCGCTGCGCGTAAACCGTTTAAAATCATTTTGTTTTGTTTATACTATCATATATATTACGCGTTTATATTGGTACGAAGTTCATTTCTTGGCTATTTTTATGCATAACTGTTCGACTGTCGCATTACCTTCGTCATAAAGCTGATATTTAGTCAGATTTCATACACAAATATCTTTAAAATTTGCTGCGAAACCATAAGAAATTGAATAAATGCTATATAGCAAATATTCTGTGTTGGTATTCACTATACAGGTGTATTATAAAATGTTTTACTTTCTCAAAAAATATAAATTTACTTGTGTGTTCATTAGGCGGGTGTGAATTTCGTTTTTTTTTTTTTTTTTTTTTTTTTTTTTTAATAATAAACAGGAGTTACAGTTTTACAGCAGTTCCTAAATAACCTCAAATCGACATTATAGAAATTTCAACCATCTCACTGAATTTTTCAACCTTCAAAATAAATAATGATTTTGAAAATTTTAAATAAAAAAAATAAAATAAAAAAGAGTCGAAGTCATTTAAAGGCTAAAAAAAAATTTAGCCGCTAATTTTTTTCTCAACTTAAGAGTTTTAAACTGTTCTTAAACTTTTTCAAAAAATAACGATGTTGGTTACTGCGAAAAATAAAGGAGAAATGGATAAGTACGCTCGATTTTTAACATCAAATTCTTGCTTTAAAATGACTCCATAAATTATTTTTCAATTGGTTCGAAAAAGTTTGTTCTCTGGAAAATTTCAACATTTTTAAAACTTTTACTTCAATTTGGGAAATCCAAAAATTGAGTTACAAAGCAAAAATATTTATGACGTCTTCTTTGAGATTATTTAGCAACTATTATTACTTCAACCTCCTCACTTTATAAAAAATCAAAATCGTGCCTACCCTTGCGGTCACTCTTACCTCTCACATTTCACACACCGCTTAACATAACTGAAAATCTAGTGAGTAATCAAAATAATTCTAAGGAATAGGTGCTTAACATCAATGTTCTATTTTTTTCTGATGTACCTCCTTTTAAGGACGTTCAAAGTAAAATTTTCAAAAAAAAAAAAACATACATAAATTAGTGCATAATGATTTTACGCGTTACCAGTGAACTTTAGGAAAAAAATGATTTTTCTAAACTTTGCTGACTTCTTGAAGATTTTAAAAATATAACCTTTCGTGTTTTTACGTCCTTCCTACAACAATTAAATTGAAATTTATTTCTGCTATATAGGGCATGAAGAATTTTACAGGATGTTTGACCGCCTTCCAAAGCGCAAAGCACTAAACGAAAGGGGACTATACTACTATAAGTATTCGTGCAAGATGAATTATAAAATAAATACTGGAAACAAGACACAAAAATAGAAATATCAAAGAAGCAACCAATAACTGATACAAAAATAAAAAGAATAATGAATATTAATTGTATAATAATCGTTTTTTATGTGAATAAAAAGACCATTCATAAGAAAAAAATTTGAGATATGTATATAAAAAATTCAACTCTTGAATTTATGGTCAATTTCACATTGTTTTATATAAAATAACAAATAATTCAGTTTCCAGGCCTGGAATAATCGAGAAGCGAAAAAAAGAAATTTGAGGGAACTTTGCAAGTTTTCTTTCTATTCTGCACATAACAACACAAAAGCATTTCTTGCGAAAATTAATAATATTTTATGAATAATTCATTACTGGAATGCGTAGTAGTATGGGATTGATTTTATTTTAAGAAACTAAAGAGACACAATATAATTAATTTTTACTTTCCATAGGTTCTTAATCATGTTTCATAAGTGCTAAAATCAAGTAAAATACTGCTTTATCGTGCTATCTTCCAGGAGAATTTGGATTGAGAATCCTTGGAAGATGAAAATTATGGAGTAATAATGAAACTTACGAATTTATTCGGCATAAACCAAATTATACTGTGTATATATTTCAGTAATAACTGATACACACATACCTATTTTCAAAAATATGTGGAATATAATCAAGTTTTGAAGCAAATTAAAAAAAAAAAAATTTCAACAAAATTTTTTACAATATTTGAACATCTAAAAATGATCTTTGAATGGAAAAAATCTCGAATTGACTAAAGATTAATTTTTTTGAATTTTGTAAACAGCAATAAAATGTACAAACTTTTACCCAGTTATGAAGGAAGTAAATACTGATCTACAGGGCTGAAATTCTCTCTATAAGCCAAATCGATACACAAAAAGAATAAAAAATTGTTCCACGTCTAGCATCTCATTCTCCTAGACTAGAAGTATTGACTAATAAACGTTTTTTTTTTCTTTCTTAATTATGATAATTTTAGATATTTTAGCATTTCTGTCCCATGTTACCTTTCAATTAATGTAAAAAAATAATAATCATAAAATCGATTTTTTTCAAATTTCTCACATACGTACTTCTTTTTTCACGTATTTCGACTCTTCAATAAACCAGTAAACCACTCTCAAAAACCGTCAATAAATCCAATCGTCTATTTAGCCCTAAATAACGCCTAAATACACACAGCGAGGACGAAGGAAAGACAGGAAAAAAAGAACACCGTATCATTTTCTATGTACACCGGACATCCTTCAAATATGACCACAAGGGGAGAACTTCTTACTTCACTTCCCGAGTGTGTCTTTTTTAAATCCCTATTTCTGAAAAATGACACTTCCAAACACACACTATAGGAAAAAACGCCGTGCCGATAAAAATAACAAACATCAACGAATAAAATAGTCCTCTTCGTGGGAACTCCGGCGCTTTGTGTCTTTTTAACCCGTAGGTCATCTCGTATCGAAGATTAGTGCGAATCGCCTTGCCGGCGATATTCAAATTTAAATTTTCGCATACGCGTAAAACCATCAGAAGCGAAAGGTAGCCGAAATGTCAAGGTTAACTCTATAAATCCCTCAAATGCGTTAAAGTCGGTAGGTACAGGCATGCTGTGAAATACACGTACGCGCGTTTCGGGAAGGAGGTGGTTTTTAAAGATGATTTGTAGGTACTTTCGGGTGGCGTATAAATCACCGATTAAATAAGTTGTTTGGGAAGCTATAGTCACATTTTAATTTATGATGTTGTTGTTTAAAGACAATTTTTTTTTTCGTTAATATGAGTGAATTTAAAAAAATTTTTTCAATATTGTAGTGCGATCATACATTTGATACAAGCTTCGATATTATCGTAATTCGGTAAAACGCCCACTCATTGACATTTCAATTCGACCCTGCGAGAGACATCCGATTAAAAAAACCTACCATGACATCGATTACGGTAACACTGGCGATAACGGTAAACGCGATTTATACGCGATTGATGGAGAAAAAAAAATAGGGGAAGAGGAGTAAAAATAAAGAATTTCCGCGTCAAAAGAGATGATCAATTTGAAGGGTATTATTTAATATTGAAAACGGACACACACGTGAGCCATTGTTGGCGATTTTTGGTCAATAAATGAGCAGTTGGCCACTGAATAGAGATTTTTTGACCCCTGTTTCAATAAAACGTGCATTTGTACAATTACAACCTACATGAAAACATAAGTAATACCCTGTCGCTCTCTTTTGTACTTTCACCGGCGACGTCGGCCGGACTTGGTTTTTAGCAAATTCGATAAAAAGGTTCATTACCACCGTCTACGCGTAACCAGGAAGTACCGTAGCCGCCAGTCCGTTGTTAAGTCGTCGAAAGGGAGACTTCCTTGTTTGGCTAGAACCTTATCCGGTAAACGATTGTCGATCATATTTTCGCTTTATGGGCAAATATTTATTTTAATGTTTTTACGCCGATATTTGATCGACGTTGTAACCGCAGAACGCAGGTGTTGCATAGTCTTGTCAATTTGGAGTTATTTCGCACGGACCCGAAATAGCTACTCGCCATCAGCTAAAAACAAAAGTAAAAAGCACTTTCCGACGTTTATGCAACGATGACGAAGCTTCCTTTCCTTGTTTATATTTTTGATGAAAGCAAAAGCATTAAGACTTTTTTCCCTATACTACTTCGCAAATAAAGCGAACTATACCATAAAAATATTTTAGGGAGTGATTTCGTTCACCCCTTAAACGCGGAAATCCCTCTCACCGGATATCAACCTGTTTGCAAAGCCTTTGGGAAATATTATATTATCAGAATTATTTTAGTCAAAATATTGACATTTTCTTAGAAGCGATCTGAAAGTTAATATTATTAAAAATGGAAAAACTGAAATTAATTGAAAAATAAAAGTGTATTTTAAAATTAATTTTCCAGATCACAAATGAACAAATTTGGAGAGAAAACCCCATGTTTCAATACCAGGACAAATTTAATAATTATTTTCAAATAAAATTATAATAAAAGAGAAAATATGGCAGAGAAATTCCCATCATAATTTACGTAACTGTGAAGTGTTGCTCCTCATAAAACTATACTTACAATAGCCCAGTGTAATGTTGTAAATATAAAAAACTTAAAGGGAAATATATTACGATAGCAAAGGAACCACTATAAGTCACTTTTGGAGAGGGAGAGGGAGAAGGAGGGACAAGAGGACAGACTGCCCCTGAATCCTGGTTTCTAAGGTTTCTAAGAGTGTCCGAAAATCTAAATTATGAGTTAATAAATTTTCACAACTCCGACTGCCATTTCTTTATTCATTTTTTTTCGAACTGTTCATCATATTATTCAGAGAAAATTGAAGAGGGGTTGAAAATTATAATTTTGGCCTTCCTGGCTCTCGTTTTAAACGGCAGGTTTAAAGTTAGTGGTGGATTTTTTGTAATTTTCAGATAATTACGTAAAATTGAAATGTTGGATTTACATTATGGACTCTTGAATTGCAATTTAGATTTTAAGATAAATTTTCCTATAATATCGCAGTCACTACTTATTACTACCTACATCATTCTACAAATATAAATTTATGTCCTCTAATTTCACTTAATTTCTTTACAACTTGTTCCTGCTTTGGAAATGAAAAACCACCATTAATTTCCTCCCAAACCTCTTAAAGAAGAGGAGTAAGACGCTTTTCATTCTTAGCTGAGTTCTTAAATTGAAATCATAGGTATTACAGCGTACCTAATTTGAGGAAATGTCGGGGATGCGGTACATTCCAGAGCTTTGCATTTCAGGTTATTTGTAATCATATGGCAAATGTGTAACTTTTTATAGGAAGTATTTTTCCAACGTGGGTGGCGCCCACAGGTATGGGTGATAATTCCTGAAAATTTGTTGAGAGACTCTCCTTTTTTTTGTTCTTATGATTCATCTCAAAATGACGGTTCAGTCACAGAGACCAACATATCCAAATTTCAGTATTCTAAGCGCATTTGAAGGGAAGTTGAAGCAAAAAACAGTTTTTAAGAAAGTTTTAAATCATGAAATAAGTTTCTTCAACCTCCCACCTCTCTTCATCAAATCGACTTAGAAAGGTCAAACCTGGAATGTGGAGTAAGTTGGAGACCGAACTACGACCTCTGAAATTTAGGTCAAATTGGATCCATAATAGCGGATGATCAACATTTGAGGAAGGCTCGAAGAGTCTCAAATAAGTCAAATTTCATGAATAAGAACTCATATGATTACTAGTGATGATAATTATGCTGCATGTCAATTTCAGCTTTACCTATAATTTTGAAGGCGAGGAAAAGGTATTATTGTCCTCAAAATGTGGTGGTGTAAATTTCTGATCATAGTTGAAATTTCATAAATCTCGTATATCTCTTCATCAAATTGACCTAGAAAACTAAATTTAGTATGTGATTTTAGTTGGAAATCAGAAAATAACCCCTTAAATTTAGGTTAAAATCGGTCAAAAATATGTCTCAAAACTTCAAACAGCTAAAATTTAAAAAATGCAGGCTTTTTTAATTCCTATGGAGAAAAAGTACTTCACAATATTACCAAGGGTAAACAAGCCCCAATTGTGAAAACTCAGCTTTAGTAATGCGTCGTTCACCGTTTATATTAACGCTTGAGCAGACCTATAGTAAATTGTTTTTTTAATTTAATTTTTTTTACAAATCAAAACAAATAAAAATAACACTGCGGTATTAAAAAAAGTCTTTTCAGAAGAAATTCAAATATTGAAAATTTTGTAAATATTAATTTTAATTCGGAGCTTAAAATCTCCCTAAAGGCCCCTACTTCCATTGCTTGATGTTTCCAGCCGGAGATCCTCTTGGAGTAAAAATCCAAGTGGATTTCAAGTTTTCCCCAACTTCGCAATTCCACATAAAAATTACTGCCATTTTTGTCATACCTCATCATTAGATTAGTGATTTTACCGAAAATTAGATTCAATTATTTAAATTTATTTTTAAAATTAGGTATATCACTTTCATGAAGTTTTTCTAAAAAGAATTTTAAATCAGTTGATTTTTGGGTAGGGGTAAGATAAGAGATATTCTTTGTACTTCATTTATATTTCTTGAGATTCATACTACTGGTAATACTGATTATGCAAAAATACAACTTATTGCGTGTGTTTGCCATATTTCTGTAGGTACCTATGACGTTTTTCTTTAACCTGTGCCCTCATAATGGAAAAATGGAACTGTATTGGGTGTTTTTAAAATCGGAAGAAGACTTAAAAAATACGCCTGAATATTTAGATTAGAGTTACGGCGTGGCGTTGTATATACATTCATAATGTCTTGTCCGTTCTGTCATTCGACCGTTTTCACTATGCATCATAAATTCACCTTCATTGTTAACAAAACAAGTTAAAGAAACTGATAAATAAAACACCGAAAAATACTTCCTCTTCAACTCACCTGCCAATTACTCGATTAGAAGGCTGAATCAATATTGGACCCAACGAAAGAGAGCCTATAGCACGGTGACTTACTACGTGATAACATACAAAATGCACGACACCCTGATTAACCGATTTACATGTGTTTCTTAAATGTTTATTTCCGGTTAAACGCAGTATGCGCGAGCTTAGCGGTGCGTAAAATATACGTACTTCATTATTATATCTAAACCATTCTAAGTTCTGTTATTAGTACCTGGTCTAATTTTGTTTACAGGATCAACAACACCTTTCATCCTTTGTTTGAACGGTTTCCGTTGTTAATTGTTACATTTTTAAGTACAAAGTTGATTGTTTTTCGGTATTATGGCGCCTGCTTACCCCGCTTACGATACCACCGAAGGTCTAGCCATTTAGTTATGTCTTGTTGATGCGTAATTGTCAAATATTGCTTATTCGACCTTTCCTCGTATCAATATCGATTAATTATATGTAATTGCAACACCGTATTCGAGTGCTTTGACCCCGCGAGCAGGAAAATATCAACAGTATTCTGGGGATTATCATTGAAGTATCCGATCGTACATCCGTTTCTTTTTTTTTTGAACAACGACGACGGGCGTAGACGACAGTTTCTTAAAATTTTACTACGAATAATAGCAGATAAGAAATATGAGTTCATAGTCGGGTCATGTTTGTCCATTATATGAGTCTGCGTACGATGTCTAAACAGGTCAATGTATTACAAAACCTATTTACAGTGCTGATAGAGTTACTCATGTTTACATTGGTAACGTTGCTTGATAAAGAAACGCCAACATTTTAGGCTTAATCCAATTTCAACGTGTTTTTGAATTACTTTTTCTTATCTCCGGAAAAAAATTTACAGTTTGTAGATAAGTTACTAAGAAGTGACCGTTATACCAAAAAAAAAAACAACCAAAATAAACACGCATAAACGTTTCGTCGAGTTATAAATAGGTGTACGTTGAAATGTAAATTTGGTTTTGTGTAGAAGCTCATTTTAGTGGGAAAGATTAAAATCTATGTTCCATGAAACAGTTAATTTGAGAAAGGTTTGTTCGGGCACAATCATTTCCTATGACCTTTCGAGTAGAATTACCAATAAAACGAGCTTCTTAAGGTGTATGGCGAATAAAAGTGCCACCTGAAAAGAAAAAAATCGCCAATGTAAAAGTAAAAATCGATATTTACCTATCGAATTACATTAAGTAAACACCTTTTTTTTTCAAATCGTTCTTCTATGTTACCACACAATAAAGTGCAAGTTTATTTATATTTGTTTAGGTTTTTCTTAAAAAATAGACTCGAGTCTGGATTTGTATAAAAGATAGATCGTGGAACACGTTTCGCCATTCTGTAAATCACGTATAGCACCGCGGTAAAGAGGGTCACTGGACAAGGTATAGATATATGGAGAAAGAAATGCCACCACAACACACATACCGAGAGCTATTTGATAAACGTATTTCCTTATCCGGATCGCCGTACAAATAAATTATACCTAAAAGACAGTTTATTTGGGACTCGAACGTTTCTATACATTTAATCAAGGTATCATCGGTATCGCTTATTATATTACAAATATGATAATATTACCGACGATGCGCCTACCTACTCATAGAAAAATCATTAACTCCCCGGTTGACGCATTGTTGTAATCGTAAATTATACTCGGATCTTCGATGCGGCCGACTTGGCGAAGTTTCTGAGATTTTTTCTTTAAAAGTTGGAATTTTGGACGACGCGTAATTACGGTGTAACGCCAATTCGAGTAATTACGCGCGAAGGGTGACTTTATATAAAACCGTGGGGTGCTTCCCTTTTTTTATGTATGTATTTTTTCGACAATTGTAATGCCACTGTATCCGAAACTCACGAGTCGCGGTTTCCTGGCCCGTTAAAACATCGAAATAGACGTAAATCTATCCATATCGTATTGCGTCGCATAGGGGTCCACACTCTCTCTTTCTCTTAGTCGTTTTACTTCTAATGTTTCGGACAGCTGCCTAAATCTCCCATGACCCGCAAGGTCTTCCTATACTATTAATTATTAGCTTATGGTCTCAAAATATGAATACATTTATCACTTCCGCGTATTTTCGTCCGCATACTGATGCAGTTCTCTTATGATTTCGATTGATAGTACTTACGATGCTGTAGAAAAGTTACTTTAATTTAAGATCAATTTTATAACATTTTCCTTGAGTTTTGAGCACTAGGACAATGCATTTTTGATTAACAAAAAAAAAAAAAAAAAAAAAAAAAGATAATTTAATTTGATTTCATGGGACGTCGCAGGGCATTCGATTTTCGGGAATCGTAGCGGTGAGTCCGGCCGCTAGGAGACCAATGTGAGCAAGGAGCTTTCCCCTCGACACGTCATCCTCCAACTCAACCATCACACCTGACCGCGTTTCAAAGACGCCCTTAATTCTTAAGGCATCTTTACGGGGATCTACTGTCCTCAAAAGCAGTGTCTTGAGATCCCGTTCGCGATAGACAACCCAGACTTGGCAGGTATAAGTACCAATTTCTGGGCCCTCTTCTCTACCGCAGAGGCTACCATCACAACGGGCTTCTTCCTGGCGTCAGCAATCGCCTGGGCATGCGCCCTAGCAGCGGCCTTTGCCTCCGCAGATGGCATGGCTGCCACAGCTCTGGCATACTCGCGCTTGCCTGTTACCACCGCAGGCCCCCCAGGTACAGAACCCAACACTAGCGCCTCTTCCGCAACAAAAGTGAGAGCAGCCTCCACATCGACGGGGGGCCGAGGCTCCCGCCGATGCTTCTTGCGCCCCACATCCGCACTTCTAGAAGCAACTACTGCTGGGACCACACCAGAGGAAACCACAGCTTTGGGCACCACCACGGGCACGACGTCCGCAGAGGCAACGAACACCGCTTCCACACGCGCAGCAGGTCGAGACCTGCGGCAGCGCTTCTTCCGGCCTCCACCTCCGCGGGCGAATATACCAGGCGATGGACCCTCCCCTGCAGCAGCCTGAGAGGGCACCAGACTCCCCGAATCGTTTGATGGCCGCACTCCCGAGTCTCTTTTGGGGGGGTTTTCAACCCCCCTATTCGAGTTCTCCAACTGCGTGTTTGGATATGGGGGTCTTCATCAGAAGATTCCTTTCGAAAAGCCTCCGAACCTCACGCACGCAGACAGAAGCAGAGTGGGCCTCTACAGCGTTCGAAGGAACAGCCGGCATAGGCGCAGTCGTAGCTGGTACCGTTCCATACGGCTGGGCCGCTAAGCGCCCAACCAGTTCAGCGTTTATCAACGCCAATGTCACAACCCGTCCAATAATTCGGTCGCTTAAGCGATTTCCTCGCGGGCAGCGCACTTGGTGAATTTCCCTGCTGGGTTCGGCCGAAAGCATCACGGGCACACTCCTGAACGCGGAGGATACACTCTCTCGAGCTTTCGTCAACTCTTGACAGCAACGCAGCATTGGTATATGCAGGCAAGCTAGGTGTGGTACCACCACCAGCTACACGTTCAATGCCTGCTGGCTCACGATTATCAGCCAGGCCCTCGTCGTCAGCACGAGTTTTCACAGCTTGAAGCTGGTCGTTCGAGGGGGATTGCACCCCCCACAAGTCATTATTCATGCCCGAGGGGCCACTTGCGGGCTCGCTCGTTTTCGGGTCCGAACTCGGCCCCTCGTGACATCGTCATTCTCTCTTGGCCGCACATGGGACTCTTATTTCCTCGAAGAGTTTCTCCTGTGTCGTTGCTCGGCCATGACCTTGTGAAGGTGGAGAGCGACCCAAGTGATAGAGCAAAAGATTACTCAAAGAAGAACCACTTTGAGCGAGCGTAAGAGAAAGAGTTTTAGAGGAAATACCCCTGTCGTTCTCTATATGTGCGTAGAACACAAGTCGGAAAATAAAAATGCACAGCGTAATGCCCAAAGTCGTAGTGTATCGCAAATACTATCGCATAAAATAACACATCAGAAACACATAAAAATCACTTGGTGGCACCCGGCCCTCCAAAGAGGATAGCGAGAAAATCATCAAAGATGATCAATTAAAGAAGACCTTACTCGAGGTCACACAGGCAAAGAAGAGGAAACCTAGGATGATAATCTTGAATGTAGACGCTAGGCTTGGAAAGGAGGAGTTACCAAACTTAGTATTCAACCAAAACGATTTTGCAGATGAGTGCTTTACTCCTGAATCTTTCAAAGATGCTTTTATACCAGTTTTTAAAACTGGACCCAGAGATAAGCTATGGGTACACTGGGTTGCAGAGGTTACTCCAAGAATTAGGAACTTAATAGAGAAAAAGGGTAAGATATATATAGGATTCAGCGTAAGTAACAAGTGGCGAAACAAATATAGACGCAACACTAGTTACTGATAAGTTGTCAGATAGGATCAGAAATTGGAAAGTGAAAGAGGTGGAAATAACAAGCGACCACAGACTGGTAACTTTTCGGATAGATCTAAACAATACGTAGACAGTTACCTTGGGAAAGAAGAAGTACAATCCGTACCGAGCTAATTGGGAGAAATATAGGGAAAACTGGACTCAGATGATGGTGAAAGGTGGAGACATTGGTGATGGACTGGGAGTTGAGGAAAGGGCTGTTTTCTTCGTGGAACTTCTGGATTGAACAGCTATAGGTGCAGTCCTTAAGACGAGAGAATTAAAGGAAAGAGTTAGGTGGTGGACCAAGAGTTTTGATAATTTGAAGAGGGCAACCAGGAGCTTAAGAAGACGCTACCAAAGGTGCAAACTAAAGGTAGGAAAGGGAGTACTCAAGCGCGAGCTCTTGAGATCGCAAAGGGCCCTTTTTTCAATTTGAGAACTAAATATTACAGTAATTGTTTCAAATTTTATTGGCCATTTTATAGAATCATTTATTCTCCTCACTGATAAGCTTGAGGTCTTTGGGGCTAGTTAATTTAGCTTTCAACTGAAATTACTGAAAAAACAACCAGAGGCAAATAATAATCCGTTCTAAGGAAAGAAGTGAAGGGGAAGATGTCCTGCTTTTATTAGCCCCCTTTTATACCGGAACGAGAGTGAATTCAGTACAGTAATGAAAACGTATCAAAAATACGATGGTGGCGCCCTCCTTATACTCTTGCTATATTCCTTCATGCAGAGAATTTTACCATGAAACAAGCGTAAGTCGCGTATTACGCCTTGTTATCGTATTTCTTCTTTTGTTTACATATTTCTAGAACAGTTTCTATTTTCTCAGATTACGCTTTCGGGTTACATTTAATACGCTCTTATCTAACGTACGAACGCGATGTGGAATTGATGATAAAAAAAAAGATCCTTGCATTCTAATGTGACATGTAGAGAAGAGCTAATTCGTTTTATACGTTCGCATCCGGGATATGCCCGCTTAAATTAACACACTATTCTAATATAGGTACCAAAAACAACACACACAGCGCGCGAGAGAGGATAACACCGCGGTGGAAGTATACTAATGACGTAATTGGCGGCCGTTGAGAAGATAACCAGTAAAAGCTATAGAGTCGAGGGGCTACCAGTAGGGCATATCCATTTTTCTCGTTCATTCCGGAGACTATCGTCTGATTCGACAGGAAGCATTTGTTTGGTCAACTTGTTATGTCCGGTCTCACGCGTTGTCGGTGTTAACCCTGTTATAATCGGAGACTATATCATAAAGTATCTTCGCTTCTCATATTACTACAGAGTGTACGTACCCGGCGATGATATTCGATAATAATTTCATCTTCCGGAGGGCTACTGTTTTTATGGGTGCACTACGTAATATACGCGCCTTCATAAGCTGGTAATTTTTTTTTTTCGAATTTCATGCGCAATTTTCAACTGGATTTTCGGTATCGCTGATCAGCAATTGTTGTAATCTTGGGCGGAGTAATCCGCAATTTTTTCACAGTTACAAAACAATAACCGCAAACCATTTATTTTGAATCTCCGATATTCGAAACGACCTACGAATAATAAACTTACGCCGTTTAACTCTTTGCTTGTATTAAATTTTTTTGTTCGTTTTTACTTTACCGCACACATGCATTGTGTATGCTTTAACATCCCATTAGAACTCATTATCGCTTGATAATTTCGATTGATTTATGCAATTATTTATATTCTTCCCGTATTTATTTATTGTTATTATGAATCGTACGTACTGGCTTGTTATTCTTATTTAAATCCGCACCGTAACGCAGCGCGAATTAAAGTGAAGTAAAAAAAAAAGGTACAGCTTCCACAGGGTGTTAACAAAGTTACCTCTCCCTACGAGTAATTCTGAGGGGTCCCAGATACTACAGCGAAGATGACGTTTTCAGATGTTACCTTTCGACCAGAATATTTGGGTGTATTAATGACACTTCTGGCTTCAGTACGCGTGGTTTGAACGTGATCAAAATATTTGTAGTAATTTTTAAATTGGTCCGAAGTGAAATTTTTCTAGGCGGTTTAAATTCACCGTAGGATTTCGTGTACTGCCTGAGCCATCATTATTATTGCATCGTGTCACGCAGCGGCCTATTTTCGTCGTTACTCGCCAACATCGACACGAGTGTAAGAATATAACAATTTTGTAACGAGCCACTAACTCGCAAATGAAATTTAAAAAATCAAAACATAAACTAAATAAATGATTAAAGAGTATTTAAAACCACTTTGAAATAACGTCGGGAATTGTCATTTACCATCGCTAGCTTAACGCACTGATAGCTTAAAAATCAAAATTACGATGGCTTACGTGGCAAAAATTGAATTTTTAATTATAGAGAAAATAAATTTGAGAAAAATTGGCCATTATTAAATTGCTGCAGTTTCATATCAAGCATTCTCTCATGACCCATAATCCCTGATTAAATAGATTGCCCACTCTACCCTACCCCCTACCCTCAACCCCCGTGATATCTGCAATGCACCTGTATTGATTTTCCATTTTTTTTTGCTGAATGTCCCAATATGCTGTACATTAAAATGTCCAATTTCCTCCAAAGCATTTAGATCATATTTTAGAAAATAATACCGAACAAAGAAAGAACTTCCTTAAGAATTCTTTCGCTTCATGTAGAATTTTATGCTTATTCTCCGAAATTCACTTGGAATTATAACAAATCGTGCAACTCCACACAATGAGCATGTACAGCACATTACCTACTTATTTTATTTATCACACCTAATTTCTACTTTTTAAATTTTTTAAACGATTCGAAGTACTAAAACCAGTTCATTACGCAATTTTAATAAAGAAAACTAAATATTATACAAAATTCAAAATGTTTTGGATCCTATATTCTCATTATTAATGTCATTTATTACGTTATAATACAATGATATGAAGAACTGGATGTACAATTCAAAAGAAAATTTTCATTCTGTGGACGTCTGCTGAAAACAAATTTTTCTCCATAGTATTTTGTTTCAGTGATAATTCCAAAAAACAGAACTTTTTCCATAAAAACACGTATTAAACATTTGTTAATGACGAAGATTATCGTTGATGACATCACAATAAGAGGATCTATGCACTTCCTTTATGCTACTGTCCAAAATCGTATTAAAAGAGCATTTCATTAATTTAAGAGCTTCTTATGAGAATATTTTTAAAGTAAATGTAAAATTGAATTTTTTATTATAGAGAAAATAAATTTGAGAAAAATTGGCCATTATTAAATTGCTGCAGTTTCATATCAAGCATTCTCTCATGACCCATAATCCCTGATTAAATAGATTGCCCACTCTACCCTACCCCCTACCCTCAACCCCCGTGATATCTGCAATGCACCTGTATTGATTTTCCATTTTTTTTTGCTGAATGTCCCAATATGCTGTACATTAAAATGTCCAATTTCCTCCAAAGCATTTAGATCATATTTTAGAAAATAATACCGAACAAAGAAAGAACTTCCTTAAGAATTCTTTCGCTTCATGTAGAATTTTATGCTTATTCTCCGAAATTCACTTGGAATTATAACAAATCGTGCAACTCCACACAATGAGCATGTACAGCACATTACCTACTTATTTTATTTATCACACCTAATTTCTACTTTTTAAATTTTTTAAACGATTCGAAGTACTAAAACCAGTTCATTACGCAATTTTAATAAAGAAAACTAAATATTATACAAAATTCAAAATGTTTTGGATCCTATATTCTCATTATTAATGTCATTTATTACGTTATAATACAATGATATGAAGAACTGGATGTACAATTCAAAAGAAAATTTTCATTCTGTGGACGTCTGCTGAAAACAAATTTTTCTCCATAGTATTTTGTTTCAGTGATAATTCCAAAAAACAGAACTTTTTCCATAAAAACACGTATTAAACATTTGTTAATGACGAAGATTATCGTTGATGATCACAATAAGAGGATCTATGCACTTCCTTTATGCTACTGTCCAAAATCGTATTAAAAGAGCATTTCATTAATTTAAGAGCTTCTTATGAGAATATTTTTAAACGTGTTTCATTGACCATAAGTAGTCCCAGTAAATGTTACTAAGCTGAGCAGATGAAGTTAATATGGTTGCCTATTCATGCTTTGAAAAATCATCTATATTTTTAAGTTTTCAATTGTATTAAGGCAAGACTTCAGACACTTTGGAGTTGCGTAATAATAATTGATTAGGCACAAAATTGAGAACTGAAGTATTGAGTTATCATTTCTGCCAATGAAAAATCATTTTGGTGTCATCCTTCGATGAACTTTCTTGAATAGTACGAAATAAAATGTAATTAGAACCATATCTAGAGAATTTCTACGCCTTTTCCTTAATTCTTAATTTTTGCTTCAGAATTCAAATAAGTCGTTCTAATTAACTGATAAATTTAAACAACTTACTCTGTTTTAAAACAAAAAAAATAAAAAATGAGCATAGACAATCTCTGAATATGATCATGAAGAACGACAGCGACGTATGAATAACATATTCCACTTTGTTCTGCTTTGTTTGAGATTTTATATCTGAAGGCATAACCTCAAAAACATCAGCATGTTTTCCTGATCATACCAATTTTTCGATAATAATGAAAGAAATTCAAAAAAATGCACTAAATCGTCGAGAATTTACACACTTATAATTCGAATAAGTAATCAAAATTTTTACTTCATTTTCTATCATATTGAAGGTATATTATACATATATATAAATATATACGCGTTTACCTGTCAAAAGTTCATTTTTAACTGCACTTAAATCTTGTAATGTAATGAACGGTTTTCTTCGAAAATTTAAATAAACACTTTCCATCAATATTTAAAGAATAGCATACATGATTTTTTTGATTAAATAAATATTTCCTCGAAAAAAAAAAAAAGCTTTACATAAAATTTAATTGATGAGGAATCAATATTTCACTCCTGATAACTTTCTTATAAACAGTGGAATTATATTTATCTTGCGTGTAAACCAAGAAAAAAGATTAAACTTTCATTATTTCAAATTTTAAGGAATGTTGTCGAATAGTTGTCTTAGGACTAGAGCTTTAAAATATCATTATTTCAAACTTTGAATTTTGCTTTTCATAAGAATTATATACAGTCCTGCAAAGTTTGCTTATTACTAAAAAAAAAAAAACGTGTACGTGTAATATACCCTTAAAAGAAAAAAAAAAGTAATTACCTATCTTATCGTCTATCTAGGACTACGATGACTTTTTCGCGGCTATAAGGAGTGCTCCTGTAAAATTTTTCAATTTTTCCACATAGATTTTATAGCAAATGAAGAGAAATCGATTTTATTCATTTTTTAAATTCAATTATTTCTTGCCCGATTAGAGCGATTTTCATCCGAAAAAGAAAGGAAGACCAAGCAGATCGTATATAAAATAGAGGAAATCAAATTGAAGGTCACAATAAACAAATTACATTCTATGGATTATTCTAAATATAGTTTTGAAATATCGAAAATTAAACTGAAGAATGTCTGAATATAAACTACGAAGAGGCATCCATTTGGTGAGTGATTAGATGAGATTCAAGTATATTAGATATTTAATTACTTTTACTTACTTCTTTGCAGGCTTGCTTACATTCTTACTTGGTATTTATAATCAATCTGCCGTCTAAAAAGATTTGTAATTTATTCATTATTTTCAAAAAAAAGCATAACAGATAAAATCCCCTTTTTCCCGCGATCTGTTTATGAAGAGTTGCCTCTCTCTTAATTTTATACTTAAGTAGCCCTAGGATAAGGGTGTCCCCCCAAGAGCTTCTTTTTTTCTTTTTTTTTTTTAGGTATTTAAAAATCAACTTTTTAGTAATTTAAACATTTACTACCTTTCACTTGACTTTATGGAACTTAACCACCCCCCCCCCCCCAGCAATCATTCTTTAATATGACTTATACAACCTCAAAATGAAATTCGGAGTTGCAGAAATTTTGCAATAGCAGTATATTTTTTTTTACCAAGTCTGACTTTTGGTGAATTTTTTGAAAACTAGAACTTCTCCTACAAGAATCAATATTAAAAATTCGTTCATGGGACCCCACTGGTGATATAATATCGCAGAATCTTAGTATTAATGATTCATGATTGAAAGCCCTGCTGTTAAGTACTAGATTTAACCAATGTATCAAGATCATATTAATAGGGCATTTCATTTATTTAAAAATTTCTTACGAAATTATTTCATTGCATTTAATTTACCACTGTTGCGTTAGATTCTGTTGCGCAGGACAACTCTTGATAAAATGGTTGCTTACTCATGCTTTGAAAAATGTATCAAGGGTGCCCAATTCGTTCTTAAAAATTAATTTGAAAAATTAATAATTTTTTAATATTAATTTTTTTTAATAGTATGAATTAAAAAATGAAATAAAAAGTAATTTATATGCGCATATTTTCGCTATAAAAGCAACTTGCCTAAATTAATTTCTATTTAGATATATCACCTTAAATTTTTTCTAATTTTTATTGGCTTGATAATTTTTATTAAATGTAAAAAAATTCAAAATAATCACCATTCCCTCTATATTGCCTCTGTACCGTGTTCTATCGGTGTTGACAGTTGGTTAATTTTTTTTCTATTCACTATCACGGTTACGTATCATTACTCATCAGCAACCCTTTTACTACCACCCAACGTTGATGATACGCATCAATCGGATTTCAGGCAAAGAGAAAAAAAACCTTAATCGATTTATCAGCTTATATAGTCATCATTTCCGATAATAATTGACGTTAAATCGCGATTTTTCCAGAAGCTTCAAAGTGTTAACTTGTGGGTATAACTTTCGTACCACGGTGTACAGGCGAAAGGGTTGTATATGTAAAAAAAATGAGTCTCCGTCACCCCTATAGTATGGGAAAAAATACCCAACGGTCGTTGGGCATGGTGGAAAAAAAATGCTCAGGGTAGCGCTATCGCCATTGTCCTGGCCTAACTTATTAATGAATACGTTTTTTATTACCCCGTTTCTTTTGCGGCGCGGTATTGTATTTCATTTCATGGCTTATTTATGCGATTGTTTTTGGAACTGCCCTTCCGCCATAATTCACAGTTATAACTAGTTTTTATAAGCGTGTTTGATTTGCGTTTGTTTTTTCACACTCAGCACCAACGTTCGGTGTTAAAACAAAAAAAAAGTGGTCAAAAAAACCAACACGGTAATTTTTTAGCTGCGATTTTTTTCCACCCCGCTATCTAGCGTACGGTTACGGAGTCGGGTATAAAAACAATGAAAACTCAATTTAGAAAAAACAAACGCGGTCGAAAAAAACCTCAATTTTCGAATACGTTTCGGCTAACAGCCGTAACGTTGATAGAATGTCAAATGACATATAATTTTTCATCTTATTACTGCTTGACGTGTTCAATAAAACGGAAATTTGTTCTTGTTGTAAGCTTCATTTTTAAATCTAGAATATCCGGTTTAAACGATTATAAGCGACTGGCGAAGGATTGATAACTGGTATCTGAACAATGAACTGCTACCAGAATCAATGCGAAAAAAAATCTGTTGCGAATTATACACACAAATTGCATTGGCTATTGTAGTGCCTTTGGTTTTTTTACTGTTTATTTACATTCGAGTTTTTTTTCCTCCAACCCCGAGCTCTGCGGAAGCGCGTACAAGGTACTACGGTTCGATCTTACAATGATGTCGAAGACATGCATCAATTCCTTTACATCACGACCTAGCCGGTTATGTCACGTGCGTTGGTGCACAAATTGACGGCACATTTGTGTGGTCATTTCGTCTTGATTAAAGTGTTCGGTTTCATCGTCGTGATCGTCTCTCTAGCCTCTACATGGCTGAAAGTCCACACACGGTATAATCGTGTACGCTACGGATACAAATTAATAATAAAAAAAAAAAAAAAAAAATCGCTCGCATTGAACCTTGACTTACATATTTACAGCAAACCTATGCGGAAGATAAGTGTATAGTGAAAAAAACGTGACCCACAGTAGCGAAAATGTGATACCCACGCTACGCGTACGCTCTGGGGTGGGGTTTATCAACCCCTTGGTTCGCGTTTTACTTCCAAACACTGTATAGAATGTGCTGCCAACATGCGGGAAGTTTCATTAATGAAAGAATGGCTATCGCGTTTTAATAGCGAATGACAAAACGCTGGTTTGGCGAAGCGGCCGCGCCTTTTCGAATTCAATATAGGAAATGAAGCCAGCGTACTCCGGCGGCGCGGCCCAAAGATTAACTCGCGCAATTAACATTTACAGCGAGCCGAAAATTTCGCCCCGCCGTATACGACAAAAGGAATGATAAACGTGAATGTGAAAATGCTGGTCAATCTGAAAAATGAACAAAATATCTGCGAGGCACAGACTGCTATATATATATAAGGCACAAAAACGAGATCTATTTCGTCGTCGTTCTATAACAATTACCTCGACTGGACACGTTGGAAAGTTATGCTACATACAAAAATTCGCTATGATGCAAACGTGATCAGAAGCGGTAATACGATTTTTTTACGTCACATCATTACTCCGCATACAACGCTTGGATTAGTGATGAGTGCTCTGGGTAGCAATGGAATTCGTTTACTTCGACATACTTTAAACGAGGCTACAAATGCATAATTAGTAAGACGGACCAAATTTTGGATTTTTTTAGAAGTTTCCGTAAAAGATAAATGAGACCTAAGAGGTTGCTCAAAAGGGATGCAATTCAAATTTTTCACTTGTATTGGGCCTACTATCGGTCGTTAATGGAAACCTTTCATTACACAAGAGGGACGATCAAATTTCAAAAAATTCATTGATATGCATTTTTTCTCACGGCCCACAGTGGGCCAGCAGACTCCCTAAAACGCACGTTTTATTCAATAAGATGTATGAAAGAGTGAAAAGTAATTTATATTATGTTTTTGAGGTCGTAGATTACTAATTTATTACTAAAAAAATTGTGGGGTGAGGGGGTGGGGCTGGGGTAGGGGGTTAAAAGTGAATTTTAACTATAGTATCGTGTGATATATCATTATATATGTTTTCGAGGATGCAAATTACGAATTTAATGCCAAAAAAAATGTGGGAAGAGGGGGTGTAGCTGGGGGAGGGGGTTGAAAGTAAATTTTGCCCATAGTATCGTGTGATACGTCATTATATATGTTTCGAAGTTGTAGATTACGAACTTAATACTAAAAATTGTAGGGGTGAAGAGATGGGGCAGGGGGTCCGGTTGGAAGTGAAATTTGGCCACAGCATCGTGCGATATATCATTACATAAATGTTTCGAGTTTGTAGATTACGAATTTAATACCAAAAAAATTGTGAGATGAGGGGATGGGGAAGGGAGGGGTGATTGGAAGTGACATTATTGGCTATTGCATTGTAGATTACCAAATTTATATTTAAAAAATAAGCACAAGAGCTAAATTAAACTAAAATAAAAAACAAGTTTCAAAATAGTAGTCAATCGTCATCTTCCTCATCTTTCTCGTGGACGTTATCTTTCTCGTTGTCGTCATCTTTTTCGTTGTCATGGTCTCACAAAGTATGCATTGTTGTTAATTTCAAATATACTGTGTAAAACATATCAAAATTTATCGTGATTTCGCGCGTAAATTGTCCGTACAAAACGCTGCCGCAGGCTGCCGCAAAAAGTAAAGTGATATTCGTGTTCAGCATACTTCAAAGCATTATATCAACCAGTAGTTATCATTTTCTCTGATTTTCCGAAAAAGTTTTGCTCTGATTTAAGTTTTTAGTTTCACAAAAATATGGCCATCTTTAACGACTTATCATAAACTTATAAGCAATAACAACTTAAAACCAAATATGTGATTGAATAGTACTTAATTTTCTGAATATTTTGCACTATTCGACATTTCCAAAATATGAATTACAAACGGAAATATAAATCACTAATTAAAGAGCGTATAAGGAACAAAACTGGTGGACTGCGCGTCGACGAATTGTGAGGGTGCAAGGAGGAGGAGGGGGATGAAAAACGCGGTTCGGTTGCTCGTTTCGTACGACACCAATGTTGGGCAACACATATACAATGTTGCCATTTTAATCAGAGATAGGTTTTTTTTAAGTAAAACGCGCGTTTTTGGGGGTCTCCTGGCCCACTGTGCGGCCCTTACTTTTGAGTTATTGAGGTACCCTTGACCAAAATTGCATAATTAGGTATATAAAAATAACTCTTTTTGAAAATATCTTCCTTGTCGACACTTCTACGTGAAAAATAAATCATCAGTTGAAAATGAAGAGCATTGCAAAAAATTGCAAAAGCTTCAAAGTTGAAAAGCTCGACTGTTAGAGGACGGATTGAGTTCAAAAATAGGACTCTTAAGTTTCACTTCTTTTACCTATCCATCGAATTTAGAATCAATTTCTCAATTTTTACTCGAGTTATCGTCGGAGAACGATATTAAACGAAAAAACAAAAAATCATAACGAACGCAAAGTGAATTTTACTTAAATGTAAGGTATACTACTAAAGTAAATTCTATCACCTTAAGTTCCCAAATTGGACTATTTTAATGATAAATTCAAATTACTGGAAATTAGACTCTCTCTATTTTGATACCTCACTTTGTTACTTTTTTATTTCACTGGAAAAAAATGTTCATCCATCCTGCCTTTTAGAGCAAACATACAGTATGAAGGTTGATATTGTTAAATATCCAATTTTTCCATTATTTATACCAATCGTTCACCTTACAATCAATGTAGCCTAGATATATGTACGCCAAAAACCAAACTGCACCACTTTTGAGCACCTCTCTAAATTGAAGCCATGAAAAATTGATATTCACCCAATTCATCGTAAATTTTATGCTCTTCATTTTTCAAGTGAATTATTCTCCCCGTAATCGTGCCGACAAGCAAAGTATCCTCAAAAAACATTTTTGGTAGCTTTTTTGCATTTCAGAGTCAAAGACATCGTATTCTTGCAATAATAACTCAAAAAGTATGAGCTACACGAAATAAATTTATTTCACCAAATTTTTTGTAAGTCCAAACGCTTTTATTTTCGTATCGTGAAAAACGACGCGCGCATCTGTAAATGAAACGTAAAATCGACCTACCGAACATAAAATTTTTTCACTCACAACCAATGATAGCCGAGATCAAGGGCGTACCGAAGACCTTCTTCAGGGGGGGGGGGGGGGAGAAAACCAAAAATTACCAACTAATACCATGAAATTTTACCAACTGTTGACCTTTTTTTTTTTCTTTTTATTTTCTTTTTTTTTTTTTGCTCCACGAAACAATATGATGCACAGTCTTGTTGGTCTTCAAAAAATTTAAATACTGCACAAGTGGTCAAATTTACCAACTTTACGCTAAAACTCCAAATTTACCAACTTTTCACGCTAAAACTCCAAATTTACCAACTTTCCAAAAGCCAAGGGGGGGAGCTCCTTCCCTCCCCCCTTTCGGTACGTCCCTAGCCGAGATAATTACAATCGAAAAAGTACCACTTCCCCCATTCGGGACTCACATCAGCTTCATGATTAATGTATATTCGATTTATTTTCAAAAATTATCAATAAATGGATAAATTAAGTGTCAAATGCAGAGCAAGCACTTGATTTTAGCTTTAATTGTCTTACAAAACAAACTTCGCAGTTTTTACTTTTCAACTCGTCTCAAAGTATCAGTTATTCACTCATTACTCAAAGTAAAACACGAATAAATATAGTAATTTGGAAGAAAAATATTTGATAATGTGAAATTATAAGTAAAAAATGAAAAATATTTTTTCTTATTTTTCGGAGAATAATTTTCTATTTCTCACGTAACTTTGTCTTTAAAGCCCTATTAAATTTTACTCGCTAATTATTAATAGGGACATCATCTCCAATTTTTCAACAATTATTTTCTGAAATTTTACTTTAGAAATTATGACCAAAATAATAATTTAAAAAGAACAAAGTGAAATTTTTCATTTGAAAACTTTGAATTTCTGAAGAAGAAAAAAAAAATACCGAATTATCTCAAGAATTACGAAATAAATGGGAGCGGCAAGGGTAATATTCTTCTTTTCTCCCCCTCCCCCTCCCCACCCGGTCAAAACAACAAGGGTACATATTGCCCTTCTTCAGAATTTGCTAAAGCAAAAGGAAAAAGTTCCAAGCCATGGTCACTTAACAATCAGTAACAGTATATAAAGAAAAGTATGTCATGATTTTAGAGAATATTATGTTTTTATTTTTGTAAGAATTTTTGTTCAGAAATGATGATTTTGAAATTATTTGAAATTAATAAATTATTTTAATTTTTTTCAGAAATTGCTGGATCTTTCGCTTTGATGCAATTATCTTAATAGTACGAGTATGTGAAAAAACTTCAGTTCTCATGTTGGTATTAATACCATTCACAGTCACTTATATTGAAAGGCCAGTTTGATGGCAAAAAGTTCGGCAGAAAGAATGGAGAATTGTTTGAGGAGTGAGAACCTTTAATTATAGAAAGCTGGAAGGTAATTTTATAGCTTGTTTCATTCGAGAATTTTGAGCCATCTGAAAGATTTGTCGGTAAGAAGGGGATAGTTGAAATAGCTGATTTAGACGTGGGTGAGGTTTGTGTGCAAGAATGTACTCGATGTTGATGCTAAGAAATGACCATGGGGAAAGGGAGGAATGAGTTAAGGGAGACAGAACGAGTGCCAAGATGCAGAGGTGTCAGCGTAAGTTTACATTGTTTTAGGAAGATCAATATGGAGATTGGAGAGGGGAGTGGATGGGAGGAAGTTGGATGAAAAGGAGGGTAGTAGTTGTTGGTTGGATTTCGGTTGAACTAGAGTTAACATTATGGGGTTTCATGACTGTAGAAATGTACAGGGAGTTTATTAGCTTCGCAGAGGATGCTGAGAATAGGGGATGTTGGAAAAGCTCCGATAGCTAATCTGATGGCTAAGTTGTGAATAGTGTTGAAGGATTGAAGAAGGTGTTAGGTCTTTAAGCCATAATCTATTTTTGATTTGATTGAGGTATGATAAATGTCCTTCTAATTATTACCGTTTTAATGAATTATTATTTGATTTTTCTTTACTTAAAAGTAATGTACTAAATATTGATTAAACCGGTAATATCATGTTTTCTTCTCAAATATATTCTGCAACGTCATTCTTCATACGTATCTCAATAATTTAAATTGGTGAATCCGTTTTCCAAGTAAAACAACCATTCAAATAGTTGTGCGAGTAAAATACCAAAATGAGAAACTTTTACGCGATAAGAATGTTGAAAAATTTTTTCCACGCAATTACATTTACAACTGGAACGAATATATATTTCGAAATCCGCCGACTTGCAGGAACAAAAACGAATTGAGAATTATTTTTCAAGCCCGATAAAAACGACGAATTCGAATGCGTCGCGAATAAGGCGGCGGATTAACGTGAAAGCGCGAATTTTTCGGGTTCGCGATTTGTATACGCAGATAGAACATTGTATACCTGGGAAAATATTAAATCAAGTTTTTCACATCGCCATGTACGCGACTGCTGATTTTTGGGACTCGAGAATAAACAATAAATAAAAACCATTTAAATTTTCGGCTGAATTCGAATTCCGCTCGGATGTAAAATCTTCATCGGGATGAATTTTTTTTTTTTTTCATTTTGTAAATATGGGTACATTTCTTAGTCAAATCCTCGATATTGTTTTTACGTTGTCATTTCCGTTTCTTGCTTTTATTCGTCACGTCGACTTTACCGCATTCATTCCACTTTTACCGGTGAAATTATTTATTTTTTTGTTTATCCGTCGTTTCGTTTTTTCCGAACGAGCTGATTTGTTTTCTCAGAGCAGCTCGAAACGTCAATTTTTTCGGCACGACGCGAGGGCAATTTCACGTCGACGTACACCGCCGCTAGGCGCTACGACGCTACAGAAAATCACCGATCGTCACGACTTGGCTTGGTAAGACAAAAGATGCGCCGAAATTTCCCGCAGTCACCGCGACCGAATAAATTCGTAGAAACTTGTTAAAGCACAATATGACTTTGTTTGATACAATCGCTGCACCGTCACCGTCGAACGTCTCCATTCATTACGAAAACTGATCCTTTTTGGGAGTCAATTAATTACAAACGCGAAGAAGGCGCGAGGTAAAAGTAAGTGGCCGGTAGGTACGCGGCGCAGTCAATTGACCAAATGGGATATCTTACCGGGCGTGCGCCGTGCCACGTACGGAGATGGAAAAAAAGAAGCTCGAGAATAGAACGCGTACGGCCGAACAATTAAATTTCATTAAGTAACGCTGTTTGAACGCTCGGGCTCCGGCTACACTGCATACGTGGCTATTAAAAACTTATTGTCTTAAACCGAGATTAATGACACGCTACTAATTAACTAAGTTCTATTGATCCCCGAGACGTTCCGATACAATACGCAAATTATATCGGCAAAGCGAATCTAATTATAATGCGGGGGTCACTGGACTCTTCGGTCCACATAATGCGTTTCGGAGTTTTTCTACTCTTTCATCGTCGACCATTCTGTATACACGTGTTAATAAACTTCGAACGTCGGAGAAAGTTATCAATTCCAAAAGAATTCTTCGACCGCTGGCAAATACCCTGCGTGAGTAACCGCGGGTATGCATCCACGCCGGACAAAAAATCATATCGACGCTGGACGCCATCGTCATATTTTCAGTTCTACCATTCACCACGTTCTCCTTATTTCGATCGTATTACGAATCGATTCGATAATTATACACGACGTTTTGAAGCTCGAAGCCGTATTCGTATAGGTATCGTCGAATGTCCTAGCTCTTTCGCACATTTGTAAACGTGCTATCATCGTTAATTTACACTTTGCTTTAACAAATGGTCTAAACGTTACCAGTTCGTTGTAATTAGTGGCTTTCGTTACGTACCACATGTGTACCTACGGAGCACACTTAAAATGAATAATTTATATGTTGCTGAATTTTTCGTAGGTACGAGGTACGATGATACATTGTTGTAGGTTGCCAACAAAATCGCTCTATTTTACATTTTCAAAATGAAATGACGAAATTATACAAAAGAAACACTGATCCAATACTTCCTTTAAATTCGAAATACTTGGAAAAATATGATTTAAAGATAAGCTTGAATTTTTAGTATTTCGTAACTTCGAATCAAATTATTACAAATCATTATAAAAATTTCCGCCCAAAATCAATTTCTTGACCCACGCCAAAATGAGCTCAAAGTTTTCAAAAATTTCCAAGTAAAAAATTAGGTAGGCTGTAATAGCTATCATTTTCAAGTTAAAAACTCAGCTAAAAAAATTGTACAATTTAAGATGTTTTGCATACAAGTCATATTTTATAGTTCAAAGATCGTAGTGCTCAATTTTTTAAATATTCTTTCAATTATTTTGAAAACGTATTATCCGAAAAAAAAAAAAATTAAAAATCATCTTTGAGTCCAAGAATTTTGAGGCTCAAGAATGATAAAATCATATAGACACAAAGTATGTAATCTCTTATCAAATGACAAGTTTTATCAAGCATAACAATTGCTCTGCTACTCAATCTTTCGGAAAAGTAAAGAGAATTTGAGTTATAGGCTTTGTATCACCCCATGGATCTTTTTGCTTTAAAAAATTTTTTTCAGTATTCTTATTTCATAGAACTTACAATCATATATTTATTAGAAAAATTATAATTTGATTCTTCCAACAATTTCCACCATATTTCAGGTATTAGAAGCTTTCCGTCACGCGGATTTCATCATATTAAAAGAAAAAATGAATTAAATCTTAAAATTTATACTTAGTTATATCAATTCCTTGCTCCAGATTTCAAAACTGGTCGTTTTTTTTGACATCACCGCAGAATAAGAGATAAGGAAATGTACGAAAAACAGAAACAAAGTTAAATATAATTATGCCTTATATTATACATTATTTATTAACCATAGATATGTTTTATTTTAACCATATAGGAAAGAGGTTTTACGATGAAGTAATCAATTCTTATTATCATACAAGCTATCTTTTACTTTTTAAATTATATTAAAACGAAAACAGTAATCCATTTTCATTCACTCTACACATAAGTTATGAACCAGCTATATCTACATGTCATCGTATAGCATTGGCATTTCATTATTTTCAACCCATATCGACGAATAACGACATTCGTATTATAAATTCAAAGCGAACTTACGATTACGTCTAAATTATGTTTCCACAGCGACGTTAATAAGCTATTATATTCGCTGAACATACGAACATAAGCTCTTAAAAGATATTCCCAAGCTCCGGTACAAGGAATCGCAAGTGCATGGTATATCTCCACTCATAACAACAAAGGGTCTCTCCTGATAAGATAATGAAAACGGCCCTTGACCCAAATTCGGTCACAAGTGATCCTAAATGTTGCCCTCGATGAAAAAACTCCCCAAAAAAATTTTTGACCCTCCACCCCCACCCCTTCCTGAGAAATCGACTCCCATATGTCGAAAATTCAATATTTTTAATTCTGGATGGGATGGATGAAAAATTTTGAAAATTTCACTATTATAAGTACATTTGTGGAAATTTTTTCTAAATTTTTCGATTTATATTTTCTTGAATTTTTTAGGCTTTGAAATTTTCAAAAAATTTTTTGAGGCGGTACATGGCTGAATTTTTTTCCATAATTAGCTCGTACTCTAAGGTACAACATGATAATATTTTCAATCGCCCGAAGGGGGGTGGAAGTTGGTCAAAAAAAATGAAATGTGTAACAAGAACGCCTCCTAAATTCACTTTTTTGCATTTTTTTTTGCGAACAACGCGTTTTAGAGAAAAAGTAGTAAGTAATAAAATGTTTCTCATTAAATTCTCTATAAGAAAGGGTCTTATGATTTTTTTCGTATACCCATTAGGGGAGAAGATAGGGGACTACAAAGTTACTCCTAATACTAATAATTATTATGTATTACACTATCGCAAAATCAGTAAGGACTAAACAAGAAAAAAAAATAAAAAATAAAAAATAAATAGAAAATGAACATTTGGAATGAAGGCGAGTTACTTTTCGACTATTGTGGCAAACTTCTGATTGAGGATTTCACAATGAGAATAAATAAAATTCGACATAATGATGATGAAGTTAAAGTAGTACCTATAATAGTCCAGTCATATTACGATTACAATCGAGACTAATTGGGGGCCGAAGTTTTTCTGAGGAAACTTGTAGCCAATAGTGTCCGTAACAACACCTAACTTTCCCCCAAAAATCGCGCCATTGCTTTTCCCCAAAATCCACATTTGTGCCCCCAAAACTAGTTTTTCGCAAATAACACGCGTTCTAATCTAGATACAGAGAAAAAGTCCAGTTAAGAAATTATGCTGATCAGATTTCCAACAAAAAATATTATTACGCAATTTTCGCTCAAATTGATAGAATCGCGAGAAAACGCACTTGAAACGCCCCACTTTCACTGCACATAGGCTCATAGCGCGATGTTTGATATAAACCACAGTGTTATGATAATGTTTTATGTTCTCATCGTGCCAATGACTACAAGGGGCGGGGGGAGGGTAGAACAAATTTTGTTTTTTCGCATCTCGATTGTAATCGTAATATGACTGGACTATTATAGGTACTACTTTAACTTCATCATCATTATGTCGAATTTTATTTATTCTCATTGTGAAATCCTCAATCAGAAGTTTGCCACAATAGTCAAAAAGTAACTCGCCTTCATTCCAAATGTTCATTTTCTATTTATTTTTTTTTTTTTTTTTCTTGTTTAGTCCTTACTGATTTTGCGATAGTATAATGCATAATAATTATTAGTATTAGGAGCAACTTTGTAGTCCCCTATCTTCTCCCCTAATGGGTATACGAAAAAAATTATAAGACCCTTTCTTATAGAGAATTTAATGAGAAACATTTTATTACTTACTACTTTTTCTCTAAAACGCGTTGTTCGCAAAAAAAATGCAAAAAAGTGAATTTAGGAGGCGTTCTTGTTACACATTTCATTTTTTTTGACCAACTTCCACCCCCTTCGGGGTTGAAAATATTATCATGTTGTACCTTAGAGTACGAGCTAATTATGGAAAAAAATTCAGCCATGTACCCCCTCAAAAAAATTTTTGAAAATTTTTTGAAAATTTCAAAGCCTAAAAAATTCAAGAAAATATGAATCGAAAAATTTGAAAAAATTTCCACAAATGTACTTATATAATGCCTATCAATAGTGAAATTTTCAAAATTTTTCATCCATCCCATCCAGAGTTAAAAAATATTGAATTTTCGACATATGGGAGTCGATTTCTCAGGAAGGGGTGGGGGTGGGGGTCAAAAATTTTTTTGGGGAGTTTTTTCATCGAGGGCAACATTTAGGATCACTTGTGACCGAATTTGGGTCAAGGGCCGTTTTCATTATCTTATCAGGAGAGACCATTTGTGGAACTGACGCGACGCTAACAATTAACATTCTGCGATAAAAAAACCTTCAGTACTAGTATTAGTTCGAAGTTCACCAATCATTACTGAACTGCACTAGAAAACTTGACCCTACTGAGTACACATATTACCGATGTAGAATGATTTACGTGAAAATACGGTTACAAAAAGCACCTCCAGAGACTTTTTCTCACACAGCATTACGCATTCGATGACACTTGTTACCAGGGCCAATCACTGAAATTGCTCAAGCGTAAAGCGATGAATAAGTCTAACTATGTATAAGACGCGAACAAACCCGATGACATGGATTTTATTGTTGTCATTCGTCGTCTTCCAACAGCGTATACGCGATTCACTATACACCGTATAAACTAGTGTATACGCCTAATACTTGAATTTTCTTCTTATATCTTCATAAAAAAGTTGTCAACCATTTAAAAATTCCAGTTAACTATGAATACACGCTGTCGCCGTTCCTTCATCCAGGTGACCACTTGAGAAGATTTCGTCCTCTACGGGGACTACTAATATTTGAAATATCAAAGGCGATTTCAGCATTTTAGATTGCATTGTATTTCTGCGTCGAATGTTTTTAAGCTACTTTTGTCATTGTAAAGTCTGTAATTTTACAAGATAGTTGAGAAAATGTCTTAGTATTTTTTTTTTCTTTTTGCGATAGGGAAATATCAAGTATGACTAGAGAATGATTTTTTTTGTCGGTTGTAATAATATATAGAATTACAAGAGACTCGAAGAATTTCAAATGGAAAAACTGAATTCATATTAGTCAAGAGTGACTCAAAAATAAATTTTTTAAACGATTTTTTTCTTAATATAGTACTTCATAGTAAAGAACACATAACTACTTCCAATTAGAATTGTAATGCTAGAGTTGAAGTGAAATCTGGCGTTAAGATGTTACAATATGAATCCAGACAGATATCGAAATGAGCTCTAAATAAAGATCCCAGCAGAAACAGAGCAGCAATGATACAATTAAAAATTATCCAGACCAATAATTTGCAAAAGGTGAAGACTACAGCAGCTCGTTTATAAAACGTCATTGAGAAATCTGAACTAGATATTATCATTATTTCAAAATCGTACATTACAGGAAGAAACTTGTCAAAATCTCAAAATGCCAAATCTTAACTAAAGAATATGACTTTGAGTCTCCTGACACAACAATTATTATTTCGTTTGGAAAAAGCATCGCAAGTATCCAATCCATTGAAATCAAACTTGAATGTGAATATTTAAATTTTCCCAATAGTTTTTAATTAATCCATTTAAATTATTTAGAAACGAAAAGCTGGATCATTATCCTAAAAGTTAAAGAACTCACAACTGAAATTTTTACAAAATTTCACCTATAAGAAATGACACTTGAGTTTTTCTCAAGCTTCTATTCGCGATTCGCAAAAATAGGTACCACCCCTTGCATGTCCATATACATGAGTTTGTAGATTCTTTCCTACCCACTCCACTAAAAATAAAATTTTGTAAAAATTTTGAAGTTAATAAGTTATCGTTGTTCATGAGTAATACTAAAGCGTCGGTTATAATGGCACTGACTGTGTCAATGAAATTTTCACGGAATGGCTAGAACTATCCAAGAAGTCCCCATTACTTTGAAGTGATAACACAGTAATACGAACAAACAAATGTTTGGCACTGTAGAAATTCACTGAAAAGTTAAAATATTTCAACTTTTCACTGAAACCCAGAGAATCTTTCATTGCCTGATTCACTGACTATTATAAACGGTTCCATGAAAAAACACAGGTTCAACTTTTTCTGTGAAAAATTCAGTGCCATTATAACCGACGCTTTAGAAGTATTTATTAAACCCACTTAAACTAAATTATGCGATTTTTATGTGAATTTCATCAAAAATACGTGATTTTTTCGAGTTTTCTCCATCATTGACCCCCTCTGCCGGGCCTTTGACATTCCTTTAGGGCTGACAGACCAACATATTCGGATTCAGCGCAAAAAATCCTATAATTTGACACCAATTCCCACTTTCAGTATTTTCGGCTGAAAGTTCATGAAAATTGTGAACTTATGAGCTTTCGGTGTGCTTAAAAGTAGCAGCTGAGAATCGGCAGACCAATGATTTTCGAAGTAAGGGTACATACATTAACTTTTGGGACCGGTCTCAGCTTTCAGTTATTTCGGCCGATTTTCGACAGGTTCGGCTCTTAGACTATACAAACATGTGAACCATTATCAGTTTTAGGCATTTTTCAACATGGCGTACCCGAGTGAAAAATCTGAAAAAATTCCACGTGGTTAGATTTTCAATAAAATCAGTGAACTATTGCGTGAAAAAAAAATTCGAATTGGTTTTTCAATTAAAAATTAATTTCTCAAAAACGAGGGGGGCGGGGGGTCCGAAACTTTGACCATGAAAGTTTCTAAAGGGTACCTACTTACCACCCAAGTTTCATCGAAATTGGGCCCGGGCCTGATTCGCCATTGTTATCCTCCTATACCCTTCGCTGTCAGTTTCGACGCTGCTTTAACGTAAGTATAGAAACTGCATGAATACACCAAATATGATGCATTTTATATATTTAAATCACGACAATGTCAAAATTAACTGTAAATTCATTTTTTTCATCGTTAAATTTTGAATAAAAATTAATGTAATCAAATTTTCCAAATATTTGTGATTTTATAGAAAATTCGATTAAATTGCATAATAATAGCTTGTTTTTTTGTTTGGCTACCAAGACACGACAATATTGCCTACTGGGAAACTTCTCACAAGTTTTCATCACTTGGAGTACCTGTATCACTCTTAGCGGGATAGAGCCCACAATGAATCGACTGAATATTACGTGCTGATACCTCGGCTGGAATAAAGTAAATATGGCCTCATAAGATTTTTTCGGGTAAGACATACAACATATCCTAAAAATTCAAGATCTCAGGTTTTTTTAGAGAGGATAAGTGGGGTCAGCCTTGGTACTAAAAAGAGATTAGCAGCATCATCTGCAAATTCAAACAAGTCCCCATTAAAAATTCAGCTTCAATAATGTAACATGACTGCTTGCTTCCTCCCCCTCAGCACCATATCGGCAGCTCCTTTTTTACGACTAGGAAACGATAAAAAAGCTTTCAAAATAAGCGATGATAAAAGAAATCCAAAAAATCTCCTAAAATAAATAAATTACCGTCCTCGACGAGAAGACAAAACTATAAACAATGAACGGTTACAGGCCACCTAGACGTTGCATCTGCTTCTCCAGCGTATCGCCACGTACGTAGCCATAAAGCATCGAGAAGGCAGCGAAGAGCGAATGCCGACGGTGCCGGTGAGAAAAAAAACTTAAAAATATCAACCCTTCCGTAAAAACGGTGGCCGCAGAATGACTATTTTAGTCTAAACTGTGACATCTAGCGAAGCAGCAGGCCCCCGGTACGGCTTAAAGGCTACCTCTTGGTCGTAATATTTTAAAACGTTAATGGCTTTTAGCTGGAGAACGTACGCCGCGTAATGTTAATATTTCACAAAGGCCGCCCTATACGTTGCGCCCGTTAGATCGGCTATTAACATCAAACGTCAGTATTGACAGAAATAACGCAGTCAACGGCCGCAACTCGGCTGCGTCTTTATTTCTCTTAAAATAACCCGAAAATCCCCAACATAACATGTCTCCTACCACCAGTTCCGAAAGGCGAGCGTATATCGTCGCGCAAACGGAAACATTGTTCCAAGCTCGTAAATATCACGTACACCGTTTTAAACGGATTTACCTAATTGTTACCATACAAACCGAGCATAACTATGGCAAGCTGCGAAAGCTTACACTCCCACCATCATAATCTATTCGGCTTTCATTAGCACACGCATCGTATTAATGCCAAAAAAAAGGTTACGTTTCGATCTCCACATTCGGTACGAGTATGGAAATTTTTAATTTTCTTACTACACCGCTCGAATGGGTGTAATTAGCGGCAAACGCGTAATTTTATAGTCTCCCGCGCGAAAACTTTCCCGTTGTAATAAATTCTACCGTTGGCCTTGCGAAGTATACGCGAAATTTTCCAAAGTAATGGAGTAATTTGGTTGTATAATTTTCTTATGTGGTTTCGCAAACGCAAACGAATACGCTAACGCTGAAATGGAAGCCAACTTAAATTTCGTAAGCCGATACGAGAACGTAGAATTAATTCAAAGTGCTATACTGATAACACTTTGCGGCTAACGCCAGCTCGAATACGTTCGTTGATAAAATTTCACCAAATTTCAAACTCCATCGGTGTACTAACGCGAAAATACTTCAAAGCCGTTGGCTCGAATATCTTCAAAAGAGCCGAAAATTTTCAGCTCTAATTTTTTTTCACGGAGTGTTATCCTTGCGGAGGAGTTTTTTCACACATACAAAAAACCTGGTGCGGCTCGATATAAGAAAGAGATCGCATTAACCAGATGGTTATGCCAAAAAAAAAAAAAAAAAAAAAACGTTACGAACCGAATATTTTAAGCGATCACCTTCATCGTTTTGATGAAAAAGGGTCAAATTTCTTTTTATTAAAGTTTAGCAAGGTGTGACTAGATCTTTTCATTAAATTTACACTAACGCGATTCTTCGCCTTGTCTCGACCAAAGAGACCGAATTAGGATTTATACTCCCTATATACTGTGTTCTATATATCGTCTTGTACGATCCCCGGTATCATGGTCTATCTTTTTTATATAAAGAAGATGAAAAAAAAAAAGAGAGAAAAATCTCATTTTAGTATAACAGCCTTTTTGTAGTACTCGTCATAACATAAAGAACGAAATCTTAGCCATTGTCCATTTTTAATAGAACGTAAACAATGCACTTTTATTCCCTTTTATTCGCCTATAAGGCTACAACAGACGACATAATAAAATACGCGTCCGAAGATTATCTTCCGTGTTGTCATCGAACGAGTAAAAATGTCAAAATCACTATATTAAATGGTCGTCTACGAGCTAGCAAAAAGTTTCATATACGTAGGTACAGATAGGAACTATAAGGTAACAAGAAATGAGAAACCTACCAAGTACCGAATTTCTGGGAAATTTCCACATTCACGAAGGAAATTGCTTTCTATTACAGAAAACCTAGCGTAGAATTGATTAAACAGGGTAGCTCGCAATCCGACGTAGGTACTCGAGGCGTACACAAAGAGCGAAACGTAATTAACGAAGGGGTTCTGGGTTTTTTTGATCGAATAAAAGGATAAAAAAAGGCCTGGTTTTATTTTCAAACAAACGAGCGTACGAGAAAGGAAAAAACCTGCACTGAAAAAGGTTAGATACGATGTATGAATCGATCTAACAAGGGAGAAAGTTAACTTTTTTTTATTTTTTTCACATGCATAACCAATTCAGCGAGTGGTACAGGTGGTACGAACGCGTCGAAGTGACCTTTTTTTTACGCTCCCCATAGATCGGACGGGGTGGCTGGACAGGGGCTACCACAATCGAAGAGACTCGCGTGTTTCGGCCAAATTACCTCGTCCTGTCCATAAAACTAAATGGTTTTTGTACCACGCCGTACCATTTCACCTACGCGGTAGTTTTTATTACCCGCGATTATGACGTGGTTACTAATCAAAGAAAATTGTACCGGGCAAATAGGACGCGGCAAGGATAATACGAAAGGTAACTCCGAATGAAACAAATACCGGATATTTTATTGATTGTCGACGCGTCTTCCCCGCTGAATTATGGCCACGCTATGCCTATATACTGTACCTGCATACGACCGAAGAAAAATCATCGCTTTAAATGCGCAAAATTTCATTTTTCAACGTTCTCATCGAGGAGCTCATTTCCTAATTCGTTTTGGTTCCATTTCCATCGTTGATTCTTGGTCACCGCGCGCCATCTTGTCATAATACGTCTGTAACGGATAACGCGTTCGCGATTTCTCGTATATAATCGTGTCGCAAGCAGTCAATTTTACATTTTTAATTACACAACCGACCTGTACAACGGTTCCTGTCGTCGTTGAAAAATATAATCCATTAGCCTGGATATTCGGACTATCTAACGGCGGCGAGTAAACCTTTATTTATGGTGACACGATTTTCATATTGGTTTCGGTCTCGCATATTTACGCGAACGCGTGTGCTAATGATGTACCTTATTCCACATTTTAGCGAGGTTTAATCGGTTTTTTCTCTCTTTTCAATTTTTTTTTCAACAGTTCAAAGCCTTCAAATGTTTTTTTTTTTGTAACTGGATATAATTAAATGAATCATTTTCATTAAGAAGAGACATCATCAATTTCGGTACTCTAATCAACAAATTAACATCGTGGTGTCAATTTAATAGACTGGTAACAATGATAATAAGTTGAGTCTCATAAATATCAACAAGTGGTTGAAGTTAACCGAAATTAAACTGAACCTAGAGTAAAAATTGTTCTCTTATCCATAATGAAGTATTTACTTTTTGTACATACTTTCATACCTTACATAACAAATCGTGTTTTTTCATATTTTTGTACTATGTAGAAAGACTGAAAAATTTGTCAACATTTGTCAAGAAGATTTAAAAAAAATTTGCGGCAAATTATTTGGACATTTTCATTTTTTTTTTCAATTTCCAAAAACGTTCATTTCTTTTTCAATATTTTTAATTTTTGAATAATTTTTGGCTAATTTTTTTTCTCAACTTGATTTTGTTTTCAATGTTAAAATTTTTTCCATTTTAAGAATTTTCATATTTCCATTTTCGTTGTAGTTTTTGTATATTTCACAAGTAAAAAGAAATAATTACCCTGGGGAAAAAGAAGCATAAACCGCACAGGGCTGATTGGGATAAATTCAGAACGAACTGAACAAATGTGGTGATGGAAAAGATGATGATGATGCTACTCAATGTTAGAATTTTTTCCATTTTAAGAATTTTTCATATTTCCATTTTCGTTGTAGTTTTTGTATATTTCACAAGTAAAAAGAAATAATTACCCTGGGGAAAAAGAAGCATAAACCGCACAGGGCTGATTGGGATAAATTCAGAACGAACTGAACAAATGTGACGATGGAAAAGATGATGATGATGCTACTCTAAGCATTGATGAAGGTGCGTTTTCGCTAGTAAAACTCTTTGATCAAGCAGCTATTGGTGCGGTTCCTAAAACAAGGGAAGTTAATAAGGTCAGGTAGTAGACTAAGCATCTTGACAACTATACTCAAGAAGGCAACTAAATGGCCCCTGCGGAGTTCAGTGGGTCCAGCATCAAATGTTTTAGAGCAATTTTTCAGCTATTACATAGCGATAGTTCTTCGGGTATTTGTATTTTACAAAAAGCGAATTAAAACAGTCTTTTTAAAGACTAACCTTTAGCCTTTTAAGGCTAATCGAATTTCTTAGGAATGATGTTGAAAGCTCCCACCTCCCCAAGGTAGGGGTTGGTAACGAAGACAAGGTTACCTCTTACAAGCGAAAAGAAAACCTCTTGTTACGGTCAAGAGGAGCGAATTCCTCGGTAGTATAGTGATAAGTAACATACCAGCTCAGCGTTCTCCACCAAGGAGGGACTCCACGTCTATCGGAGTCTAATGCTTGTAATGAAAATCCGAATAATAAAAGCAACGAAACAACTCTTGACGAATCTTCTGCTGATGGTCTTCATACTTTCTCCGTCGTTCAGAAGAATCTTATTGATTTTCTATAAGAACCAATTTGGAAAAACTGCAGCAGTTCAAATAATGAAAATGGTCTCAGACCTTAGCTTAGAGTATTCTAAGCTTCAAATACACAATGAATACTTATGTGGAAGATTGGATGTCTATGAAAAGGCTCCAGCTCCTAGACTAAGCTATGCAGAAGTACTTAGACCAAACCTAAATCAGTCGAGGTCTAGGCCCCATCTTCTTCTTCTTAAAAAAGAGAAAAATATTGTTATTATCAGGCCTAAAAAGGATAGTAAACTTATATGTGAACAAACATATAAGTTGCTTATTGACAACTTGGATGTCAGAACTAAAAATATTAAGATAAAACAGATAAGAAGGGTGAAAGGCTTTTTAATAATAGAAACTGCTTCTAAAAAAGACAGTGAAAAAATTATCAGAGATGATAAGCTCAGGAATACCTCGCTTGAGGTCTCTTAAGCAAGGAAAAGGAAAACAAAAATGTAATTTTAAATTTTAAATGTAGATACTAAGTTGGGAAAGAAGACTTACCAAGTAAAGGCATTACTTTGAAATTTTTAAGAGAAACTTTCATAGTTACCTGTTTTCCAAACAGCACCAAGAAATAAACCCTGAGTGCGCTGGGTTGTTGAAGTCTCACCTAAAATTAGGAACATGATAAAGAAAAAGTATAAGATGAACATATATATAGATTTAGCGCCAGTAAAACAGATGATTTCATTAATATAAGTAGATGCTATAAATGTCAGACTATAAGTCACAGCCAGGCGAAATGCAGACGTGAAAAACCAAAGTGTTCATATTGTGAACAAGAATACATATGAATCTGATACATGTACTCATAAAGAACAAGAACCCATATGCACAAATTGCTCATTTGCTTGTAAAGATGCAAGGCACTCCGTTAAAGATGTGACATATCCTAGCTATATAAAGGCGCTCAAACGTTTAGTGGAAGAGACTAAAACCGAAGAAAGATGATGTCTCTGAAGTTCGGTCAGGCAAATTTACAAAGGACGAAAGCGATTGCAGTAGGACAACAAAACGCGATAGAAAAATTCGACTTGGACATTGTGTTAATGCAAGAACTATATTATACTTAAAAGAAGAAAATTTCAGGCATAGCAGGATGCCGAATAATTGCAACAGAAGACAGTGCAGAGCCCTTAGGGGCAGCAATAGTTATTGCGAAGAGCAACGACTCCCAGCTTAGGCGAAGTTGAAAGCATGAGACCAATCTGTCTTTTGAATAATATTACTGAAGTACTCGAACGCTATATAGCCACAAAGCTTAAGGACTCTCTCTTGAGGAAACTTTCTGAGAAACAGACTGAATTCGTTAAGGGAAGGAGTACCCAATATGCAGTTCAACTAATTATAAACGCCAAAGACCATCTAGAGGGAACGTACACGATTGGTACGCTTTTAGAGATTAAAGGCGCTGATTAAACTCACCAAAAGCTCAAATCAAAACTCAACTCGAGCATAAAAAAGGTATCGAAGTGAACGGTACGAAGGATATATTACGAATGAATCAACATCTTAAAATAGTACCGAAGGTGATACACAAAGGCTGTATAGCATATCCTTCGTACCGTTCACTTCGATACCTTTTTTATGCTCGAGTTGAGTTTTGATTTGAGCTTTTGGTGAGTTTAATCAGGCGCATTGGTCTGTCCAGACCTCGTGCTTAGTTCATCAAGTCAAAGACTCGAGCAAAAAGAGTAGGTGTTCTTCCCGTGGAGGGTGATTTCGATCACCAGAACCATGTGGGCGTACATACAACATGTTACGGAAAAATCAGAGGCGGTCTTTCAACAATTAAGTCAACTAACAAAGCTCGAGTAGGGTTTAAAGCTTCAGATCTTAGAAAACATATACAGAGGAGTATATGGGCCAATTGTATGTTATGCCCTTACCAGCTGGCTAATTAGGCTTTGAAAAGATAGAAGATGTTTGTCGCAGTTTATTTCCATAGAATCGAGAAGAATGAAGATCCAATTTGCACATTCTGTCACTTAGGTTTGGAAGATGTACTCCATACCCTGTGGGATTGTGTAAGCAGAGAGGAGGATAGGCTGACCCTGAGGAAAGAGCTTCCTTTCAGAAAAAGGGAAGCCTCTTGAACGCTTCGCCGGGAATGAACTATCCGAGAGGAGCCAACCTGAATAACTGTCTGAAGTTATTTTAGAAATTGTTTCAGCATATAAAATTGAAGTTTTCGTTTAAATTATAAACGTAATCAAGTTTTAAGCCATTTAAAATTTCCAAAAAAAAAACCTTTAAGATTTGCTTTCAGTTTGAGGAACTAAGATTTTCAGTATAAGCTTTACTACTTGGTTCACCATTACGGGTTTTAGGATCTCTGAACATCTTCAGAATCTACATTTGAGCTAAGATGTCCTCCTTATCCTAACATCGCAACGACACAAAACTACCAAATATTCTTTTTTTCTCTCTTTATCTACTAATAGGAGCATACTTGGAAATCCGTGTTATGAACAGATTGATTAAAAAATAATTTTCCAGCTAAGAGTACTTAGCTAAATGCATGGAAAAGCCTTCGCTTCAAAAAAAAGGAAAGGAAGTTCTGACACACACATGAAAAAAAAGCACTAAAATACCAACCAATTACTCATATACATCCGAGTGCATATTTTTTCGAAATTTCGAACGAAGCATTAATAAAGCGTTAACAAATTGTGTTTTCATTTTCCATCTACCTATGGAAATTTTCCACAATGTAAAGTTGGTTCGGTTATCGATTCATACGCGAAATGAAAGACTCGAAAACGTGTAATAGAAAATTTCAATAGCTTCGCACAGCGAAGAAGTAAACGTCCTCGTTAATTTTATTCCAAAGTCTTCACTTCAGCTTTCTGATTCATCAGAAATATACTCGTTCGAAACGTGTATTTTTACCTCGCACGCGTCAACGAGCGAAATAGTTGAGGCTCAAATTTTCACCAATTTGCGAGCTCTGAACTAAACATGACCTTGGCGAATAAGTTCAACGATTTATAATTGATAGAAAGTTTGCGGCTATACGACCATTACGTAAACAGCCTAAGCACCTATAATACAAAAAATGACCAACTTTTGTTTCCTCTTGACTTCCACTCAGTTTAAAACTGATAAACCGGGGCAAAAAATTATACATTAAGGTTTACGCTTTTTTGACAATTTATCATCAAGAGACCCACAATTAACGAGTGTTTTGTATTAATTTAGATTCGTAAAGGTAATAAAGTTCGTAAACCTATTCCCAAACACGTATTTATCAAAATTATCAGATAACGATAAATATCGCGCCGCGCCATATACACGCGGTAAATATCGCCGCGAAAATATTCATAATGAAAAGTTATAATTCTTTTTTATTATGGAAATAATAACGAGTTTTGTAATTAATTAGTGAAACAGTGACAACGGCAACAAGTCGTTATAATAAAAGAGTCTTTATTGTTATGAAGTTAGCAGCGCTCTTTCTTAAATAACGTTATTACTCTCAAGCTCTTTAAACAGATTTACACGACGAGTTCGTTCATACTAGAGCGCAGCACTACACAGTGCGTCGTCTTCTGTGCAGGCGTTCTGCGCGATGATGACGAATGCGAATTTCTAAAACTTCGTATTCATTTGCAAAACACTCGTTATGGTATTCATTATGAAGGATTCTCAATTATAAATTTAATCGGGGATCATTTTAGGTTTTCTTTTACCTCCTATCACCGCGTTTCTTGGCAGTGGGGTGCTACCAGCTAAGTGTAATAAAAAAAAAATCAACCAACATTTTTATCGAATACTAATTGCATTTTTTATGAAAAAGCTTCAGCTGTTGACTGGCGATGTAAAAATTATGATAAAAATGCATCAGAATGCAATATGTACGCAGATGTAAGATAAGTTGCATATGTTTATCTCATCAGGCGTATCAATTTTACAAAAAAGCAGATATTACATTCTTGTTATTACCTACTTTGAAATTGAATCAAAACATTAATGGAGACATAAATTGTATTTTTCAAACTCATCTTCGAATGTAAATTAGTCAAATATTTTCATAACATTTATCTGCATTTATATATTTTCTTTCTTAATTCTTCGTCTTTTTTTCCCCACATCAATTATTCATTTACACGCTAGTTTTTAATCTTTTTACTATATCATAATTTACGAGCATTTTCTGATTTGGAACAGTAAAACATTAAGATGGTGTAGCTTTGGAATGTTTCCAGATAAATATTCATACTGATGAAATGCCTAACCTAGAGTATTCGTCCCCCAAGTAATCATTTTAAGTAGAAATAGCAAGGTTAAATTTTTGAATTAGAAAATGTAAGTTACATAAGTTATAAAAAATATTTCAAAAAACGGTACAGTGATTTTTTCAACAACCAGCAAAGAAAATAGGTACACATCATTTTCATTAAGGCTCTATTTCACATATACGGTGCTTTTTTTAGTGTAACATAAATTTGCAGGCACTATATGTTATCTATATGAGAGCCAAAATTGATAAGGCTATAAAAGTGACATTTTTGAGACCAAAATGCTTCGTGAATTTCTTATGAAAAGTTTTGAAATTTGAAAATAAAGAAGTTGAGACACTTCTCTTTAATTTGTTCGGAACGAAAAATTCAAATTCAAATTTCTAAAAAAGTTATGAGCTAAGAAATATGGCTTCATCAAAAGCTAATTTTTTCGCGTTTTTCTCAACAAATAATCAATTAATAAATAAAACTTTTTATGAAGTTTCATAAATTATTATTATAAGCGTATATTCAATAATACAAATTTCAAATAAAATTGGTAAGTAGTATTTGAGAATCCGGAAATTAATCCAAGTGTTTCGGATTTTGCTGTGTTATCCCGTTTAAACACCTTCGTAACAAGTCCTTAATTATAAAGGTTATCATTGAGAAGAAATTGTCATTATTAGTGACAGCACCAAGGCAGTTTGGGAAGAGCTCTATCTTGAGCCTGATACAATATTATTTCATGTTGGAGCAGAAAGGAGGAGTACTCGTGTCAAAAAATCTTTCTAATGATGTATCTAGCAGGCAAACCAGTATGTAATCGTGTATGTAAAAGAGACCCTTGAATTAGTTCCTCAAAAGGTGTTAAATAATTTGCCTATACGTTTCCCCGTAAATATGTAAAATCCTCAATGTTGAATAAATTGCATATCGATCCTCCTTATACATGGGTTTATAGATGTTGAATCAATTGCCTATACTATCTCCCGATTTAAAAGAAAAATTAAGGGTAAAATAAGTAGCATAACTATTTTCTTGGATTTTAAAATTCGTGAAAACATCGAAAAATTTTATTCGAGAAAAAAAAAAGGAAATTTTAAACCCGAGAAATTAAATTGGAAATTCATAATAATAGATCTTCGAGTAAGTGAAATATGAGAAACCTGCGAAGGAAAAGGATATAAAAAAAAATTGGCAACCTCGCAAAATGTATAAAAACTCGACGAATGAAAAACTTGCCACAAGGGTAAGTACATTAATTATGGATGAAGTTAGGCAGTTAAGAAATTCTTAAACGACTTCATAAATTTCAGTTAAGCGACGACGGAATGGGAATGTCCGCGTCGAAAATCTTACGCGAAAAAGCTCTCGTAAGGGTGAAATAACCGGCGAGTTGGTCGAGCAAAACATAAAAAAAAAGAAGAGAATGAGAGAGAAAGAGAAAAGAAAAAAAGAAAGAAAAACGCTTACATTCTCTATCCGCAGAAAAGGACTATTGACAGATTTCCGAAGTACGTGGTGGGCGGCCATCTTGTTTCTTATGGGCGCGCGGGTTGTATACGCGAAACGAGCTAAAAGTGTATATGTGTTGTTTGGACATCGAAAGAGGGAGTTTAAAAGGGTGTTCGAACTGACGTCACATGCGCGCTCTAAACCCTCCCTCTGACCACCCTTTTCTAGTGGTCAAAAAAGCGTCCCCTTGGCAACATCTTGTGTACCTTCCCCGTTCATCTCGCTTTTCTAACTTTAAACACGATCACACGCTTTGCCCGAGATAAGGGATTCTAAAGAAAAAGGGTCTTTTCAAATCCCCATGCGGATCTTTTCCTTACGTAGTAAAATGGATTTAAGTTTGATGGCTCAGGGAATTCTATAACTTTTCTTCTTCGCTATCCTTTTGCTTTTTTAATGTATTTCGCCTTCTTCTTACTTTTCCTCCCTCCGCCGAAGCCGTCGTCTCGTATTTCTTCACGCACTCCACCACTCTTTGCCTCTACCCAACTTTTGTTCTTCGTATAAAAACTACCCCAAAGACTATTTCTCCAACCTATACTTTGCTCTATGGACCGAAAACTGAAGAAGCTGGGGTCTATCCTCGTTATTTATGTTTTATTTTTATATGTCCCCTTTTCTCGTTCCCTTGATTTTCGTTTATCTTTCTCTTTCTCGCGCGTGTACTCCTTCTTCTCCTTTCATATACGAGTATTGCTTTTATAAAAACGGAAAATGGCTTTTCTTTTCTTTTCCAATCATGCTAAAGAAAACACAAACTCAAAAATACACCCTCGCGACTCTTTCCAATTGCAAATCCTTCGTTTATAACACACACGTGTTACCGCTAAAAACTTTTTCTACTGGATGACGTTTTTATATTATTTTTTTTTCTTCCTTTATATATTTTTTTATTCCTTCAATACCGACATTTTCTTCCAATATTTCATTTTCATCTTTGAATTGAATTAATAAAACTCACCCTCGTGAAACCTTTTCTCCTTTCGATGGAAACCAAAAAATCGCTACTCTTATCGATTTTCTTCCTTTTACTGGCTTCCTTATTTGCGTTGTCGACGACGTAACGTACTTTGCTACAGGTCAACGACGTAATACTAGAAATTCAAGGTGGAAACATTTTGGGAAAGTTATACAAATTAATTACAGCGACTGAGAAAAAAATGTAGGCAGCCTAACGTAGAACACTAATGAATAAATTGCCCAATTCTTTTGATGAAAGGAATAAAGAAAAATTATTATGCATAAAGACGCAACATAGGAACAAAATACAATTATTTTAAATATGTGCTTGCGATTATCATTTTCATTTATAATATTACAAATAAAATAAAATGAACTATGGAACTCAGGTATTAAGATATGCTATTCCTGATTTTTTTTAAATGAGTTTTTGAAGCCCATTTTTGGCTAGCTGAGCATATTTTCTACCATCAAGATTTCTTTACAGCTGTATGTTATTTCCAGCCACTCTGAGTCTTAAATTAATTTTGTTCAAGTTTTTTTTTATCGCTACTTAGTTTTTAATTCTTTTTTGAATTTTGAAACCTTCTATATCCTCCCTAAATCAACTTATGACAGCAAAATGCCCAGAGACTTTTCTATTCATGTTATTTTGTTCCATCCAAATCTGGGAAAAACACATTTAATTATTGTCCTTCATTTCATGAAATTACAACACTCACGACACAGAATAAAAATGGCACATCATAATACTATCCTTCTACATGCCTTATATAGGTAGTATTACGATCTTACAGCTAAATTTGATTTCTTTCATGTTTTCGAATTTTTTTTTTAGCATAATCATGCGATAGATCACAACAAGGTGAAACAAGTTGCCTATTTTCTACATGAAGGTATACACGTATAAGAAAAATGGAACAAAGCGGTTCTTATTGGAGGTAGGAAAATTCGATTTTTTTCAAAATGAAGAATATGTAGGCAAAACAGGTGGTTAAATCATCCAAATTTTATGCTCGAAGCATTTAAGCTTTCTGCATAGGGATATTTAGTGATCACTTTAGCTAAGAACTAAGCTGATTTCTACTAACCTTGAATTGACTGGTTAAACCTAAAGTTAACTGACATTTTATTAGCTCTTTGAATATATTATAATACGGACCGAACTATTTCCATTAACTGCTGTATAAATGGAACGGGCAAAGATTATTGGTGGAAAAACAGCGAAAAATAAGCCGCTATAAGTGCAATCCGCATGTGCAAATAACTAGACAATTGTGCTTTCCACAGTATAAGGGTGAAAAAGCTAATCTACTGGGTTATGATTTCGGCGTTCTTTGACCATTTGTTTTACACTCATAGCTCGGTTCATATTATACAGTCAAAGCATTGGTTAACAAACAGGTAATGCTAAAAGCTAAAAGTAAATACAAAATTCACAATCTCTAATCTGGTTGGCATCACATAATGTGAATATTTAAAAAAAAAAAAATTCAATACCAAGCCCTCCAATGATACATTGGCACTTGAAGCCATAGCAGCCATGCCTCATCTGGCAAATTTTTTGAAGGTTTTTTAGCAGTTTTAAACCTTTTTTTCTCAACATCGATGACGCTTCAAATCTTCAAGAGGCCAGAACATTTCGGATATTTTAGCGTATAAACATATTAATTCTAAAATTCATTAAAAATTAATAAGAGACAGAAATAAAAAATATTACCATTCATAAAAAATATGATAGCTACCTAATAATAAATGTTAAAAACGAATGAAATACTTCGGCTTATGGCTAAAAGCTAAACGTTAAGCTAAAGCTAACCATTCTGTTTTTAGGCGGATACTTCACTTTCCAATACTTGCTTGAAGTTGACAAAAAAAATTCTATAAACTACTTTCACGTTGAACCATCAATGGAATTCTTCTACATCCAACATTTATATTTTCTGAGTCGAAACTCGGGAAAATTCAAAATATCAATTTTTCCATATTCAAAGATTTTAAAAATACATTTAATTCATTTTTAAAGAGACAATATTTTACATATTTCACATATCTCAAATATTTTCAATACTATTGTGTTCTTAAATCCATTAATTTCAACTATTACAGAAATATTTAAAAAAATAAACATTAAGTTACTTTTGCTTTTCGTCTTATTTGTTGCATGCTGTTTCATTGCATTGTAAAATTTTTAAATGCTTTCTCAAAAATTTATCAAGTTACTTGAATTTCTCTCGTTCATGAATACATAATTTTGAAGTTGAACATATGTTTTAATGTATCGTAGTACCATATCAGAGAAGAAAATATCCTGGATATATCTTCAAACAAAAATAAAGGCCCAAGGTTCTTAATATTCATAAAATTTTCATTTATTCAGTTAGTAAAGAAGATAAAATTATGAAAACCACACAAATTTACCAAGCCTACAAACAAACAACAAATTCATAACACAAAATTCAAAAAATAATAATTTTTTTTAATGAAAGAAATTATCTCAAATTTCAGATCATCGTCCCCTACACATTTAAAACATTTATTGTTAGTTCGATCGAAAGAATATTCAACGATCTCTTACCATGCATGGCAAACAGAAAGGTAAAAGACTTTCTGCTTTTTGATTAATCTGATACCACCTTCAGCACAACATTTTACCTTTCAAGTTTTATTAAACCCCCACCACAAATGCGTAATTTCCGCAAATCGAGATTGACATTTTACTAAAACGGTTTCATAACAAAAAGGTCTAAAGTTTAAGCTTAGCAATTGTACTCCGCTGATCGTTTATGGCAATGAAATTTTAAAAGTTTAATTCAAAAAGTTCATCATTTCAACTTTCACTGTACAATCATGGAAACGTTTTCTCTTTTTAATTTAACTTTTCTGTCCGTTTTGGTTAATTTGCTCCACTATGACGTTAACAGATGAGCTTTCCATTTTATATTCAGCACGCGGCTTAAATTCTAGTGAATTTGGTTATGCTAAAAACACGTCGAATAGTGTATTCGAAGACAAGGTAAAGCTACTTTTTAGCGAACGTCGACGAGAGCAACCCCAGCAGAATATAAATGTGCCTTGGATGAGAGGCTACGTAGGAAAAAAAAACATCTTAAAATAAACTCATGCAATATTAAAAATACTTTTCTTCAAACGTGAACAAACAGTTTATCATATTTTATCGTTTTGAAGAAGGAAAAAAACCTAGAAAGAAGAAAAATCAAGAAAATAAAAACAACAAGAAGTGAAATACATTTTATATAAGTGTTTTTTTTTTCACCGAGTGCACTCACTGTAGGGCTGAAAACGTGAAAATATGTTTCAACGTCGAGTTCCTGAGGCGCCATTACAAGAGCTTAGTGTTCGGTTTATGTTCTTTTCTGATATTTTTGTTAGTGAAAAATGATTTCTAAATTTTGATAATTTTTTTATGGTAACTAATTAAGATTAATACTGTAAAATAATACATATAACACAGAGTAAACTAGTCCAAAAATAATTTTAAAAATCGAGCACGATATTAATCTGCGTAAATAATACAGCAAAACACAATCAACCCAAATACGTCATCAACAGCATAATTACCAGTTTAGTTTTTCTGTTTACTGTTGGGGTAGGTGCAGCGTGAAAAAGAAATTAAGTTAATGAAAACAGTCGTCGGCGAAGAACGCGTAAACATAAGCGTCGAGTGGTAGTCGATAAAAAATATAAAGAAGAGCCGCGAAGAAGACGAGAAAACAAAGTAAAAACACAAAAATATAAGTTAGGGTAGGAAATATGTAAATAAGATTCAACTTTGCCGGTAAATGACTTTCTTTTTTCACCCCGCCTTTGCAACATCTATATCGGCACTACTCATTATTCGTGTTATTTTTCTTTCTTCCCGTCTTTAATTATTTTAAAGAAGACGGAGCGCAGAAAAAACCGCCGTCTGAACCAGACTCATTGATTATGTCTGCTTTCGCCCCTCTGCCGTTTCTTAACGACGCGTTTATTTTATACTCTTTTTTCTT